>CM067512.1:20550286-20780286 GCA_034509495.1 Acestrorhynchus altus
ATTCCCCTATTAGCAGCTATTCAGTGTTTCAATATTCTCCCAAGACCATAGCAGTGTGTCTTCGTGGGACGCCAATGAGACATGCCCAGTGCCTGAATGTGCAAACGAGAGAGAGGTCATACACAAGCAGGACTGGTGGAAAAGTACAAAACAACATTTTATGCTGTAATTTCATCCCAGTTGTTGGACTGATTGTCACATGCAGCTCAAAAAGTCTAGATTTAATACAAATAATCAAGTAAATTAGATCAGTGTAGATTAGAGGTTTGGAATGATTAGAAGTGAACATCCCAGGATGGTATAACTATTTAGGACAACACAACGCACAAATTTCAATGGAACAGGTATAAAGAACCATGACTGTTGAGTGTGAAGAACCTTTGTATCAGAAAAGAACCTTTACATCAGCTGAAAGGGCTTTTAAACTTTCAAAGAGTTCTCTCTCTCTATCTATCTATCTATCTATCTATCTATCTATCTATCTATCTATCTATCTATCTATCTATCTGCCTGCCTGCCTGCCTGCCTGCCTGCCTGCCTGCCTGCCTGCCTGCCTGCCTGCTTGTCTGAATCTGAAAATGTACATGAGAAAGTTATTAACCGTATATTATAATGCTTCACGCTTTGGACATCTACCATCTCTCATCCACAGTCCACCACCACTGCTTCAATCTGATCATTGTTTTCAGAAGTCCTTAATTAGCTGGATCAGCCATGTACGCTTTGAATTAGGGAAGCTTTCAGGAAAGAATTGCTCAAGAACCTCGGATATAAATCTGGCCTACATCACTGCAATCATCTATACCATTCCAAACAGCCCTCGAGAAAAGCCTGGAACAGTATACCCTCATTCAGAAAGGCCATAATGGATTGCTCCTTTTCACTACCTCGGCAGCAACAGCTTTTCGTGTTCATTTAATGAAAATAATTTGGAGGCAAGAAAGAGAAACCGAACCCCACCATCAGTATTCTTCAAATGATCTTGGCCTGCAGTTGTGTTTAGTTTCGAAGTGTAAATCCCTTTTGTTGCCATAATATATGGCTTTAGTGGCCTGCCTTGAGCCTTTTTTCAGTTAGTTCATTACTACACAATTACCGTCCACGCTTCATTAGCACTTGTATCTTCTGCTGAATGGCTGCTGGGCCTTTTTACCATACCAATGCTTCTGGGAGCCAAGCAATGTGCTAATTAGACTAGGCTAGCTGTTTCACTCAAAACAGCTCGCATTCAATAACGTCAGAGTGGCCAAGAATTTGCTCTGGGATGTACCCTGTCTCTGTTTGACAGTCTAAATGACGTGGTGCTTTTTTTTCTTCTTCTCTTTTTGTAACAGCATCGACCTCTGTGGTTCCTATCCCCGGGACCTTCTCGTGGCCACTGACAGCAAGGGGAAAGCCTAGGAGAGGGATGCTGAGACGGGCTGTCTTCTCAGATGTGCAGCGCAAAGCCCTCGAAAGAATGTTCCAGAAACAGAAGTACATCAGCAAGCCAGACAGAAAGAAGCTGGCCACAAAACTGGGCCTGAAAGACTCACAGGTAAGGGTTCATGCTTTGAACAGGGCAGCAGGAAATGGTGCAGTGGTGTAGACCACAAAGAGGTTGAAGAGGTTGATGTAACGTGCAGCAGTTTTGTATGGAAATCCATGACTGACAAAGTGGTTTTTGCTGTAGACAGACAAAACATCAGGAGCAGCTGTGATAAGTACTGTGTTGTTTAAATCTAGTTTAAATGTCTATTCATCATTCGATTAAATGCTATATTATTTATATTATTTCCAGACATTACTTGTTTTAAGTCATTTATCTCGTAAAGATGTCTAATTCAATTGGCAAATAATTATTTATTTATCATTTAATTGTTTATCTATCACTGGAGCCAAACATTATTACTAAATAAACAGGCCTTAAACAAGTAAAATAGGGTAAATCATCGTGGAATTATATAAGGGGCTATGAATGGTTCTTTGGTTGATGGCATAGAACACCAGCAGGGCAAAACAATGGGTTTCTAGAGCAATGCCACTGAAAAACCACTTTGGTTTCATGAAGAAGAGATGTTTGAGTGTGACCTTTCAACCTTTAAAAGGTCTTGATTTGGTAGAGATGTAAAAGTTCTCTACCAAATCTGGAGGTTGTTCAGATGCATTACTGTAATAGACTGCAATCTATCTAGGCTTTGGCAGCAACATTAACACTTTCACTCCCTCTGCAGGTGAAGATCTGGTTCCAGAACCGCCGGATGAAATGGAGGAACTCCAAAGAGAGGGAGCTGCTCTCCTCCGGTGGCTGCCGGGAACAAACTCTGCCCACGAAAGCCAATCCCAACCCAGACCTGAGTGACGTGGGTGGGAAGCGGGAGAACCACTGTGGAGAGATGATGATGGGTCCTCAGGCTGAGGTACCAGACTCACCACCATCACCATCCAGCAGCAAACACACAGACTCCTCAGACTCAGAGGATGAAGAAATCACTGTATCATAACCACACTCACACTCAAACACACATGGAAGTGTACGCCGCGTCTGAAATCAAGCACTACACAGATTGAAAAAGCACAAGTGAGCGATTTGGGACGGAGGCAGGCCATGCTTCTGTGAATAGCTATAATTTAGCTGCTTTGTTAAGTACTACTTTAGCTACTTCTTAATTTCCGTCTTTAAGCACGACAACACAAGACACCGGGAGAAGTGTGTGCTGATGGAAAAAGACACACTACTGTTTTAGCTAAATGCTTATGTTCCTTCAAAATGAGTCTCAGCTTTGACCATTCATGCTGAGTTAAAGAAATAGCCCACACTGTGGCTCTTTGTTGCTTTTTTGCAGCACTACTATGTTTTGTACGTTACTTTTTATGAATATTTTTGGAATATTTTGTATGGAATGTTTATAGCCTATCAAGATTCATGCCTTTCCTGCTGTTAGATTCTCTGTGTTTAATCTAAAGTATGTAGATGCTAAATTGTATAACTTAAAAGTCCTATATTATTTTGTATGTTGTTTTTTAAAGATGATGTATATACTTGGAAAACAAATATTTTTGCATATTAAAATCCAAAAACTGATGTGTTTTTGAATGTCTTCATGCATTTATATATATATATATATATATATATATATTATTTTTGTTTGTTTATAACCTAGTTTAGAAATTTGTAATACATTTATGGTGACAGACCAAATAGTTTTGCAAAGAGGAAATAATATAAAAATCATATTATTAATTTACAGTTGAGTAGAATCTGCAAATCCATAACCACAGTGCATAAACTCTGTCGATGATGGAAATTTGAAATGATATAGCTTTAGTAACAGGCCAATTCCACTGATATTTTTCCTGCTAAATCTCTGCTTAATTAAACAGTCAAATTATTGTCACAATTGTTCACAGTGCGATGTTTAAGAGTTTGAAATGGTTATTGGTTTGTTGTCTGGTGTCTGAGTGTTTTACAATTGCTGGATGATATATCAATATTTATATCAATATCAAGATATAAACAGAGCAAGACATGGGTTGAGATGATATAGTTTATATCAATCTTCTGGAAACCTTTTTCGGCTCCCTCTGCTCCCCCCCTCCTCTACTCTGCTCCCCTCTTCCCCATTCACAGTCTCACACACACACTATAAGAGTTAGTGTGTATAAAAGAAGAATTGAGGATCACATTTCAATTTGTTTAAATATAGTAAAAACATCGATTTAATATCCAATTTTTTCTCATTGTATTTTTCACAACATATATCATATTGTACATCACCATTCAGCTAAAATATATTGAGATATGATTTTTGTCCGTATTGTCCTACTCCATATAAAACTCAGAAGACAGTGTAGATTCACTGGTGGGTAAATCTATAAAATGGCTTTGTTTGTGTTATAATTGTGGACTGTTTCTCTTTACCACCACTGCAAAGAAATATTCAATACATCCACAATTACAGGTATAATTGTTCTTTAAGCTTTAGTTAATGATGGTGTTGATCAAGAGCACCAGACTATTTGCTAATATGTGAGAAATATGTAGTAACAGACTCTATATGGACAAAAATATAGATATCATTCATTGTTTCTTCTGAAATCGGGGTATTAAAAATAATTTAAACTGCTTTTGTTGGAGTAACTGTGTAGGGAAGGCTTCTATTAGATTTTGGAGCAATGCTGTGAGGATTTGATTGCAATCAGTTGCTCCACAGAAATCTCTATTGGCAGTACATCTCTACGTGGACGAGAAAAGCATTGCTTTTGTGCATTTTAACACCTGTGCCAGCAAACAAGATAAAATGAACAAACTAACACACAAAGTCTGACAGCAGAGTCATAAAGTTTATTCCCAAAGGAGCCACAAATTATTGTTTGGAAAAATAAACAACAAAATCTACAAGTGGTAGGAAACCGAGCTGTACATGAATGTTTTATGCTACTTGACTTTCTTGTGTGAGGTCTATTTACAAACATTCTGTACAACTGAAAATGTACAAACACCAAAAACGTATTTTTGTCAAAAAAAAAAAGAATTAGAATCAGATTAATTCACATTACAAGATATTTCACTTACATATTTTTCCCAAGCATACTATTATCCTCTTATCCCTGCTCTGGAACTATATTCATCTAAACATCATTTTACAAAATCAAATACTCTTGTACAAAAACATACAAGGGAATTATTCACATCACTGAACTCCTTTCTGTTCACAACAGAAACAGAAATATTGCATAGTGTTAAACTCTTTTCCAAAATGACAGCTAATAATATCTCAGCATGGTCAGGGAACGTGGGGTAGTCTGAAATCACAGTGCTTCTCCAAATAATGCAATACTGAGTGCTCCATTTACTCCATGTGAAAACGGACGGCAGGATAATGTGTGGCTCACTGGACATGCCGGTCCTCTGTTCAAAGTGAAGAAAAAGCACTCTGGCTGATAAGAGTGCCAGAGGCTACTGAATTTGTGTGTGTGTGTGTGTGTGTGTGTGTGTGTGTGTGTGTGTGTGTGTGTGTGTGTGTGTGTGTGTGAGAGGGAGAGACCTGAAGTGCTTCGATTTCTGCAAAGGTGCTCCAATAACCCTAATCAGTCGACGTAATCAAACAAGAAGACTCCCACATGGTGTGAACTCAAAGCTGCACAAATGGACAGTGTTTACTGGTTTAGGTAACAACCAATCAATTCAGAATCAGATGGTTATTGATTACTATGTTTTTTTCTGGCCTGTGAGCATTTATCTTATTTAGCTCCAGAATGATTATATTATATATTATATTATATGTGTTTTTGGTGATTGAAGGCACACTGAGAAAAAATGTGTGTATCTATATAGGATATATCTTCCTTACATCTAGAAAATCAAAAACAACTAATTTGACCAGGGGTGCAAAAATATTGCACCAGACTACATGTAATATTTATGAAAGTGAAACTACTGACACTACTCTCTTAAAAAATAAGGTGCTCGTTGATCCCGTGGAGGAATGATTCTTTAGTGATGCCATGTAAGAATCACTTTTGTTACTATCCATGATCTAAGATCCATGATTATTACAGAGATATACGTCTGAAAAAACCTTTAAAGCTTCAAAGACATTCATAAAAAAGGTCTTTATTCCTTTTAAAGGTTCTTCACACTTAGAGCCCCTTTACAAAAGTGTTTTACGTTTTAAACGAGTTTATGTAGTGAGCTTGTCTTAATCTAACTAAATATATTCAATAATTAGACAGTAATCAGGATGTGTGATTAAATAGTTATATACTAGTCACAATTATTGCTTAATTATGTACTGAATACCTTTGCAGTACTGTTTGTGGGAAAAAAAGCAAAAATATTTGCATAATGTTTCAAAACAAACAAACAAAAAAACTAGAAAAAATGTATTTAAAATAATGAATCCAAATAATCTTAGGTTATAATTGCAGTGTAAGTGCAATACTAGTATCTTGTCCATATTGTGCAGCCCTGCTATAAGTCCATCCAAGGTACACCTTGATTTTTAATTTCAGCGATGTGAAACCGACAAGAATATGTATAAGTAAGTTTATACTTAGAAGTAATAAGTATAAACTGGAGCACACACGGCCAGTTAACCACACAGGATGTGTGTGTGTTTGTGTAACAGATGTGCATAACTATCTCTTAACTGTCCTTAACTGAACACATATATATGTGTTAAAAAATAACACTATTCTTATTTCCTGTCTGGGATTGTAGAGAAACAGCAGGTTATCAAAGGAGACATGATTTTAGGTGTGTCTGCATTTATGTATGTTTCATACCTAAACAGTAGCTGTAGTGAGCGGGTTGTGTTAACCAGCTTGAAGAGGTATAACGTAACATTGCGCAAAACATTTTGGGCACATGTAAACACAAAGTGAATCCGGTCACCATTTTAATAAAGTGGCAACAAATATACAAATCAATCTACCTTTAACCCAATGTGATCTTATTGGGTTTGGTTATTGAAAGTGTTCTGCCAAAAAACAAAACAAACAAACATCTCACTCCAGAACTGAGCACCGTTTAAAGGCATTATTATGGTGGCGTGCTTTTTCTGTAAACAGTTACAGCATATGAGATTATGATTACTACTGTTGGTAGAAAAGTAGTAAGGCATTGTTAGGTAAGATTAGCACCATGCATGATGTTCCTTAGTGCACCAACACTGGAACGTGCCTTCTAACATGTTTAAATGGGAGTGTCTGAGGTTGCCTCCCCTGGTCATTATACACCTATAGCACCATCTGCAGTCTGTCTCAGCAAAGTACAATGTAGAATTGGATGCTTTACTGACCATGGCATTGGCTCCTAACCCTGCTCCCTGCTCCAAATACACCTGATCCTGATTAACATGTTCTTCCTGAGTTGAAGGTAATGGAAACCATTTAAATGTGCAAGTCAGGGGTTCTTCTATGACCAGGGTGGGGAACCAGTGATACGGGAAACTTTCAGCAAAGCACAAGTAGATATAAATGCTGTACTAAGTGTAAAGACAAACGTCTTGGTTTTGCTGAGCTCCAAGAACCTTCGAGGAACGTGCAATAACAATGTTTACAAACTATTTTGCAGGTGATGGAAGTTTGATGGAAGAAGATGGAATAAGCAACAGTTCCCAACTGTCTTAAATTACTTTTATGATGCTACTAATCAAACCTGCGCTGTTTTTCACAGGTTCACTTTCTACTGATACGCTGACTGTTCTACTTCTCACAGTTACCCTGTGTTTGCAGACAAGAACACACGCTCTGATATTAGAAAAACAAAGAAATAACCATGATCTGACAGGTCTGCCTTTCACAGTGCAGACTCCAACGAAGGGTCCAGGGTTTCGTCATGGTTACAGGTGCTGTTGGAGTCACTGTCGTAGCTCGACGGGCAATGGGCTGCCTCCTTTAGTCTCATTAGCATATTCATCTATAATGAACAGAAGAGATCAAAAGGTCAAAGGTGGCTGCATTAATGCAGAACACAGCAGAAAGGCTCACAACCCTGACAGCACTTTAAAGCACTAAGATACGTTGTTATAAATTACACCACATACACTACAGACAATTTTGGAGTGTTGCTGAAAGGATTTGATTGTATTCTGCAACAACAGTGTTAACGAGGTCAGTATGTTAGACGATCACAACCCCAACTCATTGCCAACAAGGTAAATCAATCAGGCAGGAGTGTCTAACAGGGTGGACAGTGATTGGGCACAGTGTTTAAAAACTCCTCCTCCAGCACTGCAATGTCTGGTACACTTGTACCAGTGCAAAACACAACAAACCACCACCATGTGAGTGTTACTGCAGTGCTGAGAATGACAACAGTCGTCTGCATAATGCTGTCATCTCAAGTGTAAGCTTTCCTCTTTAGCAAGCAGCATGTGATCACATCTCAACTGAAAACAATATTTATGAAAACAACACACTCAAAATCAATATTTACCTTTAGAAAGCTATTTTACACTGATGTGGAGTAAATAATTTGCTGTGATCTCACCAGTGGGTCTCCCTCTGGGCCGTCCTGTGTTGCCAGTTTGCCTGGGCTGTTCTCCCGGGCGAGGGCATAACCGTCAAAGCCTACATCCTCAGGTCGGAGTTGCAGCAAGGGAGGCCACTGGTGCTGCTGGGGGCTGGAGACCCAAGGGTAATTGTCTGTCACCCAACGAGCTGGATCCTCCCATGATGCCTTTCTTCCATATAGCTAACACAAGAACACAAATGTTGTACTTTTGTTCCAATTGTATACATTTGATATCTTTGCTGAACTATCGCTTTAAGACGGATGAACAGTTAAGCACCAGCTAAAAAAAAAAAGTAAGCAGCTATTCCCATTCCTAATATAACAATAAGTGCAAGATCTCACAAAAATCATGAACATTATGCATTTAGTCTTGTCTTATGACTTGGATAACCCATAAGGTGTCACAGATATAATGAGGACTGGAACTCAACGCCTGGCTACACATCAGATAAACTTTAAAGCTTAGTTTAAATGTGTGATGTCAGTGCTTACCTGCAGGCCCTCTCGTACAGCCTCCAGCAGATATGGGATGATAGAGTAGTTCCACAGGTCTGTGAACCATACCTGGGAGCCCTCCACATCCATAGGACAGGACAAGAACAGGCGTGGTCCTGGAAAGAAGACAGCAGTAATGAAGGGAATGAGAATGAAGGATAATCTGATATGAGATGCTAGATGTTAATGGTACAATTATTTTGGTATAATGGGATGAAAAGGAATTGGGAAGACTTCCTAAACGGGAATGTGTCAGACACCCTAAACTGGCTCCAATATATCCCTTACTAGGCCTCATTTATTGACTGACATGTCTTCAGACTATTGCTGAATTTTAACGTGATTGGATGTGGATGAGCTCACCGATGGTTACGTCAGAGGAGCTATGTGTCTCCAGAAAGCGGTTGAGATGCTGCCACACGCACGGGATCCATTCTATGATCTTCACCAGTTCAGCGTTGCGCACGCGGGTGCTGATCTCTGTTTCTAGAAGCTTCCGCCGAAGGAAGCGACCCAAGAATCCTTTCACTGGTTCAGTGTGGTTGGCACAGAGCACCCACCTGCACCAAAAACAGATACAATACAAATATAAATACAACTCCATTATATATGCATAAACATACCATATACAGTCTGGGACATCTGCTCATGAATTGTTTCTTCCAAAATTAAAGTTAATCCTGCTTTTGTGGGAGTAACTGTCTCTACAGTTCAGAGAATCTCTACATTAGTGAGATCAAGATGTTGAATGATCACCACCCAACCAGTTCCCCAACTCCGATAATCATCCCATAATTACTGGATGAAGCATCATCATTCCAGAGAATACAGATCAACTTCTCCACAGCTCAGTACAGGGAGCTTCATACTTCTCTAGCACATGCTGTCAACAGATTTCTGATGGTTTGCTCCAGAGAGTCCTATTCTTTTGGCAAAACCTCTCTACAGGAAATAATCAAGCTGTGTGCATTTGCACATCTGTTTCAGCAAAGGGTGCATCAATGGGTGCAAGTAGCTTAATGCATTCATTAGAAGGGGTGTGCACAAACATTTGGACATGTAGTGTATATACTGTATGACAAGCCAGGAAAGAAGACTTTCAAAAGTCATTATCTACTGGCCTCTAGTGGACACTGAAGGAATGTGATTTTCAATATTTCAAACAATGAAACAGTACAGCACACTCTAATGCAGTGCTTCTGAACCCTGGTCCAGGAGGCACTCCTGCCCTGCACACTGTTGTGAAACCACTACTTTAACACACCCCTGGAATCTCTGAAAGGGTTTGGTAATTAGCTTATTAGAATAGTTGTGGTGTGTTGGCAGCATGGAAAGCCCCAAAATGTGCCATATATTTTACATTCATTAAATATAATGAGACATATTTCAATAATTTATTTTTACTATTGATACTGAATTATTTATTCAAATAAATTAAATATTCTGAGTAGCTTTTTTTCTGATTTTTTAAAGTAATACAAAGGTATTACTTTATATATAATAAAAATATTTATATATAATAAATAAAAAACATCACAGTTCTTTGAATTAAATTAAGAACATGAATGAATTTCTACATATAATTATTTTTTAAATGCACAAGGAAAAGCTTTAATCAATTAATAAAGTTACACTTACATGCTGCCTTTTTAGATACTGAAGGACGTTTTGCACCTCAAAATCTTACCTGAAGTTATGATGGAGTTGCAGATTTGGTGTTGATTGGGTTGTTTGATTCATTGTACCAATTATATAGGGACTGTGAAAGAGCACACAGGAGTTCATTAAAAACACAACTACACCATCTGTATGTTAAAACCTCAATTATTTCAACCTGAAACATCTGCTATGAAACAATGGAACAGTTGTTATATTCAAGTGTTGCTACTGACCAGCGATGGTGTTTGCTGTTCAGCAGACCATTAAAGATCTCTCCCAGAGAGCCCACATTGTGCAGGTTGTCAAGAATGACAACCAGAGGCAATTCCCCAGCCTGTGTGCTGCTATTGCACTGGTCAGTCAAGTTAGACAGATACTGCTTCAGCTCCTGTAAAACACAATGCCTTTATTAGTATTAAGCTATATATCTAACATCCAGTTCAACTGTGATTAAAACAATCCTGACATCCTGAAATATCTTCATCACCTTGCTGGACTTGTTGTCCACATTGAAGGAAGCGATAAGTTGGTCTGCTAGTGTCCTTCCCTCCAGCAGTGCCAGATGTTCAGCCAGCCTCATGGCCAAGAAGCTCTTGCCCGTTCCAGAGGGTCCGGAGAGGATGATGCGGCGGTGTTCTTGGAGCTGGGAGACATATCTCTGCAGGATGGGCTTCGGGATAAGTGTCTCAAACACCAGCCCATCCTGACTGCGCTCTGACACACCTGCAGAGGGAGACAGAGCACATGTTCATAGCCTTTAGTGGGAGACAGAAATCAGTCATCTCTAGCAAAGCTTAGTCTAATGATATACCTAATCCTCAATATATCATTTATGTTGCAACTTTTTAAAAAGGCTTTTGGACAAGATTAAAATGGGGGAACTTCACTCATCAGACCCTGTAAAGCCCACACTTCATTACTGTTTATTTTTTTTTTTTTTTCATAATTCACATCAGTTTCATAGGACCCAAAATTGATCCGTTAGATGCCACACAAATGATTACTGAACAATTCACAACAGTTTCAGCATGCTCAAAAACTGAATAATAAATATATTGAGGGGTTTAAGTACAAAAGGCAGCTCTCATCCATTATCCTCCTTCTATTTACCTTTCAGCCTTACAGAGATAGTGTCACTGTCCCCCACCAGATAGCCACAGGGCAAGAGCTCTGGACTGTCTGCTTTGTCGGTACGGTGGACGTCTCCAATGTTGTAGCCCAGAACGCTGTCTGAATTCAGCCCAAGCTGTGTGAGCGGGTCCACATGGATAATATACTCCTGCAGAGACAGAAAGGCAAGTAACCCAATGTCAGACATGTTACTGATATTAACATCTATAAAAGCAGGATAACCAGCATCAGCCTCACTGTACCTTAAAGAGGCGCCTCACTACACCATCCAAAACCTCCCATTTGGTTTTGCCACTGACACCGATGCAGCCAATCAGGAAGTCACGTGGCCGGCAGTCCTGTAAGAATCAGACATATAGACACAGCTGAAGAAGTGCTTTTTGTTATTCTCTAATAGAGTACAGCATAGAATACAGCATATTTTAGGACAGCATCTATAAACCTAAAGATACTATCATTCCATTGACCACAGATTCACTGCTTCTCAGCTCAATGGTGGGGGGCTTTATAACCCAGTAGCCCATGTAGCCAATATATTCAATCAGGAGTGCTTGAAGTTTTGAATGGTAGTAAGCGTCAGTACTTCAAGAAATATATACTTGGCTTTGATGTATGTTTCCAAGGAAAGGTGTATGACAAAATGCTCCGTCCAAGTTCAGCATTTTTATTTTTACACATGTACTTCCCATCAACCTTTACCTTAATCTGCAAAATTAAATGGCTGAGGTTAAACAAAGTATTTCAGTGTGTGAAAAGCTCGGTTTTACAGAAACCGTTCACAGACAGTTCAGGACAGAACTGTTCACAGTGGGGGTGAATGGAATTAGAAGTCTGTATGTTTGTCTAAACATTAAAAACATGTTGGTGTTAGTTTCTTAATATTTGAAAATGTGCTGTATGTGAGTAATGGCAATAACTTTGACGGGAGTTTTGAGGAAAGCAGCAGTGGGCAATTCTGGAGTGTGTGATGAAGAGGAAGGAATGATTCTGACCTCTTTCCATTCAGGGTCTCTCTCCAGACTGACCACAACCTTAACATGCTGGCCCTCTTTCCGAGAACTGCCATCTCCACTGTCATCCAGCAGCATGTCTAGAAACACACATACACACACAAAGATATTAGTTTTACAATTCCTTGTGACGTCTCTCAGTAAAAACTGACCACAAATTTCCCACAAGTTTATGGGAAAAAGATCTTTAGTCCTTTAGTCATTTTTCTGTGCTTTGTCTCTCTGATTGACTCCTCATGTTGCTCTGTGTGTGTGTGTGTGTTCATACCTAGGCTGGTAGACTCAGTCAGACTGAGCTGTGAGGACAATCCGATAGACGATGGGCTGATGGATGTTTGAGAGGTGGCTGTGCTGCAGCTCCCTCTGCTGTCCAACCTCAGCCTGTCATTCTCTGCCTTTAACTTCTCAATCTCCACCTACCCCCACAACCAACAAAATTTCAGAACCACAGCACATGCACCATTGCAACTTCAACATTAAGTTAGGTGACCAAAACCAAGTTGGATGGTAGGATGGTTTTGGATGACTGACTACACATAATCTCTTTTAACAATAAAAGAGGTTTTAACTGAAAAATCATAAATAAATAAAAAGCATAAATACAGTAAAAGAATTTCTCAATTGGAAGAGAGTAGTTGAGATCTTGTGAGATAATTTAAAGAACAAAGCTTGGCTCCAAAGTAATGTAAAATGAAAAGAACAATCCCTAACCCTAATCCTAATCCTAACCCTAACCCTAATGTAAAATGACCACTTTTAGTTATTTGTATTATTAACCATTTAAATACTTACTGCTCAGATGACAGGGGACTAAAACGTTTGGACATTCGAGAACATTTGATGTGAAGCCCAAGAAATCATTTGAGTATTAATAGTGTCCCCTTGTCCCCTGCTAACATATGAGCTTGTGTAAAGCTTACTAAACGCTTGGTAAAGCATTGAAAAAATGCTATGCAATTGTTTTTATCACACAGTGTTCTGTAATGCTGTAAATCTGTTTATATAGGTTTCAAGTGAGCTAATAAACATGAAGATGCAGGTCTTTTGTGCTGACCTGCATGTGGTTCATGTTTTCTCGGAACTGGTCAAGCTGGTGGGCGGAGCTTAGAGCCTCCAGTCTGATGTCTGTCAGCTTCATTTCCTTATCCCTCAGCTCACTGCGTAATTGCATCACTGTTTCCGCTTCACTGTCCGTACACTCAGAGATACTATAATGCAACACACACAAACACAATATAAGAATCACACTGTTTGATTTAATACACCAAAAACTGCTGTTAGTAACTGGTTAGAGTGATTACTTGGTGCATATGATTATTTAAATCAGTCACTGAAATGGTGTCAGTATGTCACTCAATTTGGGTTTGAAGTGCCAAATATCATTATTAAAAGTTGGGATTTGGTCAAGGCTGGGTACAGTGTTTGTAGACACCTGCTCATCCAGCATTTCTTCTGCAATCAGAGCTATTAACCAGAAGTTTATCCTCCCTTTTCTTTATTCTTCTGCAAAGGCTTTACGTTAGATTCTGAAACATTGCTGTAAGAAGGATTTGACTGCATTTAGCCATGAAAGCACCAGTAATGTCAGGTACTGTTGTCTGATGATTAGTTCTGCCTATGGAGTCCCTAAGGTGACATCCTGCATAAATTAAAAGTCGTGGCCTTTTCAGCAAGCCAAAACTCGACACATATGTTCAGTGTTCAACTGGAATTACAATCAAAACTGGAAGCTTTGTCAGACTCAGGAGAAGATACCCATGCGCAATGTACAAAAGCTTACATTCAAAACCTGACACTGGGACGTGTCCTGAAAACCAGACTGAAAGGGTGGCTACTCTAAGGGAATTAAGTCGTTCGTACACAAATTAATTGTGGCCACAACGTATTTTTTATTTACATGAGATAGGAGCTTAGAGGCTCTGTATCTGCTACTCCAACTCATCCTAAAAATGTTTAGCTCCACTGTTCCATAGTTTGATGCCTTAAGCTCATACACTTTTACAGTTAATATGAACAGTCAATGTGAACAACTGATGGGTCTTTTTTTGCTGAACCTGCTAATTATAGAAGGAATGTCTGGACTTTTGGACATACAGAGCAGCAGAAATTGTTGGAATTACTGCACTTCTCCCCTTTAAAGTGTACCTGACATCAAGATTAAGACAAAATTCATGGCTTCTGAGATTTAGCAAGCTCTTAACCATTCTGTGATCAGCTGCTACGATTTTAGGAGAATTTTAATTGATTAAAAGTTTAATTATCGGTTTGGTCTCTGTTACCGTGCCAGAGACGCAGTCCTGATGGGAGCACTGTTACAGCCCCATCCACGTCCATAAGCAGAGAGTGAGGAGAGGACAGGGCTACACATACATACACATACACATTAGGATGTTTCACAGTGTATATTATGACAAAAAAAAGACATCCTTTGAATCTGACAGTTGTTCTTTATGTTGTATCAACATTTCTTTATTAATATACCAACAGAAATGGTCCAGAAAAATCTCTTTACATTGCATTACATGTTTTTATTCCAGCAACGGAATAATCTTATCAATATTGAGACTAAGTCTTCTGCTTTTTGATATCTCTAACCTCATTTATAAAGATGGCAAACAAAAATGTAAATATCAGAATAAGGAATAAACAATATATCTATTCAGCATCGCTATCGCAATGTGTACATATGCAATATTTACATCACAGGAAGTGCAATGTCTCCTGCAATGTAGAATGTACAATTTTAAAATGTTTTTGCTGCTTGATATAAAATGAGTATTCACGCTGTTCTCAATTTCAGTTTCTCTCTTCTCAATACATTTATTTTACTCCAATAAGGGATACAAAGCGTACTTTATTAATATCATATATTGGATCATTGATACTTCTATCCAATTATACAAATTCCTTAATTTTCATTCAGTTAAACATGCATCATCATATACGCATCACTGCTGAAATCACAGGGCCCAGAAATAAAAATAAAGAAACTCCTGTATCTTTTAATATTGCAATTTATATCACAGAATAATGTCAATGTAATGTCAATGCAATGTCTGTGTTTTACAATGTAATGAAACCCTAATCAGAATACGTTCTAGTTATATAACTATCGGTGTTTTGATAGGTTTAAAATACAGGTGTTAACTAAATGATTATAATGAACACATACAAATGTATAATCTGCAGTTCAGTACACATCAAACGTTTATTTTTCTCTTTAAATATATTTAAAAAATTGTATTTAAACCTAAGTTTTCTAGTGCCAAGTTTATACATGTACATGGGTCTGCAACATAAATGCTATATGCATACCTGGTGATACACTGCAAAAGGTCAAAGGTGTCTATGAAGGAAGCACTGGTACTTACAGTGAGTTGGAGTGCGAGTGTCTGAGCAGGGGGGCTGTGTTGGGGGGGCCATAAGGCAGTCTGGGGGAGGAGGGCATGGACGAGTCTGTCATTTCCTCCACGTCCGAGTGTGAGGAGGCAGACTTGGGAGACTTCTTCTTCCCAAAGGCCTGTTTGAAGGAACTCCTCAGCTGTGGATGGCAAGACAGAAAACACAGTTCATTGAGTTCACAGTTCACACATCATCCTGGTGAGTAGTGGCGATATGCTACTTGTGATACTGGCGTACTTTTAATCTGGTATAGAACCTTTTCATGGAACATTTAAAAATGAAAGTTACTTGCACATATTAATTACAAAAATGGTTAGAAAGGGGTTCTTCTATGGCATTTCTCAAACAGCCATTTAAAGCAACTTTATTTTCTAGAGTATAGGGATTCCCAGACAAAAACTAAACCTAGTCTTGGACATCATTGTCCTGTTAATGAAAAAATTCCCTTCAACATACTGGTTGCTGAACAAGGCTTATTCCCTTGTCCCCGAAACTGGCCCTTAATGTTTTAATATGAGAAGAACTGTGTGATTTAGAATAAAATAAACTATGAAAAACTCCAAAATGGCAAGCTTATAGGAGAAGGAAAAAAAACTATCAGTTGAAGTCAAAATGTATGTAAGTTTCTATTCCAAGTCATTTCTGATGTATTTCTATTGCTCCATTCATTAGGAAATTTTGACACAATGTAAAGAACAACTATCAAATTAAATAAAAATGTCAATGTGAAAAATAAAAACTGAGGTTTGTTGTGACGGTGAGGAACGTGCATTCATAGTGCAGATGAGCAACTGAAATGTACAAAATGAATAATCCAACCCTTAATAAAACAGTACAGGAGTGGAATCACAAATAGTCTAACACCGAATGATCAATTACCTTTTCACCACTGTCCCGCATTAAGAGGAAAACTTACCTCATAAACCTTTCCGCCAAGATGAGAGCACAAAGAGAATTAGAGAAGGCATATTTCAGCACACCAAGCTCAGCTAAGTGATAATTACTCCCACAGTGAGTAGAGCTTATGCTATACTGGAAGAATGCATTTTATGTGCTTTTTGCATTAACTATGATGAACGCAGAATGAAGCGACAGAGCCAACAGCTACAGAGCTGCACAAAAGGGGGAATCCATATATTCCAACAATGTCACCCACCTCCTACAAATCACTCTCACAGGCGGGTCAACTGAGGAGAGACTGGAAACAGGATGCCACAGCACTGCGTTCTCTGCTCTAACATACCTGATTTAACTCAGGACAGGCTAACTATTCAGCTGAAGACTGATGAGAACAGCTGAGGGATCAGAACAGTTTTTAATTTAAGCCTAAATCAGTTACTGGAATTTTGAAAACTCCCTTTCCCCTTTAACTTTTTTAAAGGTGTAAATGAAAAGAACTTAGTTTTAATATCTAAAATGCATTATTCTATCAGCGTTTAGGTTAGTAACCTTTCCATGCTCACAGTTTACAGGAAAAGTATTAGGAACTCTGCATCCTGGAGCAGCATGTCAGTATCTGAAAACAGCACATTGTCACTATCATCTAAAATCCTAGTATCTTTGAAATTTACAGTAAAAAATCTTGACTTTCCACCTAAAATCCACTTTAAAAATACTTTATTTTCATTGGAACATCTTCATTTAAGTGTGCAGTGTTGGTCTGTCAGGACTGGGGGGTCTGATACCACTAGACTACCACTAGACTGGAATCTACAGTTCAGGGTTCTTGTGTAGACTGATATTTTGTCCTTCTGTTCTCTGCCATATTCAACACACTTTGGCTATATTACACCATCACTGTATATCGTCCCTCATTATAAATAATTTTTTCCGACTACAGGGGTCATGTAGGTTCCCAGTAAGTCACAAAATGATTCACTATGTGTGAATATTCCTATAAGTCAACAGGACCATACAACTGAACAAGCACAAGGGAACACAGCACTATCCATTAAAAAGACTCCAACACTGTGATTAAGTGTATATTCCACCACAGCTTCCAAGAGTCTGTTGGTAACTGGGTTCCTAATATGGAGGAATATTCAATTAATCCTAAGACACAATCTACACTGCCAACGTACATAGTCATCTTGAGCTTTCCCTCCCACGCAGGACACAGCCTGGACAGGAGAGGGTGACAGAGGACACAGGAATACAACGTTGAAAACAGAGATTAAGGGCCCCTACTGAAAATTCAGCATAAACACTATGTTAGAAATATGGCAATGAATGTATTCACCTGACCATTACAGTGTATATGATTTTCAGTAGGGAAAAGCATTAACCTAAAGCATTTAACTTCAACAGTTAATAAGCGCTCTATGTATAGACATCTTACTAGCCCACAAAAGTCACTGTTTACTGCACTTGTGTTTTGGTTCTAGAGCATTATTTATAAAGATTATGACATGTTCAATTCAGCACACCAAGTGCAGTAAGAGAATGTGAAAGTTCTGGCTACTGGAAGGGCAACACAATGGGCATTTAGACCTGCTTAGAATATTCACCTTTCCACCTGCACAGGGGGACTGGGTAGAGAGACAAAAAGTGTGACATCAATATCTGCATTGTGAGACCAATTTCTTGTTAAATATTCAAATGGATACAATATTTAAATGGATAACATAACATAATGGCATGTTTCAGACACCTTTGAAATTTAGAACGAAATAGCTCTTATCTGGGTACTAAGTGTTTATTTATAGTGATGTAAGTATCACTAGGATTTTTATACAAGTGATTCTACAAATGGTGCAAAATTCTTTTTTTCTAGTGTCAGGAAGACTCACCCAATTCTTCCTCTTCTTCTTGTTTTTGGCATCGAGCTCCAGGCTGCTGCCCACGCTGGAATGGCTGGTTGCACTGGTGATGCTGGACACACTGTCAGAAGAATGCTGTCTGTGAATCCGCAAATCACCTACTGACCTGGGAGAACCACTGGAGGAGTCTACATAGAAAAGGAGATAGAGAGAGAGTGAGACTGATTTTCATGTTCTACCACCTGTACTTTCACTGACTTTTACACTGAAAAAAATAGTTTAAAATACTACAGTTTATAGTTTAAATTTCTCTGTAATTCTTAATATTCAGAGAGAGATTTCAATACACTAAACAAACTGCAGGGGAAAAGAAAATCATTTGTTGCTTAAAATTCTAGTTAAGTTTAGATAGACTGATGTGTAAGGGTGCCCTGGGGAGTGTTTTTACATTTAGAATATTTGGCACATGCTCTTGTGTAGCTCACTACAGATCTAAGGCCTTAAATGTCTGAATAGCCTCTGCCATATTTCCAAAACACTTATATTAAAAATAAAGTTTAGTTAAATATTCACTAAACAAGATATTTTGACTCCGTTTAATATGCAAAACAATTTATTGCTTTCACTCAGTTTTGCTAAATAAGAGCCAAATGTACCCAAGAGCTGGAACATCAAGAGGTTATCCACGTTAGCAGTGTTTGGATTTATCTGTTTCCAACCAATAACATAAAACTGGCATTTAATAAGCTGATGACCACAGATCTGAAGTGTTGGACTGATGTATGTCTGGGGTGGGGGTTTGTTGAAATAGTGGCACTGATTGTTGCAGAGTTTAACTTTGTTAGAAGTGGCAACCCAACTCTTAGAAGTGGCAACCCATTAACGTGAAAAAGGTTTGTTAGTCATTAAAACGCATATGGACCAAAAACATGCTCGGTCCCCTAGATCAAAGCAGTGCTTGGGTAGACCTTTGCTGGGGGCATCCGGTGTGTTGATGACTCCACTGATGGCAGCCTGAGCTGTAGCATTTTGCTTTTTCAGCAGTTCAATGGTCTTCCTCAGATCATTCAGCTCCGTGTCCTGCAATCACACACAAAGGAGTTAAGTCCACTTTCTAAAGACCTGTTGCACATATTCATAATACGCTTTAAAGTATTATAGTGTGAAAAATAGTATTTTTTGCTTTTTACACATACAAGACAAGCTGAAAGTTACAGAAGCAGCATCTAAGGTGAAAGAAGCATGTGGACTGACGAGCTAGCATAATATCACACAATGTTTCACAAACATGACTTGGGTTACACAGCTTTTCACAATCCACACAAGCTTTTTGCCTGCTTCACCAGTTCCATAGTGCTGTTAGGACAGAAGGGTAAATCTCTGCTGTACAAATCAGTAGAGCATCACCATGAATTGTTAAACATAATGTTACATAATGTTGCTTTAACAAGCAGGTACCTATACATATCTATACACACTC
This sequence comes from Acestrorhynchus altus, assembly GCA_034509495.1. NCBI lineage: Eukaryota > Metazoa > Chordata > Actinopteri > Characiformes > Acestrorhynchidae > Acestrorhynchus > Acestrorhynchus altus. The sequence goes on from CM067512.1 coordinate 20,570,222, forward strand.
TCTTACCTTCTGTTCTGCTGTCAGGGTCAAGCTCTGCAGTCTGATGGTCATATTTCCTAAGCTCTGCTCGAATGCAGCCACCAGGTGAGCCTGAACATGCACACAAACGCATGATTCATCTTTAAATCAAACCCACATAGATCATAGTTTCCATATTGCGTGATCATCAGCATCATCATCAGACATATCAGAACTTTGGAAAACAAAACAACAAAAACAGGAGAACTAGTTCTGTCCAACGGCTTTCTGTTTCTTTGGTCATTGGAAAACAGGAGCGTGTTGAGGCACGAACCCCCATCATCACAGAAACCTGCCTGAACAAGAGCAAGTTCATGTCCTAATCAATCTCAACACAATCTGCTTACACACTCTACCAAGCAAACAAAACATGTACACATCAAGACCTTTAATCGAGGTCTTTTGAAGTGTTCTTGGGGTGTTTACTAAAACAGGACATTTTAAAACAGGAGTCTAGCTTATACAGTAGGACATGAGCTGATGGGCAATCTTATTACAAACTTCACACCTTAGGAAGTCAGATAACCCACCCACTGGGTCCAACACTGACCGGCTGATAAAACTATGATAGCTATAACAGCTATCAAACAATAGCTACACCAACAAATTGCAATTTTTGGACAACAAATGAACTGCATCACAGTGATTTAACTGGACCAAAAAGTGCTTTCACAAAAGCTTTTATAAAAACAATGATTGTTTATGGAACTAAAAGTGGTTCTTCTATTGCAGAACCTGTGTAGCTCATTTGCATATTGCAACCAATCCAATTATTTATCATGCAGCCCTATGTGGTAAATGATGAAATGAAATGAAGGTCTAGCAGCACTGGTCCTGACCATCTGCTGGAGCTCCTGACAGTTGATGTCCTGTCAGATATCACTTGACTGGCTGTCAGGCCACTGAACTTACAGGTTTGGCAGTGTCACCAGTTGTTATCACCCTGGCCAACATGTGCAACCAAAAGTTTCTCTGATCTCCAAACAATGAGGGACAAGCACACACACACACACACACACACACACACACACACACACACACACACACACACACACACACACACACAGTCCTATCAAACACTTTGTGGAACTTGATAACCAAGGGCAACACACAGTTCACAGGGCAGCGATCTGGACAGCTTCCAAGTAGCTGCTGCGTTTAGGCATGTGGTGTGTCACACTTTCAGACCACCTTAAGCGAACTCCCACAGATCAGATACTGCCAGGACACAATGCCAACAAATAACCTGAAGTACACACCATATTTATGTGTGTGTGTGTGTGTGTGTGTGTGTGTGTGTGTGTGAGTGTGTGTGTGCGTGCGCGCGCGTTTGTGTGTCTCCCTTTTGTTGTGAACCTGGCACTGGATATGGATATGAGAATACGGGCAGGACATTCCGGTGCTTTGTCAGACAATGAGGACTGTCATGTTTGTTTGCACTGAAGGAACTCATTGGAGCAAATAATTCCACTTCAGAGCTGTACCAGTCTTAAACAATTAGATGCTGCCATTCACAACCTGCTGCAGGCAGATACAAACACTACAAATAGACACAACTGAAGCCAAACACAGGAGCATCAGTTAAGAGTATACAGTTACACGCTATTGTTCTCAGACATGAGTGTTGAACATGCTTCTGCCCTCTTATTAGTGTAATGTGGTGTTTAAACCCATACTGGCACTCACGTTGGCACTTAGCTGGGTCGTGAGGGTGGACACTTTCTCCTGAGATGCTTCCAACTCTCTCCTGAGCTTTCGAATCTAAACAAACACACATAAGAGCAAGCCATTAGTTACACATATAAACATTCCTGGGAACTTCATGCCCTGCACATTTTTTCCTGGTTTTCCCAAGGGATTCTCAGTGCTGGGACCAGGACCTACTGGGATATTTAATTATATTGGTAGATGCTGACCAATGTCACTGACTTGGGACCAGCTGCTGCAGATTGCAGGATCCGAGTTGAAACTGGGTCAGTGTTTAGAACTGATCTGTGGTTCAGAATTAAAGACCAGTCTAGTGAGACCTGAGTCTAAAGTATAACACAGATCATGTGGACAGACATGTCATGTAAGATTCATTGCAAATTCAACACTAATATCCTATTTATCCTGACCTACATTCTAATCATGGATAATCACTGCCTGAAATTTCTTAGTATTAAGAGTGAGGAAGTGATTATCACACCCCTCAACAAAATTCCAGATTTCCAATTTCTATCTGTCTATATCTCATGTATGAGCCTGACAGAATTGCTGTGTCATCAGAAATCTTAAACATGTTCAATGATGGCAGTGTTGCATGTACACTCACTGGTGTACAGGGAAAACAGGAGCAAGATTTTTTTTAGGATCTTATTAAAAAAGCATACCATCTGAGTTACCATCTGAGATACCATCTGGGTCTGTAGCCTCGTTGACATTTATTTGCTTGAGGACCTTATTGACAGATTTAAAATCAACCCCAAGCCTATCAGCATCTTCAATGACAATGCACCATGTTGGTTACATTTCGGAACAGTGATTAGCAAAATGGTAAGGATCTCACCTCTGACTGACACTTCTCTTCAGGCTGTAGAGTGAAAGAAAGTGATACAGTGATTATGTATTCAGAGAAACATTTGCCCACTGGGTCGAATACTTTTTACTCTAGAATCTCATCCAAATAAATGCATTCAATTTCACCCTCAGGAAGAAAAACACACACTAAAGCGCAGCAACAGAGCTCGCTTTATTAATGCTATTATTATGTTCTGTGTACACCTAGATAATTAAGCACTATTTAATGTTACTTTAAATTCTACCTTAAGGCTCCATCACTCATGTGATTAGAGCCACATGTACGTACTCGAAACGCACAATCATAACTAATGTCATGCAGCTTTAAAATGTTACACACTTAACCGAAGGGGATGGGGAAGGTGACTCACCGTGGAGTAGACAGAAGATGTGTTGGACACCAGAGACAGAGAGGAGCCATGTACTGAAAGAAAAAAAGGAGAAAGAAATGATGTGAAGTGAAGCAATCTGGACCAAATGCCTGATAACATTCAGCGGCTTGTGACTCACAGCAAATTTAATAAGCCAGAGTAAGTATAAGGAGAAGCTGGCTAATGAGTGCAGCAATACTCCATTTATTAGTCAGAATAAAGCCAACAATAGTTTTAAAAACCCACCTTATTAATGCACTGAAGGGTGTGTGTGTGTGACATATTAAAGAATATATGTTTTATAACTTTCATTTAATTCAAGGCTAAGATTAGGGTTATATGCAATTCTAATTAAACACAGACACAAAAATATAATACATACAGTGGCGTGAAAAAGCCACGTCAAACAAACTTATCAAACAAATTTCAATATCAGACAAAGATATCCAAACCAACCTGGCCCTCAAGGGTTTGGACTGACTGGCAATGAGTCTGTCACAGCTCTGTAGAGGAATTTTGGCCCGCTCTAATTCAGCCACATTGGAGGGCTTCCGAGCATGGCCTGTTTAAGGCCACAGCATCTCAATCGGATTTAAATCTGGATTTTGAGTAGACCACTCTAAAACCTAAAGCCTAAAAGTACACTTGTGCATAAGGTCACAAACTGGAAAAATATTTTTTGCTGTCAAATTCTAACCCTGCCATCTGTGTTCCTCAGCAGAATTCAAAATCGACAAGATCAGTCTTCAACTGTTCACTGCAGCCTCAGCTTTCTGTTCTTGGCTGACAGAAAGAAACCTGAAGTAGTCTTCCGTTGTTGTAGCACATCTGTCTCAAGGTTGGATGTTGTTCATTCAGAGAACTTTACAGTTGTCTGAGTTACTGTAGCCATTCTGTGAACTCCAACCTCAACAAGATGTTTCTGTCAGCAGAACTGCTGCTCACTGAATGCTTTTGTTTATTACACAATTTTTATTACCCTGACTGGCATGACATAATTTCCCAATTCTGTTAGCTGATGTAAACATCATCTGGAGCTGCTGGTCCTAATCTGTAATCATTTTATGCTTGTACTACTGCCACACAATTAGCTGATTAGAAAATTACATGAATATGTAGGTTGGTGTTCCTGATAGTGTCTGGTGGGTGTTGGTGCTTACAAGAAAATTTACCCTAAAGCTTCAGTTTATATTAGCAAACATGTACACATGTAGTTACTGTGGTTAAAGGTTTCCATACAGAAGATAATGGAAAATTCATCCTCTGACATTATTGAACAAAACAACAATGTTCTATAATCCCTCCAGGGTCCACATCACATATTAACAGACAGATAAGCATGATTTAGTTTTAATGAAACGGAGGAACAGAAGCAGTTTAATGTAGTGAACCCTGTATTTGTCTAAAAGCAGTGTTTAGTTACTATCCCAAAACAAACACAGGAGGGTCACTCAGCTGACCGACGTTTGCTGCCAAAAAACAGGAATATAATAGCCTGTGAAAGCCAATCTGTTCAGGTTAAAATTACAGATAAATATCAGGTTACATGAGTACAAGTCTGGATACCCATCAGCAGGTATCAGCAAGCCTCAACACACCTCCAACAAATGCACCCTTCAGCCATTAACGCACACTCAGCCTGCTACACTGCACACGAGAGAGAGAGAGAGAGAGAGAGAGAGAGAGAGAGTGTCCTGTGGTATCTGGCACCAAGCCACTGGGAGCAGATCCTGTAAGCTGTAAGTTGTGAAGTGGGGCCTCCATGAACATCAGTGAGCCTTGGGCTCCCATGACCCTGTAACCGATTCTCTTTCTCTCATTCTCAGTCCTTGTAGTTGTAGCACTTTGGGAATTTACAAAGAGCTGCATACCAGGAACACAAGACTTGCCTGATGTTCTGGCGATATTTGGATTCTGTGTTTCTCAACCCTGGTCCTAGAGCCACCCCTACTCTGCACATTTTAGATTTCTCCCTGCTATCAACACACCAGAATCAAAATCAGCTGGTTAACAGGGTGTGCAGGCGGTGAATAAAGAAGGGGAATAATCTAAAATGTGCAGGACAGGGGTGCCTTCAGGATCACGGTTGAGAAACACTGGTCTAGCCATTACAGTTTGGTTCTTGTCAGAGTGACTCAGATTCTTACGCTTGACCACTGTTCCTGCTTCAACACATCAACTTCAAGACCTGCCATTGGAACAAACTCATCAATGTTATTTACTCCAACCATCAGTGGTTTAATGCTATGGCCGATGGGTGTAAATGTCCCAGGCAAACTTACATTATTTGGTAATATTTTTGGGATCAGACCCTCACAACGAACACAAGCTGACACACAAACTGATTAGAGAAGAGATTGTTAAGTCTAACCTTCCTCCAGTGGTTCCCGGAATGACCCAGAGTTGCTCATGGTGCGACTCTTCTCTTCCAGAGACACAGAGGAGTTGCGCAGACGTGGGTCACTGAGTGGGTCAAGCGGCCCGTCCTGATTGGCCAGGCTGCTGGGGGTGCGAAGGTTTATCTGTGGAGCTGTGCCTGGACTGCCTGGAAGGAGTGATATCACTAAGGTCAAAGTTTAGTCAGGCAACGACCCATCGCTTTTTGATAGGCTTTTCAGCTCCACAGGCACCTGCAGCTGTGAAACACTGAGAACCTAACTGTGTAGGATAGGAAAATGTGTATGGAACCTCAATCCAGTCATATGTGATCACGTCCCTTTATGCATTTAATAGGTCTCAGTTTGAAGGGGATTATTATTACATATATATGTGCTGTGGGGGTGAGGTGATGGCCACATCCTCGTTGCGCACCTGGTGCCAATCAGGACAATGAGCCCCAGGTGACGCGATAAATGGGAGAGAAATGAGAGACAGAAACATTGGTAAATACTGGGGTTAACCAGCCCATTATTCTGAAGGTTAAGTGACTTTAGCCGCCCAGTTGGGAACAGCCTTTATTTTAGGCTCGTGCCTACCTTTTGTTGGGTCATTGTGGACATGCGTCCATTCCCTGGGCGGCAGTCTACAGTGCTTAAATGTATCTTAAATATATGCTACATATGGGAAGTATTTTTATTGCATATAGGTGTTTAAATATGTAACACATGTGGCACATCATTATTATACATAGGTGTTTAAACACTGTGGACAAAAGTATTGGGAGTATTGTTTCCACTATATTTTGGAACATTTTTGTGAGGATTTGATTGCATTCAGCAGCTAGAGCCTTAGTGTGGTGAGGATTAAGGCTAGCAGTAGCTCTGGGCAGGGGAGGGCTTAGTCCATCCAAACATGCCTCTTCCTCACCCAAACAGTCATAAATGCACTGCGTCAATATTGTAGGTGGGTGTTTTGCACAGGAAACAAATGTTTATAACATCTCAATGTTGATTGGACAGTGCATTCCATTATGATGAATGGTAGATCATTCAAATGAGAAGCAGGACCTCAAACCAACTGCCAATCACAGAAATAGTAATGAACATAACCGTGACTTTAGACTCAAACAAACACAGCAGCAGTAGTGCTGTAATGTGTGCTGTAATGTGTAGTGCTGTAATGGGTTAGGCTGTTTGATGGGCACCACTGGATGGAGCGCCACAATACCACTGCTCCACAGGTTGACGCTGAGAGGCATTATACCCCTCTCATTTTGTGTTTATCTGCCTCCATTGAGTACTATTCTATTTGCAATACTTCTCTACAAGAACTAGACACGCTGTGTGTGTGTGTGTACATTTGCACGTGTGTCAGCAATCAGTGCAACATAAAGCAGCTGAATGCATTTATTAGAAAGGGCATGTTCATATTGCTCATAGCAGTTTCTTACATACTATATATATATATATGTGGGAGATTTGTTATTGGCTTTGTTTGCAAGAGTTACTTGGCAGTTATTATCCAGAGAAAATATCAAGATACTAATTTGTGTGCATGTGTGTGTGTGTGTGTGTGTATACCTATAGTGCTGAAGTTGAAGCGTGGAGTGGAGGATGAGCTGAGTGTGGATGCAGGGGAAAATGGACTTGAGCCACCAGAGTCCTGAAGTCCACCGGCCGAGTGTGAGCGCAGCCAATCACGTGCATCCTCATTGCCTCGCCCGTGTGGTAAGTGGACATACCTGTGGAAAGGTAACATAACCACTGAATAAGACAATTCTCTCGCTCTTTTCTCTCTCTTTCTGTCACTCTCACACATACACAAACACAAACACACACACACACAAACACACACACACACACACACACACACACAGGCACAAGAACAAAGGTAAATGTTATCTAACTGACAACAAGGACTTGATTGACCCAACAAAATGTTACACAACTTACACAGCATGCACAAGCACGTCAGCATCACATCATCTGTCAATGCAGCTTTATTGACAGCTGTGCTCTAAATTACAGCACTGCAGAACACACTTTACCATCATCAACAACAGACTTCTGAACACAGGCAAAAATTTTAACAATGACTGGTTGCATTCAGGACCTGATGTGAAGCACAATAAGCTGGTCATTGCTGCTGCTTATTCTAATCTTTAAAGGGTATAAATAATAGAAAATCTAGTTTTCCCTGTTATTTTTTTTCTGAAACAAAACTGAATGAGTGACAATTCACTGACTGTTCAGTCAATATAGCCACAAAGACAAGTTTGATTTATGATTTATGAATTTGCTTTTTTATGAAGTCACAAAAACCTGTGAATTTGTGCATTTTCATCAACTCAGTCTACAGCAATTCAGCTCTGCCCATTCATGCTGAAGTTATAATGAGTGTTTCAGCATGGTTGACTTTGTATGTGGTTCAATGCAGGACAACCAATTCAAATTGAGCCCATTTACATATATCAGTCTAAAAGAGGCAGGAACAGCAAACCTGTCTGGTCATTCTTGCTCAGAAACTATCACAATATATCCAACAATAAAGGAAGCACTGAACTTCTTTGGCACAGATAAAAACACATTTGCTCACTGTAAGCTCCAAGTCCACTAGCTGATGCATTTTATTGAGTGACATGGCTCACACACTATTCTGGGGGCCACATTTTAACCAGTTAAAAGACACAAACTTTTAGGGCGTTTTTCACACTAGCCATTTTTTTTCGGACCTTGGGAGTGCTTACTATGAGAGTCTGATACATTTGTACAAGTATCTGATTGGTCTGATTGGTTCATTTTGTCACATGACTAACACTCCAATAAACCGATGAATCAAGCACCAACCATTTTGCAAACATGTGTGCAGGAGAGTGATATTTAAAATTGCATAATCAGTCCATGGTTTAAAAAGAACTTCTGTGTAAAAGCAAACCAGTGATAAAAAGCCACTCCTACAAAAGAGCCCAGAATCTGTCCTGGTAATCGTGACATGTGAAAGCGCCCTTAATTTATAGCTTTTCATGATGTTAGATTGGATGGGGTTAATGTCTGACACACTGTGCACAAACTCAGGTTACAGACACAACACGATCATCACATGTAAGCTCCACAGCATCAAGCCAGCCTGACTGCACACAAACACCTTTACCTGTCCTGTCTCCGGGGCAATGTGTTGCGGCTGAATTTGGGGCTAAGAGCTGGGGAGGAAATGGGACTACAAGGGGTGGTTGTAGGGGCAGACACAACAAGGGGGAAAGAGAACGCCAGATAAAAAAAGAGGGAGATAAAGAGAGAATGAGAGAGGAAGATAGATCATAAATGATGATAAAAACGGAGCTTTAATCTCGCCAACACCTGAAAGAATCAATAGTGTTTATACACACAGTGGCAGAGTGTGTATTGTCCTAGGCCATGCCACTGCAAGTGAAGACCAAACAAGGCCAGATTAAAGAGGCTCACACACAAAGATAAAGAGAGCAAGGATGATAGGGTCCATTGACTTATTAGAGGTTAATTAAAGTGTTTAACATAGAAAAACCACCAGGAAAATACTTCAGGTAATGAAAAATATTTAATGGATTCAATGGTGTTCATTTAACCGTGTCCAAACCTTTCATAAAGGAATCTCAGTATTTACAGTTAGCCATACAGGACCTGGCTTGGCTGCTCCATCCTTTATGAAATGAGAACAGGTCCTGTTGGTGGAAATCTGGAACCAAACACTGTGTTTTTACATATACCTAAACTTTGCTTTGATAAAGGGTTTAAATGCCTCTAGGGTTGTTTAGATGCCTAAGATGCTTTAGTGCCATATAACACGTTACTGCTTTTAGCTTCATTCACTAAAATTAAGGCACCGCCAGATTGCTGCAAAACTCAGCATGCAGGTATGTCTTGGACAGATAATGTAAATAATTACAGGTTTGTCCTGATTAGACACTGCTCTCTAAAAAGGTTCTCAGTGATTATATTCCACCATGTCATTTTGCCCAGTTGAAAGACTTTGAGACGGGCTGAATCACTGGACTAAAAGAAGCAGGACAGCAGTTTCAACAAATTGCCCACCAACTTGACCATTTAGACCAAGCTGTTCGAGGCGCAGGCATTAACACACGGTGAACAGAACTGGAATATTAAGGCCTCATGGTGAGCACTTCGATCCTGCCTTTGCTGTGAAGTGACACACTACCCCAACTGCTGGTGTGATGATCTGGCAGCCATCACACATGACAGTTGATCACCCTAGGAGTGAAACTGGGGACACTAACAGCTCAGAGATACGTGCCGGATCTCCTGTGACCACATATTGTCTCTCATGGCAGGGTTTCCAACTTGTACACAGCCACACAGCAATGGTTTCCCAGATGGAACACTTTCTTGGCCTGCCCAGTCACCGGATCTATAACCACTTGTGCATTTATGGGGAGCTGGGATGCCAGCTTCAGTAAAAAGTGTGCGAGATCTACAAGCCCAGCTCCAACATCTGTGGTCAAATGTGCTGCAGGATACCATATGCCTCCAAGAATGTTAAGAATGTGTACTTGTGCAGAAAACTTAGATGATAATATAAACAAATAGTTATTTATGTAACAATAATCCAATGAATGTAATCTTTTATTGATAGCTGATTTGCAGAGTCTGTGGTCTATAGGAGTTTACTCAACATTATACGTGCTCTGCAAAAGGTGTAACTATCTTGTCTTTACTAAGTTCTACATTTGTGTGATGCAACCTGTTTTGAATTAGCTATGATTTACTTAAACCTGTAATTAGTGTGTTCTTACATTATAGTCTGTGTTTGAACTTATATATAGGTGGTGTATCCTGTTGTGAGTGTTAAAAACAGCTTCAATCTGTGCTGTCCTCGCAAGCATATCAATCTTCTTTAATGGCCCAGTGGCTCACCTCTCTGATAGGCCTGTCCGGATGCTGCCTACACGGCTGAGGCAGGACGACAGTGCTTCCTCCTTGCCCATGGATATGTCAACGGAATCTGTGCTGGTACAGCAGGAGTTGTCTCTGCCTCCCCAAGTTGAGAAGGCTGACCCTGGGCTAGAAGCCAATGAGGATAAGGATTGGTCCAGGTTTTCACCACACAGTGAATTACTGCTAGCTGCTGTCTCAATAGCATCTCCCTGCTGGCTGGAAACTGTATGAGGGTTGGAAATGATGGTGGAATTCTTCATGTTCTCAGATGTGGTCACAGGAGCCTGCTTGGAGCCAAGTTTACCCCCAAATAGTCTTGTGTGAGCAAGGAGAAGAAGAGGAAGAGAAAGGGATAAAAAAAAGAGGTGAGCTAGGTAAAGGTGCTAATGTTAACATTATTAACCACATACTTCCCAAAAAATATGCAACATTAGCATGAACATATTTTACATATCCCATAAACATATTGCTATTCGTAAGGAATATTCACAAGGCTTCCATGCACTTGCTGGGCATGGCCATGCACAAGCCAGCCTGCCATATACTCGAAGAAAATTTTCTTAAAGTGGAATTGAAGGATGGAAACATATGTGGAAATGGTAAGATTTTCACATTCTAGTATGGTTGTGATTAAGGTTAGGCTCAGGGTAAGGGATAGGTTAAGTTTAGGTTATGGTTATGGTAAAGGTTAGGGTAAGAATAAGGGTTAGGTTTAAAAGGTTCAGGTAATGAAATGACACTGGGTGCTTTGTAAAATTGTCGAAATCATTTAATTTCTGTGTGTCTGGGTTGTGTCTGTAAAACATGAGTGTCAAACTATATTTTGTACATATTGGATGAATTCTGAAATGGTCTTTTAAGTCACATATGCACAAATTCCTCGTGAGACCAGACTTGCTGCATTTTGAGACCTTCTTGCTTATGTTTTCATGATGATACAGTTTTAAATAAATATTAATCTTAATAAATGTGATGAGCAATTTAAACGGCCATTATCAGTTGACTCATATTGGCCTTGTCTTTAGTTGAATGATCTGAAACATTAAGATGTGAAATACATGCAAAAACAAAGAAGGTGGGATACAAATACTTTTTCACAGCACTGAATGTACAGCATTTATATTTTGGGCCAAAACACAGTAAGTGGTATTAGTGGGAAACACTTACTGAATGTCTGTCTAGCACTTTATATGGAGGCCACTTGTGACAGCTCACAAGCCTCATTCATCACAGAGCAAAACCCAAGATAGTAAATATGAGGTTTCGAGATAAGATGAGAGGTTCTCGTGTTTTCTCATTACTTCATGAGTCTCTGTGTCGATAAAATCAGTTTATCTGAAGTCTGCTTCAGCTCCACTATGCAGTAATCAGTCAAAGCTTCAAGCAAACACAGGACCCCCAGGACCGCATCTATCTTAGCCCCTTAACACAGACCAAACAAATCTGACAAAAACTCAATGGCACTGGGGTAGCTTCTGCGTGACTTTGGTACATCCAACTTTTTGTCATTTGGGGCCCAAATAACTTAACTTGGGAATCCCTGATCTAGAATGTTCTCACAGTTTCATCCTGCTGTTTGGTTCCTTTACTGCACAGTATAAATCAAACTTTGGTTGGTGTTTGTTGGATCTGTTCTGTAATAGTCTAGTGGCAAGACATCTTATAAACATCTGTGATCTCAGGAGCCTTTAAAGTCTTTGGACCAAAGCAACAGATCTGACGTCAAACCACTCAAAAAGAAATGTGGTTCCTTTTCAACACACTCCAATGCTGCAGCAGAATGCTGTGGAGCTCGTGGTGTGATTCACTCAACCGCCAAATGATTTATGTTTTTTCAAATCAGCCATTCTTGAAAGTTGTGTTTCATCAAGATCAGCTGAAACATCTTAACCAAAGTGGTGAATGGCTCTAATCAGGAGTCAACAGCAGAGCAACAGCAGCATGCAGTTGATTGTATAGCTGTTTTCATACGTACCATAGCTTTCATAAGCTGATTGATTAAGGAAGCAGCTGAATCAGGTGTGATTTAGAAGGAAGTGTGGGTTGCCATGACCCTCCAGGAGCGCATTTAGACAAATGTTTCTTTAACACTTTGAACCCGAGTTCCACATTTTACTTGCAGTTACATGCCATTTTCTAGGCTTTATATCTCAGGATAACAGAACCCTACAGATGATGCACCTATTTTAACAAACTACAACACTTACCCTATCTAATCTAACCATTCATCATTATTATGTGATGAATTGCACTGGACAACAAACTTTAACAAAAAAATTGCTTCATAGAAAATTTGTGGTGATTGTATATACAACTTCAAATTAAACACAAATGTAGTGTCTGTCTGTATCACAGACATTTTAAGAAATGTGAAATTGTTTTACTAGTTATAACATACAAATGTAATCCACAGCATTAGTTCAACTGAGCTAAAAACGTCTTGCTGTTGATTGTTGATTTCACATCTGGTGCATCTTGTGTTAGTGTCCAGCAATAGTCAGCCAACACTGAGGGGTTCCAGAAGCCTGGGTAACACTTTTTTATTGTGAGAATGAAATGATTTGCTGGGTTTGTCACTGACTGCGCAAAGATTTTCATGGACAAAATGTGTGAATACAGAAAATGCATTTACAATGACGTTACAGTTCATTGTTTTGTAAGCTCAAATAAGACTGTCAACAAGTTTGCCGTAGCTTGGTGCTTGATAGTTGCCAAGGAAATTTTCTGCAACATCCTTGAATCACTTCCAAGTGATTTTCTCAGGGCCTAACATAGCTCTTCCTACTGCTTGTGATTTATGATGTGTCATATTTGTGGACCAACAAAAATGCCTTCACTGATCTGGGCAGCAGTTATTTTGGGGAACATTTGTCTCAAATAACAGAAAACCTCACATTCCTTGTTCATAGCTTTCTCAAAAATTTGTGGAGGCAAAATACTAGTGTTTTGTGTGCCATATTTTTCTGTCCTGGAGTGAATTACTGATAGATTGGCCAGTTCCTTTAAGTATAATGTGATTTTCTATCAAGGCTGTGCCATTCTCAGAGGAAACAGCAGACCTTCATATATCCCTGCTGCAGTCCAAGCAACAGTGCCACCACTTTTAAATCCCAACAGGTGTTCCAGAAGTAGTTGCTATAATTGATGTGTTTCAATAGCAGTTTCATATTCTCATATGTTTCTTTCATGTGTGCAGCATAGCCAAAATGTACTGATGGATGGACATTGCCATTGTGTATCAAGACAGCCTTGAGGCTTTAAAAGACGCCACTGTTTTGGCTCATGCTTACAAATCAAAGCTGCAAACAACCCATCAGTATCAGTACAGAAACACAGATGATCTTCCTGTGAAAAAAAACACATTTTGATGTCTTACTGGAGGCTCAGAAACACAGAAAGCTTTGTACCAGGTGACAAAACATACCATCCTTAAATTCTTGAACCCAGCGACTCTGCATTTGCTTTTGACAAATCTAAGTCTCTGACCAAATCAAATAGTTCTGACTGTGTTATAAAATCAGGCTCACGGACTGCAGCATCTTCATCTGCTGCTAACTCAAGGCACCATGATATGGGTGGCTTTGGCACAGGGAGATCATCATGTGGAATGGGTCTCTATGATGAAAGCAGATTTGGATATTTGATGGATTTCTTATTTTTAGCAGAGAAACCAGATATTGGTTAGACAGAAGAACTTCTCAGCCAAGCCCTAAGATCAACAGCACACCTTTCACAACAGATACGACGAGCCCAAGATTTGTCGTGATCACCGACCTTACAACCAAAGTACAATTCATACGTTTTCATGATAAGAGTTGTCATGCTGTGTCATTGAGGTTTAAGTGTGTACTCCCCACAAATGTAACAGAACATATTGCACCTGTTGCAACACTAATGAGACATTTTATACTACACCTATTTTGAATTTAAATAACCAGCATAAAAGATCCTGATATGTTTACTAGAACAAGTGCACCAACATAAATAGTGCTGCTTTTATAGCGTCTGCATGCATCCTCCAGAGGTGGTTAAGCATGTCAAGGTGTGCCTAATCTGTAACAAATCCTTTTACTTCAATCAGTTTCAGTTAAAAGCATGGAATGCATGACTAGGCTTGCTTGTAAAACATGAAGAATATATATATATATATATATACAGTGACTAATCCAGCTCAGAAATCAGCTAAAATTCATTTGTTTCCAACTGAATTAAATCCCAGTTTAAACGCCAAAGGAACCTTCCAGTGCATGTTTACTACTCCAAGTGTACATGTGCACATGCTCAACCTGCATGTAGATTCTGACTGATCAGAGAGAGTGTGCGGGCTAATGATGTCACTGACACAGATATTGGCTATAGGAAAAAATGCACACACATTGTTCAATTTTCAGAATAAAAGTCCTGAGAAGGGAAAATACTGATATATACATAAAAAACAATAAAGGATATTGATAAAGTAATGCAAATAATGTGTTTTATTTATTGTGTGTTTACTATTGGGAAAGTCATTGGGACTGTTTCCTTAATGTTAGTTTTTGTCTTAATGTGTAATGTTCTAATCACATCACATGTTTTCTAAGCATTCATTGAACATTATTTCTGTAACATTAAAGGCTAACCTTCGTGAAACCTTTAAAAACATTGTTAAATGTTCCTATATTATTTTTGTTTAGCTGGAAAGCAGTTACTTGATCTAAATCAATGCAGGAGGCCACAGCCCTCATCTGGTAATAGAATGGCAGCTCAATCAGGCAGATATAAACCTCACTGAGAGTTTGTAGGGCTGAGTTGGGAAATGCACACTTTTATTTGTCTTACTTTTTCTGAATTGCCACTGAAGGTCTTCCAGACATACTTGTGTATTTAGTGTACAGATGTGACCTGAAGACAACCCATTTACCCTTGTGATGTACAGCTTTCATAGTATGAGAAAATCTGCAGTTTTATTTTCTCTAATCGTGATGAGGAAAAAAATTATCTCTCCAGATCTTTTTTGACCCTTAAAACAAGGGAAGGGTTAAAAGGGTAGTGAATTGTACCACAAAAATGGAACATAATCAAATAACTGGTGAAATTTAAGATATCATGATACATTGTCTGGTTTATTTAAATCAATAATGTAAGATGAATACCCCTGTTTAGATGAGATGTTTAACTGTGTTGCCAAAATTCATTTCATTACACCCCAGTGTGGTACAGGTGGGTGAGGCAAATAATTTCTGCTGTTTATTCTCAGGGGTAAACAGGTGACGGCAATCTATTTAAACTTACAGGAGGTGGATTTATCTTGGTCTTTCCACACATTTGCATGTAGTCTCACCTGCGCAAGGTGGGGGAAGACATATCCGAGTACTTCCCTCCAGTTTGTCTCCCAGGCTGGCACTGTCCAGGGATGCTTGTCTGAAAGCTGCCACTGGTTTTATGTCCCATCCCTGATGCCAGGCTCTCTACTTCGGACAGCACGCCCTTCTCCCGGTCCGTCTGGTTGGCAATGCCTGTCGGGGACCGGACTGAGCTACGGCTCTTTGGGTTGGGTAATGTGGAGGTACCCTTGCTGATGAGGCTGCTGTCAATTCCAGCAGCTGGGGTGCGACTGGGTGGGCGGGTAGTGCCCAAACTGCTGTTGGACCGGGTAGGTCTGGGGAGACTCCTGTACTGGAGGGTGGTCCGAGCACTAGGAGGAAGGTATCCATCGTCTATACTGTTCTGCCGACCTGCTAGACGAAATCCAGTGAAACCAGAGGACTTGGGAAGTTTCCCCACAGTAGCAGAGCCAGTGGTTATTATGGCACCACTGGTGGTTACTGTGGAGGTGCTGCTGGATGTTTTCTTGAAGCCAAAAGTGTTGGTGGGTGCACGGGTACTGGAGCTGGAGGGTGGCTTCTTACCCTCATCAGCAGGGATCTGTCTTTCAGAGGGGGATCGAGGGAGGCCATTGGGATGCTGTGAGAACCGACCCCTCTCTGACACTTTGGCGTCGTCTGTTTTGCCTACAGTGAGATAAATGTCAAGAGACATCAGTCGTCAAATGATATGCCCCCATTTCCATAGTTCTAAGTACAGCAGCCAAGCACAGTCAGGACATGCCCAAACCAACAGGTCTCACACTCCACTGCAACAGACAAATGTACTGTACATAAGCTCAAACCGCCACACATTAGACAGTGTAGTATACCTCATCTGATCAGATGTGTATCGCTGCAGACCAACCCAAAGCAGAGACTTAACACTGCTGGATGGCATCTCTCAAACATTCATTTTAAACCTGGCCTAGTTTACATAGTCAAAGGCTACTCTACACTAAATGTCCTTTATATATTTGTTGTCTGTGTGAATGTCTCAGATTTGATTCCAGATTTGTATGTTCTCACAGCTCTGAAAATATCAAAAATCCAGTTTGATCCACTTTAGTTTAGTAAGATAAACTCAACCTAATCTTTGAAAACATGACTGATGCTTGCATTCCTACCATTTCCATTGGCCTTCAGTGAGCTGCAGTTTGATGGAGTTGGAGCCTTGGTCCGTGGACAGGTGACACCCACCTGGGTGCTCATGCCCCGCCTCCAGGAACCCGTCTGAGATATGGTAGAGGTTTTATGGCCTGCCATAGTATGTTCTGATTGTTCACTGAAATCTGTAGTACTGCGGCACTTGGTGTCCATCTTGATGCCCGGGTCTGAGCAGCCGTCTGGACGTCTGAGATCTTCGCTGGTCCAGACAGTGCTTCGTTCGACGGCTGAACGCTTCTCTGCGTCCGTCTGGAGCTGCTTGATGAAACAGAAATGAGAAATTACACCCAAACCAACTTCTTCACAAATTGTAACTGCTTTCCAAAGCCTGGTCCTAACCCTGTCCAAACCATTGTGAGAAACATCTCCCCCAAATAGCCAAAAGGACAAAGGTTTCCACTGGCTAGAGGTGAATACCTGATTCACTGCTTCAGCATATGTTAGATATGAGTCACAGACCACTGAAGACTTAAAACAAAAAAATCCAGTCTCCCTGCAAATGGCAGGGTATTTCCAACCGGATATTAGCGCTGACGGCTCACTTGTGCCCCATATATAGCAAAAAGATCAACTGCCATTGCAGATTGAGATGATATGAAGCAAAGCTGGAGCTCCTGGACTCCTTACATGGCTCCCCAAATAAACAAAGCCACTATATCCCAGCATTCTCCAAACCTAGCCAAAATTACATCATCCCAGCTTCAGAGCAGGTCATTGTTCAATTGCTACTGAAAATACTCATAAAACATCGTTGTTGGGAAAGGAATTTTAATGGCCTCCAGTTGTTATCAGGCCAAATCCAAAACACTGTTATCTCAACACTCATACAATAAATTCAAACTCTGGTTCGGTGGGAGGAACAAGGGAATGCAAAGGGCTGAAAGAGAAAAGAAAGAAAGAGTGGCAGGGAGGGGGAGAGTGATAGAGAGGCCTAGAGAGAGACATAGAAGGGCTAGGCACGTGGACATGAGAGATGACAGATTTTTGGCCTGCATTTCAGCTATTTTGGCTCACAACTTTATTCGAATGTTTGAGTTTTAAATCATATTCTGGCAAAGGGAGCAACATCTGGACCCTTGGTGTTGTCAGGCATATCAAAACAAATGAAACATGGTGGTGTCTGCCTCTTTTCTGTTTTATGAGAGGAGAAGCCATGAATTATCAGCACTTTAGCCTCTGGGTGATGGCTGTATGCTAACAGATGGCTGTATGTTCACCAGTAGTGGAGTGGGGCAGAGGTTTATCACAGTCAAATATTGAACTACAGATATGTAGACGGGTTGCTGAACACAATAGTGCAGTTCTTTGTGTCAAATTAGGGTCAAGTGATTGCAAGTCAGGCACGTGTTGCTAACTGACGCCTAAGCATGTGGGCTTGCCACTGTTAAACTAGAAAAACAGGACACAATACAGTAGCCATTCAAGGAGAGCTGCTTTGAATGAGTATGTAAAATTTGTAGGTGGATATTATTTGCCCCGAGCATGTCATGTTTTTGTCTTATTCCTGGCTGTGTTGCTGCTGGGAGGTAGTCACAGTTGAGCAGCAGTTAGACCGTTGTTCCACTCTAGAGCTGTGAAGCTGGACTACATAAAATACAATTCTGATTTAATCTACCTTTTACAGCTCTAGGTTGTACATCTGTCTCACTGCCTGGTTGTCAAGAACCAGAAGATCACAAGTTCAAATCCCATCAACATCACAACCCTCAGTGGCCAAGAGTCTAATGTGTGATAAGAAGGAGTTCTACTCTGCAGATGGGAATAAAGAGTATTGAAAGTGAAATGGGGGGAACTTCATATGTTGATCAAAGTATGATGCAGAACTAAAAATGTGAACTAAACTAACTAAACGTACATAATGTTTGTTGCCGAAATGTTTCAGTAAAGTTAAAAGGTAAACTACCTTAATTGCCATTATATTTGTAAAGTGCAACCAAATTATTCTCTCCACATATACCATATTAGAAGGTTTTTCCGGCATGCTACAGCACCTCTGCTGCAAAGTGGGCTAACTTTATATTCTTGGTTTATTATTCACTTATTACCATTTGTTTTAGCATATGTTGTGGAATCCCACATGGTTATATTTTGGGACCAATGAAAGTGATGTTAATTATGACAGTAATGTAATTATGAAAATGACAGCATATGTATAAATACAGGGTCTAAGAAGTTAAAGGACTAAGGGGATAATATTAACATCTTATCAAATCAAACCCACAAGCGTTTGATAAATAATCCTGTACTTTAAACACCAAGTCATCAAAGTCCATTGAGGACTATATATATATATATATATATATAAATTGTTTTTTATTATATTTTAATGGTCATTTTACTGCTAGCGTTGGGTGGCCTTCAGTACATTCTGAGTTGCTTGGAGCTCACAAAGGAGATCTGTGAGTCAGTTAGCTGAATCATGCTCTCCAAGCCAGCATTTCCAGCAGCCCAAAGCAGAGCAGACACAGCCGCTGATAAGCGCCCACCAAAGTTTAATCTAATGAGCAGCACCTCAACCCCACTGAACGGCCTCCAGAACAGCACTAGGTAGATCAAAGCTAGGTTCTGACCGTGTGTAATGACAAACAGATCAGTGTAGATCAAATGAAATGACTAAAAGATTATAAAAGATAATGATGAGAATTAAGAGATTTTATGACACTACCATTAAACAACGGTTTTCCAATGATCAATTAATGCAATCTAAAGTCAACAAGGAACTGTAAACACCAAGAGCACACATGAAACCAGGAGCACTTCTTACAGGGTGGGGAAACATTTTAAACAAAGTGGAATGAGAGTCAGTGAAGAGCCCAACAAATCAACATCTGGTGTGTGTTCTAGTCCAGGTGCAGTGAGAGCTGGAACAAGAACGTATGCCCCAGGTCCTCTGAAAGCCCCTTGGCTAGAGGGGTCAAAGCTCTCAGCAGGCCCCAACATATGTACCCAGTTTAGGATTCATCCTCTAACTTGAGGAGAATTCAGCTAGTTTGAATGGTAGTCAATGTAGTTACTGGTTTATTTCGGATACAGTAAGCAGTTTTGTCTGTCCATCACTGACCTGCTCTTCTAAGTCCCTGCAAGGAGCAGAAGGAGTGTTGATGTAAGAGCTGAGAGATGAACTGGTGTTGAGCTCATCTGTGTCCAGAGCTTCGCTGACCCCACTGCTGACTGAACTGCTATCGTCCCAGCTGAGAGAAAGACAAAAACAATACAGAAATTAAAAATAAATGGCTCAATACTGTTTTTTCCATACATACCTCTCGACATTCCATGAAAACTTTTCAGCCATAATATGACCAACTGCTTGTTTCTACATCCATCTACATTAACAGTCCATTTTATCAGCTCCTCTTACCATACAGGAGCAATAAAGTTAGGATGCCCCTAGATTTACTACTACTTAAATGCCGAAACTTAGAATGGGGTGCACTACAACAGCTGAAGATGATTAGAACCTCATTAGAGAGGATTTTGGAGGAGCCTGTCAGACATTTAATTTGCTCTTGAGTGTTTCTTTTTTTTGCTGTTTGATAGAAAAGGAAAGCATGTGCTGTTCTCACTTTTCATGACATATCTACAAACAGATATATGCTCAAGGACTTTTACCTGAATCTTGAATACATAGGGTACATTATTAATATCATAACATGTTGGATCTATTGAAATCTGGAGACAATTTCTGCAATTGTTTATTAACGCAATTAGAGATGCACCAAATGCAAATTTCTTGTCAATTTCCATTTTCCATTTCAAAGTCTGACCTATCTATTACAATTTTGGCCAATACTGAGTTTAACAGACAACATACACAATTATGAAAATTCTCAAAGAGAATATTAATAAATTGTTTAAATGTAAAATTCACAAATTTAAAGAACAAATCTTTCCTTTTTTCCAAAAAAGCTTGTAGTCTGTGTGAGTCTGTGACCGTAGAATAAACAATTCTGGTAACATGGTATTGCATATTTTATTGCATATCGCTTATTATATCTTGGGTTCAGGTTTTTTGTTAGCACTTTGTAGCCGCTTTGCTAGCTTTTTCTCCAAATAGCTCAAATAGCTATATTCAGTGGGGTGACAGTGTTTCTACCTGTCTTATTAAGTCTGTTGTTTTGAATCTTTTGGACTCTCTCTCTCTCTTTCTCTCTCTCTCTCTCTCTCTCTCTCTCTCTCTCTCTCTCTCTGTCTATCTATGTTTCTTTATACATATAAAAACAATACATTTATATATAAAGAAATCAAAGAGCAAAGCCACAAGCACAGAGAAATTTAATGATGCCATGGTCTCTCCCAACTCTGCTAAAGGGAAACAAAAGCTTGCATTCCCCTCATACTTGTGACATTAGACACGTCTCCATACTTCTCAAAACTTTCAATTAGCTCACTGGCTCTCTCTCTCAGTCTGCTCCGCTTTGCTGGCCTGCTTTACCACAAGGTCCAGCCTGTCGAAACCCATTAGGCTGTTCAGCAAGGGCAACAGCTCCGCTCACACAGGGCAGACGCTGTTTCTGGTTCTGCTATAATTATACAGACAAGCAGAACCGAATGACCAACCTTTAAACATTTAAAGAGCAGGGACTGCAACAGACAGAAACATGCAATATTGGTAACTGCTGATAATATTTTTCTTTAAAGGTTGTCTTAGAATGTAAAACTGTATTTATCTCAGCATAGCCGGATAAGAGTTTGGAACATAAAAGTGAACAAATCTAAACAGGACTTTAAAATGGGCCACATTTCAAAACCCCAAACACTTGTACATAACAGTCTTCTGTCTTCTGTTCATCTTATTTGTTAGTTTTATACACTAGACCTAAACCAGCTAATAAAAACAGAGCTTATTTTTTTCCCACTATAAAAGAATAATGAATGTGTTTCATTCACAGGTAAAATAATGTTGGAAACAGGTTTGTAAAACTAAACAGGAACATTTTCCCATAGTTGGTATTTATGCACCAAAGAACAACTTAAAATACTTAACCAATTACATTCGCATTCCGATACAATTCCACCACATGCATCCTTAGGTTAATTGTTAAACACCAGTCAAATGCTTCCAACGAGCAACCAAGTTATCCGCCCACTGAAGCAGCTAATCAACACACTGTCAAGCTCTTGCTTGGATAAGCAACAATCTATGATGGTGCTACCTTATTGTCAGCACTTCTGCTAGCTACTAATCCTCCCCATTACTCAGCACCGGTCAAGCAAAACGCTTGGAGACTTTGAACTAATAAGTGCTAAGGATTAACAAACAAACCTTGCCCTTAGTCATAACTCACGAGTGAAGTGCCACAAAGGTGCACATTCACACATTAGTACCCTTGAAAGAGCAACAAACTGACATGGCCTTAGGCCCAGTCCTGAATTCATCATGTCTCTGTAGTGTGCATTCTTATTATGTCTTGGAATCATTGTCCTTGGTTTTCTGTCTGTCCAAGCAGCCAATGAACCTAACATCCAGCTTCGCTAATGGTGGCAGGGAGGAATGTCTGCTTTCTCATTTCTGCTTTAATGTGCTGTGAAGAAGGCTGTCCCCCATAGGGGCAATTTCTTTCTTTCTTCCTTTGTCAGTGAGTGTGTATGCATATGTGTATGAATGTAAAGTTATCCATCACATGACATGTGCTGTCATGTGCTACAGACAGCTAATACAAACAAAAACCAAGAAAGCTGAAAGAAAAGGCCGTCATAATAGGAAGACAGGGGTGGGCCACATGGCCCACAATGAAAACCCAACACGTACTCACAAAAGAGCACACATACATACATGAACCAAACTGCATCTGTCCAGTTATTAACAGTATCTGAAGTAGCATTAGAGAACTTAAACTACGACTGGACGATATGGACAAAAAAAAACAACAACCCAACGAAAAACATGAATGGCGATATACAATACTATATATACATTTACGACGTGAAAAACTACTGAAACACTGGATTTGATATTCATTTCTTCTTTATACATGCTTGTGCCCCCTCCATAGTGTGTACATAATGGGGATGGAGGGGAGCAAAATAGAGGAGGAGCTGAGAACAGGAGGTGGGGCAGAGGAAGGAGAAAAAGATTGATACATAATGTTACTTAAAACATTATCTTGCATTGCTTATATCCTGAAATAGATATAAATATGGATATAAATATGGCCCAGATCTACTGTAGACTGTTCCAGAATCAGTGAGTAATCCTGATAATACAGAAAAATTCATTCTTTTCCAACAGAATTAATCCCAGTTCAACTCTGACTGCTAATGATGTCATTGACTCATTCGGTAATAGAGGAATATGAGAAGGCATAATACTGATACATACATTAATAATAAAAATCCTAAAAATAATAAAGTCCAATTTTTTGGACCACTGTGAAGTATTTTGATGAAATTATTAGTATAATATAAATGTCCAGATTATTGCATTTTCAGCTCAAAAACACTCTGGATGATTGATTTCATAGGAATAATTGAATTCTGTTCATTTTCACATCTCATATGAAGACCATTTGTAGCCTAGGATCTCCTGAAAATTTTACCTAGCATGTGTGACTCTCCTATAAATACTTTTTAAACGTTTTGGCGAATGAATGTATGACAAACTATGAAAACAATCCAGCAAAAATAAAGCTATGGTTGTAAAAGTTCAGAGGTTAAGTACTGCTATTATCCACAATATGGAGAAAAGCATATGGTGGTGTAATTGACTAAGAAACAGAATATGGTCACCATATAATGGGGCAGATCTAAGGAGTATATGGTAAGTATATGGATCTAGTAATCCAACACAAGTCATAGAATGTTAACCAAATTTACAGCATTAAATTCTACCAGACGTTATCCATTCCAGCTGCAATGCAAACTTCTTCAGGCTTCTTCAAATGACCATTTTCAAAGAGAAGCTAGTGGTTGCATGCCCCCCCCCCCTTGGAGCTCAGCACCCCAGCACAACAATCCTTTCTTTTCACTGGCAAGAGAAAGGAAGGTGTGGGTGGCAGGGATGCCAAAGGTGAGCCAGTGAGTGCTACTTTTCCACACATTTGAAGAATTCACTTTTCTTTTCTCCTCTCTCTCTCTCTTTCCAATACAGCCCATAAATTCCCTCTCTGCTCAAGAACAACCAAGCCTCAAGTATGCATCGGAAAACAGTGGAGCAAGAGCATATATTAAACTCCATTTGAAGTTCTTTCAGCTTCAGGGATGAGTTTTCAAACGAGGGAATTTCCTGAAATGCTTCAATGAAAAATGCACCAACCTTATATATATATATATATATATATATATATATATATACATTTTTGAATATCTGACGCACATCATTCAATTCCAGTCAACTGAGCTGTATAGCACCTAGAAAGTATTATTCCAGAATTGTAACTCTAGCCACTGAATGAGCACCACAGACATCAGCAGTAAAAATGCCCTGAGAGGGCATCAAAACAATGATACACTGAGAGGATCCAATTCTAATACTAATTAGAACTGATACTCAAAGAAATTAAAGAATGAGACTAAATAAAACAAGAGGAAACAAGAATCACAGAATAAAAAATTCACTATAAGCAACCATGACTCAAAAGAAAGAGAGACAGAGAAAAACAAAGCTACAATAGTGTGAAAATGGGTTTTGATGGCTTTAGGCAGGTTTAGACACATCAAAAAACATTACAAGTCACAGCAAAGATCTGAGAGAGATGAGAGGCTATTCATTATTGTTTCAAATTCTGTACACATTTTCACCAGTTAGTAATACATGCCTTTCTCTCTCACCCCTCCAGCCAGGTGTCCAAAAGCAGACAGCCCAGCCCTCACTGAACGACACACAATGAGATGATGAATCACAGAAATTAATTAACTTCCAGTGAGTGAGGAGACAGGTGCTCAGGGCAACACCACTGAGAAACAGAAACACACACACATACACACGTGCACACACCACACCCCTATTCTCCCAGCATTTTAGGAGGCAAGATTAGTGTCAAGCCCTGAAGTGAAGAGATGGGGGTGGGCGGGTGGTCTACTGACAGGAAATTTGGGAGGGTGTTGTTATTATAGGTCCAGCCAAACAGGACCATGCTGCCCCAGCCTACTTTCTCTGTGTGCTGCCAATTAGTTCAGCATTAGGGGGTTAAATCTCTTATCTCCCTGATTTATTTCATTTGGATTCACTGAGAATCGCTTTTAAACACCTACTGAATAGAGCTGAACTGGAACTACTTATGCACCCTGTGTAAATGAGTATGGAAATCTCCATACCTAGTGTTTATTTTGTACAACACTAATATCAGAATAAACACAAATAACAGTCCTACAGATCGTGCTGTTTTTCATTTTTATACATTTCTTCACATTACCTGTAAAGTGACATTTCAAGCCTTTTTTTGTTTTACTGTTGATCAGTATGGTGTATATATATATATATATATATATATATATATATATATATATATATATATATATATATATATATATATATATATAATTTTTAACCTTTTTAAGATACACTACTATAGTAGTTATAGCGGTTTACTGCACTGACCTCCATATAGATGACTGGGGGTCAATTGCACATTCACACAACATCACTATTTGAAGTTCTGGGGCACAATTCACCAAGTGGTAAGTTCATCTGGATGGAACCAACCATCTGCTAAATGCTTTAAACATAAATGCAGACTGTGTGTCCAAACGTTTGTGGATGCCCCTTTTTTATAGATTTAAGCTGTGTTTAAGTGCAGCGACTACTGCATTTCTTACATTCTTTCTTGTACAATTGCAATTTCATTGTCCACGTATGACCCATCTGACCCACACACACACACACACACTAGTGAATTGGGGCAATAATCACACACACACAAACACCTGAAGTGGTGTGCAGCCACCTCAAGACTCAGGAAGCAATTGATGGTTAGGTCCCTTGCTCAGGGGTGAATGTTAAGGGAGGCTCACTAACTGACTGGCCCAGCAAAACCTTATGCCTCCTGACCTGCATAGGCTGAGATGTTTAACCCTAGCACTGTGCTTTGAAGGAGAGGAATGGCATTCCCTGGAGGGATGAAGCTCCGTCCAAAAGCGTTAGGATGAGCTGGAGTGGTAAAACTGATTATCCAATATCAGTGCCAGCAGACCTCACTGAGTGAATGCAATTAAAACGTCAAAGCAATGTTTGACAATCAGTGGTGCCTTTTTGAAGACTGTTTCTTCAGCAAAGAGGGGGGGGGTCAAACTCTCTATTAATACCATTGACTTCAGCAGAAAGGGGTGAGCAGATGTCCACAAACTTCTGCCCATTTAAATGCAGAGGAACCGCCACCTTCTGTTTCTTCAGCAGCCCTGCTACTGCACTCAAAAGGGCCATCCACAAAGTCTTTCACCAGCACATCTGGACCTGGCAAATGATTTTTGCCTCATGTGTACTTTCAGCTCAAGCTGCTCTGACAGAATCCACATCCTGCAGCTTCTGAATACAAAGCCTGAGTTGCTGATGCGCATACAAACATGAGCTTAAAAAAACAAGAGAATGAACAGCGCAGACACTTATGACAACATCTGTATCAAGTACGCTGAAGTCTGTCCCACTAAGACGAACCAAAAGTAAAAGACTGCACTGGCAGCCTGTCCACACTGCCCTCAACAGCAAACTGACCACTCAATCCTGAACACAAGGTGCTTTTAAAGTATAAGTAAGTCATATTTGAATTGAATTTTAGAATATATTTTATTTCAATTAAAATTAAACCACCCAGCACAATTCTGCTGGTTGCATATACTGGCTTAGAAAGCTGGGGTCAGAGCACAGGATTAGTTGAACTACAGGATCCCTACAACAAAGGGGGGTAACCTTTCAAATCCTGCAGGATGTTTTCATAGTCTGATGTATGGAGATCCCAGGTTACTCAAATTTGCCTTCATTTTGAATGCAAAAATGAACAGAATGTAGATTTTGTAGGAATTCAAACCTGTTTTGATCAACAATTTAATTGTACCTACAAACCTACCCTTCATATACTTAAAATATTTGGACATTGGTCATCCAGTTTTTGAGCTGAAAATGCAATCATTTTGATGAATCAATTGTAATGATTAGACTGACAGGGATATTTATAATAGGTTCTTTAATATACTTGAGAGTCGTCCAAAAAATACTGTGTGAACAAATATCAAACAGTCCCTGCTTCTTGTTTTCCTCTGTAGCACAATATCTGGATTAGTGATGTCATTGGCTCCACCCCCTCTCACTGATCAATCAGGTTGAGCATGCACATGTGGACAGAGCAGTAAGTATGCACATATTTGGCATTTAAGTTTAGTTCAGGTGGTAGTGTAAATTTTGCCTGTAAAGATGAAGACCACCATGTCTTGAGTTGAAGTTTGTTATATGTTTTATCATGTTACTGATCCTTAGTCTGAAGGCCTAGAAAATGGCGAATATGAGTGCCAGTGTGGGTCGGGATCTTAGGTTAAAAGCCTTGAGGCAATTTGGCAAATATCAACTCCAACCCCCATCTTGAGAAGAATAACACAGGACTCTAACCACTGAGTACCTATCCTACAAATTCCTACAGATGTTTAAACATAATGAGATAAACTGCACTGAAAATCACCTTTCTAAAAAATACAAAAACAATTTACTTGCAGATACATGTAACGATTGGTTTCTTATATGATGCACGTGCTCTACAATTTTGGTGATTAACAGAGACACATGTGTTTCTAAAATGACCCGGAAAGCTTAAAAGCTCAGAAAATGGAGTTCTAATAAAATTAACTTTGAGAACATCATATAGTTCTGTAACTAAGTACTAAAGACTTACTCTTGAAGGTGCCAACCCAGTAATAAGCAGGTAGCCAATGACATGACCAGGGTACCTTACAAACACCCTTGATAGTAGGATATCAGTAATAATAATGGTAATAATAATAGTAATAGTAATATGTATCGTAACTAATGTATATAATAATAATAGCAACTAATAATAATAATAATAATAATAATAATAATAATAATAATAATGGTACGTGACATTTCAGGGTACCACTCCAATAATGAATCAGGGTACAACCCCATTTGTACGTGTGGTTACTAGTCCAGTAATAAGTAAGAATATATCCCAAAGATGTGGGATACCTCTGGCTTAAGGTAGCAGCCCAGTATTAAGCAGGGGACCACCCCAAGGCAGTCATGATCTGGGCAGGCAGATTTGCATGCGAGTCAAATCATTAAAAACCTGCACATAAAATACTGAATAAAGTGAAGTGATGTGAAGTTTATAATATATCCATATAGACTGTATGAGTTATTACTTTATACAGTAATGAGTGTTAACCTGACAAGTGATTCCAGACTAGATGAAAACACAGGCTTCATACAGATCTCTCTCTCTCTCTCTCTCTCTCTCTCTCTCTCTCTCTCTCTCTCTCTCTCTCTCTCTCTCTGTCTCTCTCTCTCTCTCTCTCTCTCTCTCTCTCCAAGGTGTTTTTGGAAAATTTGCATTGCCAATGTTTGGGAATATAAAGAATGTATTAATATTATTGTAGAGAGAAAAAACTCAAAACTCAAAAATCAGAATTATTAAGTTTGAACAAACCCTCTCTCTCTTGCACACACACACACATGCACGCACACGCACACACACACACACACACGCACACGCACGCACACACACACACACACACACACACACACGCACACACACACACACACACACATAAAAACAGTCCCACGTGGCAGAAGGCACTGTTTCCATAAATCTCTGAACAAAGGAAAAAAATTCCTCCTCACTGGTTTGAAGAGCTGTAGTGGTCAGTCCTCCTGCTGGACACAGCCTGTGACCGGCCGCTGAAGCTGGGCTGTGTTGCTGGGAGCTTCATGAGGTGACCTCCACTCTTACTCTCTCTGTCTCTCTCTCTCTGACTCTGTCTCTCTTCCTTTCCTTCTTCCCTGTCTCTCCCTTTCTTTTCTCTATGTGTGTGTCTGGTCTCTCTGGTTCAGGTCAAAACAATGACAGAAAGAAAAAGAGAGCGAGAGATCAAACCTTCTTTCAACCTCTCTCGCTTTCTGTGTCTCTCTCGCACTCTCTGTGTCTCTCTCTCTCACACACACACACACACACACACACACACACACACACACACACACACACACACACACACACTGTGCTCAACCAGCAGGAGCCAACCACAGGTTGAGGGGTGTGGCTTGAGTAAGTGTGTGAGGAGAAAGAGAGGGCAAAAGAGAGACAGAGAGAAGAGAAGAGAGAGAGAGAGAGAGAGAGAGAGAAGAGAGAGAGAAAGAAGAAGAGATCAGGAAATGTAATCTGAATCTGAGAGCAGAGTTGTCTCTAATAAAGCTCAAAAACCATTAAACACAGAAGTCCAGAGTCTGACCTCAGGACAAAGACTGACCTTGGGACAGAGCAAATCCATTGTGCACAAATACACTTCAGCCTGACCTATAACTGATATAACAGCTATTAGTATTACAATAACTGTTCAATAATAACACAATCAAAATGTAATAATAGCAATCATCATTATAAATGCCCCATAACTCATCAGTACATTTGATAATGAACAGATTTATATTATACTTTAAAGTACTGTAAACATATCAGAATGTTACATTAAATATGTTAAGCCATATAAATGTCTTTTTATGTGCATTTAACATCTATATTACTATTTAAATGATACACTGATTGTCAAAAAACAGTTGCACAAATAGAAGGAAGCTTCACACTGCAATGCAATGTAAAGATTACCAAGAACAATGAATAATGATTAATAATGATTGTAAGTTTAGACTCTTCTTATTGAGCTACATATACAGTAGTAGTGTCTCTCATTGTGTCACTGGGAATAATACAACATGCCGGACCTCTCAGCCTGGAGTGGGGTTCTAATTGTCCTGTGATAATCCATCCAATGCAGCTGGGATATTCTCACTCAGTTCTGCAGATATTGTGGTAAAGGATGGATGTGATAGAATGTCCAATGGCATTCCACACATTTTCAATAGTGCACTTGGTGTGTGCATTAAGAAAAGGTAGAACCACTGGTTGCAGAACCTTATTAACGTAACATTGAGCTGTGAAATTGCCTGTAGTGAAGAACAAAGGTGATCTTTTATAGTATGAAATTCATCCCACACAACGACACCAGACCTTCTGGACATGTGGCAACAAACTGTTCATCTTGGCACTGACCAGTGCCTACACACACACACTGATTGGTCGTCTCTACCAAGACAAAAGTGGGGCTTGTCACTGAAGGTGACCCACTGCCATTCTGAGGAATTCTGACTCCATAACAGTATGGTAACAGTACGACACCATTGCATTCATGTATAGCAATCAGTTCATTGTATTTTTTTGACAATGAGTGTAGAAACAGATGTTTATTTAATTATATATTTATATAACGTTTAGAAGCCCCTGTTTAAATGATGTGTTGTTAATTTTGAGTTTATAAACAAGTGAAAAATCCTGTACAGTAAGCAAACTTTGATCTGGAATTTTGTGCATTTACGCCATAAAATAGAATACAAGTCATTGTTTCTCAAAAAACTGTATCTACAAAATGGCAACTTTACAGAAGGTGAAAACCTTGTTAAATTTCAATACTAAGTCATTTCTTTCAGTCCATTTATCACGAAATTCTGAAATAGTACATAGAAGAACTGCCAGATTCAGATAATACCAGATTTTTGCAGGACAGGGATGATAAATGCCTTGTTTTATGTTCCATGTCTTTATTTTTTAATTACTTTTATGTTTTCTTGGTATGGTAAACACAAACAGTTTCCATCCATTGTCAGGGTGAATGTTGTTGAAC
The DNA here is from genome assembly GCA_034509495.1 of Acestrorhynchus altus. NCBI lineage: Eukaryota > Metazoa > Chordata > Actinopteri > Characiformes > Acestrorhynchidae > Acestrorhynchus > Acestrorhynchus altus. Next base: position 20,600,819 of record CM067512.1, read on the forward strand.
ACACATCTGAGCATGTGGGTGTAAACACACAGATCAGCAGAGCAGGTTTAACAGCACAGCGTAAATCTACCTGACATCATAAATCCAATGAGGCAGCACAGCTTACAGAGAGACAGGCTGTTACACGACAGGTACAGAGGGCGTAAATACAGTCTCAACATATGTGTGTGTGTGTGTGTATGTGTGTGTGTGTATGTGTGTGTTTGTGTGCATGTATGTATGTGTGAGAGAGAGCGCTGAATCAAATTAATGTAAGTAATCATTAATGACTTGAATTAATGACTTTCTACACACGGTCCATGTTTACACTGTATGTGTGAATGTTTGTGATTGGGGGCGGGTATGGATTAGTGGCACAATCCCAGTGTTGCTGAGGTTCGCAAGGCTTATTTAAGTTGCAAACCAGCCTAATAAGTTTGTTCCACAGAGCTTTGTTTTCATCTGAAAAGGAATTTTCTCAGGGTCACATCACAAGGTCAAAGGTCAGTCTCTCCTGAGCCCTGAGCGGAAGAGTGGGATTAAGCACAGACATGATGAACACAACTCCCTCAAAATGCTGGAAAAGCTTAACTGCTTTCTGAATGCGATTCATGTCAATTATGATTTTCAATGAATCATGGAGTCAACTTGGATTCAGCTGGAATAATAAGTTATCATGTTTTGTACTTTGAGTATAATAATATCTATGTGCTTTAATTTGTCTATAACAATTACAGCATGATACTGATATTCTGATGTTTTACTTTCTGACTAATATGAATCTGACCGTTATTCTTTACATGTGTCCAGAATTCTCAATGAATTAGAAATGATCCACAGAAATGCTCCAAAGGACTTAAATGACAAAAAATATATATACAGTCATTTGACATTGACATTCATAGAAAGCTAAGAGTGTTTTCCCTTCTACTGTAAAGCTGCCTTTTTGGAAGCACAAAAGCTGGGCATGAAACTCTATTCACTATATAGGAGTTCCAAGTTTGGGGTTCCACCATTTTGTAGTACTGCTCGAAAGTTTAGTGCCAATTTTCAGTGCACTCAAATAATCCCATGATGCACTGTAATTATAGTTAATAGGGATGTACACTATCAGACATGGAAAACCCATAATTCATTGCATTGTTTGGTGTGAATAGTTGCATACAGTTTCAGAAAAACTGACATATGTAATGCCATCTGCTGTCACACATCATAGGCATAGTGGGGTGTCTGAAATCATTCACTACCTTGTTGAATTCTGTTCCCTATAATAGGCCTTAGTAGTGACCTAGATTAACGCATGTCATAGATGGTAAATGTGACAGTTTTGGACACAGCTAAGCTTTTCTGTGACAGTGATGATTTGACACAAGCTAAAACATTGTAGGGTTTTTAATAAACAAAAATTCTAATTAATGAGAGCTTCAGGATATTTTCTGTCAGTATGTCCATAAAAAAATAAACCCTATGTTTTTGTTTTAACTCTAAAACTGATGACATAATTTTTATATAGTCAGGTTTGTATACAATGGTCAAATTTATAATATGAATCCCCACATTAACCTTCTGACTTTTGTTCCCACAACTGTGAACACTGGTATACAAAAGGTGATGAGTATCAAGAACGTCATATTCTCCTGATGTTGCCGTTGCTTTATACTGCGTTTTCTCTAGTGGGTGTGATTCACATTAATTCTGAGACTGTAAATATTAAATACGTTAGTACTGTTATATAACAATTTTGAGTTTTCAGCATTGGTCCCTTTTCCAACTCTGTTTTGGTTCAGCTGGAGTCAACCTCAACCAGTGTTTGAGGTTCATACTTTGTCACTTGCAAATACCAAACTCTCATTATTCAACTATGCCAAGATAAATACTGCTCAACATTCTAGGGCCCCTTTAATTATAGCTATACATAGCCAGAAGAAGATGGGTGGCCTTCAGGTCAGCACATCACAGTATAAGTTGAAATATTTGTATCCCCTAGTGTTCAACACTGAAAAAAACAAAACACTTGCCCAGTGGAAGCAGAGATTTACCAAACACAAACCAGTTTTCAGGAGCAGACAGCTGTGTGTGTGTGTGTGTGTGTGTGTGTGTGTGTGTGTGTGTGTGTGTGTGTATGTGTTTGTGTGTGTGTGGGCACAAGATACAGCTGCAGTTAAAAAAAAAAAAAACACAATCAGGACAAATCAGGCATAACATACACACGCTCACTGCTGCATATTTAGTAGCACTGAAAACCAAGCAGCCATCCTTAAAAAACCAGGACGTATAGGGATAATCTGGAGTACCTACACACACACACAGCAGTGCTCATGTCCAAACCTCCTCAGCCAGGCATGTGTAATGACATAGCTTCCAGTGTGGTAAATGAGTGTGTGGAATTCAGAATAGTCTCTCTCTCTCACCTCACTCCTCTCTCTCTCTCTCTCTCTCTCTCTCTCTCTCTCTCTCTCTCTCTCTCTCTCTCTCTCTCTCTCTCTCTCTCTCGTACACATGCTCTTCTAACCTGCACTTATTAAAGGTGTGTACTCTGGCTTCTGTGAAATACATGACAGGTTTGATTTGCATGCTTCAGTCTGTTGTTTTTGAATAACAAAACTGCTGCAGAAGACACTGTTTACTCACTGGCAACATACAGTCCTAAATAGAAAAAGTACATAAATAAAACTTTTCATTCTAATACCTCTCTCACCTCAAAGCACTATTTACCCTAATAAACTTACCCTAAATGTCCACCTGATTTTTAAAATTTGCCCCAATTGTCTACATATTTTTAAATTTTTACCCCAATTTACCACTCCATCTTTTCATTCACCCCAACCCCCCAACAAATTTTTACATTTAACCCAATTTTACACCCTATTTTTAAAACATGTCCCAATTTACCACACCATATTTTAATTTTGATCAAATTTTCCACCTCTTTTTTAAAATTTGTCCAATTTTCCACTCCCAATGTTGCACCCCAATTTTTTTTTTTTTTACTCCAATTTCACACCCTAATTTACCCAACCCATGTTAGCATTCTCCCTAATCACATACGTTTCTCCCATCCACTGCCTCCTTTATGGCTTTGCCACCATTTCATCGTTGCACAAGCAAGCACTGGGACCCCAGCTCTAATACAATGACACTGGATGTGATGGAGGAGGGTGCTATCTATCCACCCAGAAAGTGCACGGCCAATTGTGCTCTCTCAACCTCGGGGATGATCCAGAATTCACTGGACTGAGCCATTCTGAGAGGTTGAATATGTATTCTGTATTGTCTTTTCATCTTTATTTCTCTGCTCTCTTGCTCAAACAGAGCAGCTCACACTGCAGCAGACATCTGTTCAGAGTGAAGGTCAGTATTTGTATATTTGTATGAGGTGCTGGCTAAGGAATAAGATCTGACCCATCTATCCCATACTCCTCTTCTTTACTCACCTCAGGAAAAGTAAACGTTATGGTACATTTTGTACAACTTGATAACGTACTTTTAACTGGACTGTACAGTTCATTATAGATTTTATACTCACACTGAAATAGCATGCAACATGTAGCATGAGTGTGGGTGGAAAAAGACTCTATCTCTCTCTCTCTCTCTCTCTCTCTCTCTCTCTCTCTCTCTCTCTCTCGCTCTCTCTCTCGCTCTCTCTTTCTCCACCCTATTAGCATGTGAATAGGCATTAGGTTGCTTTTGCACTTTAGTGTCATTAAGCTCATTGTCTGGAGCTCATTGCCCCCAAGCGGGGTGTGAAGCACTTCTACTGTCTCCTTCCAGCATATGAAGAGCTTTACGCTCCAGCACCACACTGGACTTCCCTTTGTTCATCTCGTCACATCAAATAGTGTGAGACTGCAGAAAAGCCAGCCAGCTCCTGCTGCCAGGCGGCTGTCATCTGCTCTGTAATAACAATAGTCTAAAGAGGAATCCAGCAACCCTCTGCTCACCAGTTGTGGTTAGGCCTGGATCTGTGAGTACAAAACCTTTATTTTATCAACTAAATTACTTTGGTACTTAACAATTTTAAAAAGTCCATGCCACTAAATACCAAACCAAAGACCAAGAATGAGACCAAGCCAACACCAATAGTCTCCAAGTGTAAATACTATCTACTCTGAGTACAAATGCTACAAAGTCTGGGAACAAACAGCATGAATTACATGTACAAATAAAACTGAGTCAGAGTAATATTACTGTCAAGAACTGAAAATAAAATCAAGTTAAGATACCATCAAGTGCAAGTACAAATACTATCAAGTCAGGGTACAAATACTATCAAATCCAATTAGATACCATCAGGTTTGAGTATAAATATTATCAAGTCTCAATCAACTGTGAGTACAAATACTTTGAAGTCTGATAAATACAAATTCAGTCAGTGAATAAATACAATACAACAAATCACATCTGAATACAAATACTATCAAGTGTGAACATAAATACTTTCGGTCTACAAATTCTACAACTCTCCAAGATGAGACCAATAGAATGAAAAAATGTCTGGAGTACTTGAATACTTTAGTACTATAACAATAATTATTAGCATCTGTCCACAATAACATTAATACAGCTATTTCACACTACAATGGATCAACAAAATGGTACAAAATTCAATACAGTTACATTAACTTTAACAAGTAAATAAAAGCAGAAGTTGGATTCTTTGAACTACAACAATCTGTTAATCATTAGACGTGGTATGATAACAAAACCAAGCAAAGTAAATAAAAAAAAGTCATTAATCTGCATTACAGCATTTTAATGTTTGTGGGAGGTGACTGATGACTGGCTGATGTCTGAAGTGTCACTCAGTCACTCATGCAGAATCTGCATCAGTGGTGCAAAAGGAAGCAGCCATTTCCTCCAGCTGATGACAGATAAGAGGGGTCAGTCTCAGCCTCTCTCTGTTTCCCCTGTTTTGAGAGTGGTGTAGGCTGTGCTGTGTTTACTAAGCCCCCTCCAGAGCTGCTCTCTGTCGACCGGAGCTCTGCCGGAGGGGGAAGTCTGCTGCCCATTTTCTGTTAGTTTTGTTGCTCTTATCTTTGAGCAGACATGCAAATGCACTCCGACTCATAAGGAGTTTCAAAATTGCCTCTGTTTGGCTACTCTGCGGCTACATCCCTCATTTTGTCTGAAATAACAAACCGATAGTTGACAAAGACACTTACAAAAAATAACAAAATATTGTTTACTTGAATGCATAAATGCAGTCCCCCTTGCGCATCCACATTCAAGACTAGGATTCTCTAAGTCCTCTGAAGGGGTCCTTTGGTATCTGGCCATCAGGACGTCCCTGGTAGATCCTTTACAGTGTGAGGCTGGGCATCCATGGATCACATCAATGAACCTCAGGCACCCATGAACGTGTCACCTGTTATACTTCCTTGGACCACATTAGGTAGGTACTGTATTCTGTGAACACCCAACAATACCTGCCTGATGTTTCAGAGATCTAGTCATCACAATTCCCCCCCTGCTTTCAAAACATCACCTTCAAGAACTGACTGTTCACATGCTGCCTAATATATCTTTGACAGATGCCTCTGCAGATGTAGATAATCAGTGTTTTTCACTTCACCTGTCAGCAGTGCTGATGTTATGACTGGTGTATGTATCAGGATGTTTTTTGGATGTTTTTGATCTCTTCGTCCACACAAGAATGCAAAACAACCCTAAAACACTTGCATAAGCATGCCAGCCACAAAGTCTGATGTCAAATTCCTTAAGAGCAAGCATAACGGCCCAAAACACAGTGTGGACCTAAACCACAGACCTAAACACAGTGCAAAGCTGAAGCACATTTTCAACACATCTCCATAACTCCCAACACCCAACTAGTACCAAGAAAAATGTTTACCATTCAGAGAGCCACCATAAGGTGATGTGGTCCTGAATCTTTCACACATTCCTTCCTGACCAGGCAAAGGAATGGGGACTTTCTTCTCATTTGTAATCTGTACAAAAGCTATTCTGTTACACTTTAATGAATAAGGAAACCCAGTCATGTGCATCAACCATGCACAAATTAACATTGCTTACTTTTACCTGTCCGCATGAACACACTTGAGTTGTCAAACATTTCCACTCTGGAAAGCGCATTTAACAAAACCAGCTGTCAGTGGCCTAAAACACAGTGTTTGTTACAGAATATATGGATATGTGTGAACAGGGCCTCAGATAACGACTGTAGAATACAATAGACTATGTCAGACTGTGTCTGTTCCACGCTCTGGATCTGACTATCAGCTCCCTGAAACATCAGAATCTATACTTTTTGGAATCGAGTCCTAATTGGACCTAATTGGACCACAGCAGAAATCCCTTGCACAAACAGAAGGATGATGTCTTTCAGAAAGGCCAATGTGAAAGTAAACAGCAGATAATAGTCAACATATTAATCAATTATATGAATCATTACGTGTAATCTTTTATTCTTTGTCTTAATCCATTCTTTAAAACAGGTTCCACAGTAAACACAACAGAAAGAGCACAGCGTGCAGCTCAACCAGACAAGCTGAGAAGTTCCCAGGCTTTTTTTAGGCCTACAGGCTTCAGGTCACCGAGGCCATCCCCTCAAAACCAAAACTGTGCAGGCTTAAGAGCAGTCACTCAACATCTCCCTCTCTCTCTCTACCACATTGTCTTGCTCTCTTAGCCAGTAGCTTTAGCTCTTTGTTCCATCCCCCTCCACTTAACAATCCCACTGGAGCTACAGGTTCTGCTTGCCTTCAGGAGCTCTCAGAGAACCTGCTGTGAGTTTCCACGCCTCATTTTCTCCCATTATCACATACAGACAGAGAGTTAGGCTTCAGGGCAGCACTACAGTTCAGACATACAGTCATTACTACATCGCAGCTCCTGAAGAGGCTGCTGAGGATACTCTTACACAGTGTTTTGCATAACAGGTAAAACGTCTCACTGCACACACACATGCATCTGTAAGTTTTATGGTTCTGCTGACTGATCTGTCAAAGTGTGGACTCCACAAATCCTCTGAAGGAGTCTTGTGGTATCTGGCATCAAGACGTTAGCAGCAGATCTTGTGAGCTGGACGAAGGGGCCTCCTATGTATACAAGCAACTATTTTCTTCTGATTTAGGTTTATTCTATTTACATCAGTTAATATTTAACCCAAAACATCTGGATGAAATTGAACAGTAAAGACTGGTGGCTGGATAGAGTTGTACTGAAGAAATTCACAGATTGGAACAAATTTCATAAGGCATTTATTTATGATTTTATGTGAATTAGCTAAAGATTATGTCACCCCCACAGAACAAACTGTAGAAGCCCCTACTCCAATAATAATGCAGTGCTGTTGCCTCGTACAAGCTAGGCTTTGTGTACTGATCTTTTGGTGTTTGCCTGGCTATCATTCTTCTTTGTAAATGATTATTTAAAGCATTACTCATCAATTGAACAGAAATTGTATTTGAAATGGAGTCAGACCAGTCTACTGACATCTATACATTGACATATTCAATTCCAATCAGATCTGCCTGATGTTTTGGAGATACTCTAACCCAATTATTTAGACATCACTGTTTGGTGTCTCAGATGCTTATACTTGCCCATTTGTCCTACTTCCAACCCATCACCTTCAAGAACCTCTTACCTGGTGCCAGTGTTATTCACTTGAGTCATCGGTGGTTGTAATACTACGGCTGATCCATGATGCATGAACAATAAGAATCCATATTTTTCAGTAAATGTATTATTAAAATGAGATGAATAATACATACTTGGTGCAGATCAGTTTTATTTGAGGCACAAAAGAACATGTGTTCAGTTCAGTCTCTGTTTGCTGGTGGGCACTGTTTCAGTGTAGGTGGATGGACACCTACTCCAAAATGCCGTGCTAAAGTCAATAGTCTCTTATGGGAAAACCAAGCCATGCAAACAATCACCCAAACAAAGCAGGCAAATACAGCCAGTGGCACTAAACCTGAGTGCAGACAGACTGAAATCTCCAGGGCAGCATTGATAAAAGCAGACAGCACAGAGGCCCCGACTGTTTTGTTCTTTACAGACAGTGTCTATGAGAAAATCATTTCAAGAAAAGGTTCTCTAGTTGCAGTTCAGGTCATAAATCAAAACACACTTTAGTTTCTTCAAATCTTTCAACAAGTACAGATTCTTAAAACTACACACACACACAACACACACACAACACACACACACACACACACCCAAAGCAGGATCACTTAAAACTCACACACCTCCCAGGTGTTCAGTAGCAGATAAGCAGAAGAAACACACACATGCACATATTTTCCATAAAAATGTTATATATAGCTGTGTAGTTGTATAGAGTACACAGCTAAAAACAGCAGAAGCAACCTTGAAACCTGAACTTTGCCCATGTTTACAGATAACAGTGGACCATACAGTGTCACCTCCATATGGTTTGAACAGTGTTATGGTGCTAATTGGTAAGGTAAACTACATGACGATGGTTTAATTGGTTACAGGGGTGTTAAACTAGGTCCGGAATGGAGAAGATTGGCCAATTGATTAAGTGAGTGGAATCAGTTGGTTGTTTAGAATGAAAACCTGCAGCCACACTGGCCCATTTTTGACCCATTTGGACACCCCTGGGTGCAACTGCAAGATATTTTACAAGTTAACACACTCACTGACCGCTGACTTTATGTTTGAGTTTATTCTAATGTTATATAGAGTTTAACAGTTAGACACTGATTTTAAGTTTACTTGGGTTTATTGTTGTCTAATGTTGAATATAATTGAACAGATATACACTGATTTTATGTTTATTTGGGTTAATTCTAAGGGTATATATGGGATCTAAAGGTAGACACTCTCAATAACCACTGACTTTATATTTATTTGGGACTGTTCTAAAGATATAGAAAGGTAAAAGGTTTAAAGGTAGACACAAGTAAATGTTCATAATGGTTCAAACTGTTCATAATGTACAACAGTAGCAGTGACTTTTGTGAGTATGTATGTATGTGTGTGTGTGTGTGTGTGTGTGTGTGTGTGTGTATGTGTGTGTGTGTGTATGTCACATTTCCTGTGTGGGTGTGCGTGGATTTGTCCTGGCTTCTTCCTTTCAATGCGATCCCGGTACCGGTACTTCTCTCAGAACCAGATGAGATATCAGATTTCAAAAAAGTGTTTGAACCACCACAGCTGGTTTATACACACACACACACACACACACACACACACACACACACACACACACACACACACACACACACACAATCACACACACACACACACACACACACACACACACACACACTTCAAAAAGAAATCTGATCAGTGCTCTATGGACAGGATATTACACAGGAATTCAGATCCCATATGTCAGATGTGATGTCATACTGAAGCATGTGAGTTGGGCTGTGTGTTTATTAAAGACCGGTGTTATAGTACAAATACAATATTATAGTACTTAACGACACTTTCGACACTATACAATAACAATTTTATTAAACAGAACAAATGACATTGTCTGTAATTAAATATGCCATGGTTTAAGCAGGTCTTGTGAGGTGTGACCAGTATGTAGTGGTCAACTCCTAACAACAGTGTTCCAAGGAAGGGCAACTGGTAAACTTGACACAGGGTTATGGGTGTCCAAGTCTCAGGGAGGCTCATGGAGGCCCCACCTTACAACTTACAAGACTTAAAGCTGGGGTGTGCAATCTTATCCACACAGGGCTGGTGTGGCTGCGGGTTTTCATTCCAAACAAGCTGAAGCACACCTGATTCTACTTGTTTAATCACTTGGTCTGTGTTCAGTTAAGCTCCTGCGTTGTTGGATTGAAAACCTGCAGCCCTCTACACATAAGATTAGACATCCCTGACTTAAAGGAACTGGTAATGTCTTGGTTCCAGATACCATAGGACAATTTCATAGGTCTTGTGGAGTCCATGCCTTGACAAGTGAAAGCTGTTATGGTGGAATGAGGAGCATCTATGTGGTTTTGATGTTATGGCTGATCAATAAACAATAAGCAAGTACCCCTTTCCTTGTTAAGTGTTAGAGAGCTGTGTTATTAATTCAAAACATGAAGAGAATGAAAACACTCAGGAGAATCTGTTTGTTGTAACCATTTGGAAGAAAGGCCATGGCTGCGGTCTTAAAACAGATGCCAGGAGACATGAGTCAAAGATGGCATGTGTTTATCTAGGCTGGGTCTTCTGATTCCCTCAGCCTCAGAGAAATAAAATCATCATTGTTCACCCCTAGAGAGGAGCTTATTCCACAGCTGGTATAAGACCTAAACATAAAAAGCATAAATAAACTAAAAAAGTAAATGACTATAATTCATTATTTGCTGGTCCTCTGAAGCTCATCCAAAACACTCAAATTAGCAACAAATAATCTGGTTTAGAGGTGAATTGAGAAATTCACTTTATTGTCCATCAGCAATCTTGTTCTATAATACCCAACCTGTTTAATGCAGATGCATCACACATCACTGGGAATTCTGCAATGCTCAGTAAATCCTGACTGCTAACCAAAACACTCAGGCTAATAAAAAAAAAAACAAAGCTACACAAACAAGCAAACCCAGCTCCCCCCAGAATGGTACAACATACAACTAGTTGCTAATATACTAGTCTATCTAAAAAAAAAAAAAAATATATATTGTAAAAAGTTTTTTTTTTATCAATTAGTCATGATCTTATCTACTTCATCCTTAATAGGGTCACGGGTGGATCCAGAGCCTACCTGAAATCATTGGGCGCAAGGTAGGAATACCTCCTGAACTGGGAACCAGTCCATCACAGGATACCATACACACACACACACACACACACACACACACACACACACACACACACACACACACACACCTTCACTTACCATTTCTGGGAGCGGGCAACTGAACTACCCGGAGGAATCCCACATGGACACAGGGAGAACACACAAAATTCCTCACAGTCAGCAATCAAACCCGCAATTACAGGCCCCTGCAGCTAGGTGACACATGCACTACCTGCGCCAATGCCGTGCCGCCCTGTTTTCATATATTTTTTCAACAATATCAATATATTTTCCATGTCATAATTTTTTTTTTTCATTCATATTTTTATTAATTTACATTTACGGCATTTAGTGACTTTACATTTAGTGACAAGGGTACTCATGTTACAGAGGTGGGCCAGAGTAGTGTTAGGAGTCTTGCCCAAGGACTCTAATTGGTGTAGCATAGCACAGTTGCCCAGACTGGGAATTGAACCCCAGCTGCCCACATGGTGAGGTGGCTCACTTATAGGTTGCGCCACACCAACCACAATTCATTACATTCATTTCATTTTCTACATGCTCTGTTATGGGACATGTCTTCAGCAGAGGAATCAGTGTTTGAATTGGTCATAGTGACTGGGGTGCCCCTTTAAATATACTTTATTCCACATCATCTGTAAACATAAGACCATCTAAAGACTTAAAGATGGATACAAATAAGTATTATAACCTAATTACATAATCATTAAATGATATGTAATCAAACAGTTCAAATGGGCTCTGTTAGATATTTACCCAATTTTTTGTTGACATTTTTTTCTGATCATACTACTAGATATTGTACATTAACGAGTTTAGACCTTTAAAACACTCATCAACACATTTCTTCATGGAACCAACAATGGTTCTTCTATGGCATTGCCCAAAGAAGCCATTGCAGCTTCTTTATTGCCACATGCCTTAAACATAAATGTACATGTTTATTCTCATGAGAAATACAGGCAGTTAAAAAGCAAACCCATCAGTGCTCACCTAAAGCAGAAGTCCAAAGTCTGCAGACCAGACTCAATCCACTGTTCAAATTAATCAAGGTCACTCTCAGCTAACACATCAGCCAACAGCACTCACCATAACGACTCTCAAACTGCTTTCATATAGATGCACAACCACAGATTCTGCTGCTCCCACCTCATTCCCAAATCCCAAAGGCTAGTTTTTTTGTGCATTCGATGAGGATGGGAGGAGAACAACAGATCTAATAATTTATTACACCACCTGCTATTGGGCAGCGCTCCGAGAAAGACGTCTTTTAAATTATACATGATATCAAGCACTCCAGGAAGAGAAAAAACAGCTATGGAATTCCCACTGGATTCCTGCCCCAAAGCAAAATTTCAGCAGGACTTAGATCATCCCTAATTCAGACGGATCACTCACAGCCAAAAACCCGTCCTGACAGTTACTGGGCATGGACTTCCCAGAACGCACCTGGCCAGTCTATAGAAAATGCCCTTATTTGGGTAACTGGGCTGCAGAACCAAGCTTGCTGCATGAAACAAATATTTATCATGTCTATGTGTGCGTTCATACTCCAAAGTTCAGACCTATAGCTACAACAATCAGCCATATCATTAAAACCACATGGCTACTATTGGGTAGCTCCCCTTCTTGCTGCAAAACCAGTTCCTTTGGAGGTACTGTGGTATCTGGAACCAAGATGTTAGCAGCAGGTCCTGTAGTTTGTATTGAGTCTTGAGCACCTATGTATGACCCTGTTACTGATTCACCAGTTGTGCTTCAATGGAGCACGTTTGGTAGTTACTGACCACTCCACTACATACTGGGAACTCCCCACAAGACACGTCTAATGTTTTGGAGACATTCTGACAGCTGTCTAGCCATTACAGTTTAGTTCTTGTCAAAGTATCTCAGATTCTTATGATTGGCCTTAAACACACCAACTTCAAGGAATGACTGTTCACATGCCGCCTAATATATTCACCCCTTTGACCGGTGCCACTGGACCAACATCACTAATATTGTTCACTTCCTCGCTGGTTTTAATGCTCTGGCTGATTGGTCAGAATAAATTGATCAGCCTAGAACTACTATATTTTCTAATCTCTTTGCCACATGTACTGTTGGATGCATTCAGATGACACAAACATTACATCCTCACACAAAAGTGAATGCATTATGCAAATATGCAAAATGTCTGGAAATGTCCTCATTAATTAATAAACGAATCCAGGGAATGCAAGCCTATTATTCATTCTCTCTCTCTCTCTCTCTCTCTCTCTCTCTCTCTCTCTCTCTCTCTCTCTCTATCCATCTTTTTCTTTAAACATAACCCTGAGCTTTTATTATCCACCCCAGATCAAACATCTCACTGCTGAAACATCTGCTTACCTAAGCACCTCTCTCTCTCTAAACAGACACTTTTTACAAGCTCAGTGCTTCTCAGCGGTGTCTCCAGTGGGGTGTTCCACAAAGCATGATTTCTCTCCACCCGCACCCTTGATCTTCTTAATTTAAATGTGTGTGAGTGCGTCGGTGTGTGTGTTATTATATGTGAATAATATTTATCCAACATCCTTCAGTTTTCATGCCAAATCTGGTAATGTAATACAGTATTTTATTTGTGTTTAAAGTGTTTATATCTGAGTCAAATACATTTAATACATGTGAGGATTGTTGATTGTGACCAGTCCAGGTTTCAGTCACATTAACTGTCGTGCTGGACTTGTTTTCCTGCCCTCACTGTGTTACGCTTGTACTGAAATTTGGCACCGACTGATTTGATGTGAACTGGTACTCGGCAGTACTGTCGTAATTCATCTGTATCATTAAAAGCAGACTTCGGTATCCAATCATAATATGTGCATGAAAGAATTGTGTGCTGCAGTTTAATTTCAAGATGCTCAGCTAAGAAATGATAATAATAATATCACCAAGTATTATAGATTATTACATTATTATATATTATTATACAAAATCAGTGTGTGAGTGCGTGTGTGTGTGTGTGTGTGTGTGGGAGTGGGAGAGGGTATGTTTCATTCTAAATTGCCTGTAGTGCTGAGGAAGTCAATCACTGCTCTTTTGTGAAGGGAAACAAAAGAAGCCCTGTTACTACAAAGAGAAAAGAAGCTTCTGAACTTGCTTCAGTCTCGTTCTCTCATTACGCCATTATCGGAAGACCAAGACACATCTCACAGAGAGTGTGAGACACTGTGTGTGTGTGTGTGTGTGTGTGTGTGTGTGTGTGTGTGTGTGTGTGTGTGTGGCTGCACAATATGAACAAAATATCTTGTTCTAATATTCAGTATGACATGACTTTTACCTAATCCCATGGATTTCTGACAGAGTTACTTGTTTCTAGACTGGTTTCTAGCCTGGGTCAAATCATTACCACCCTCTGGGCTGTCAACTGCAGGTGGTAATGCCTTCAATAAAGTATTCCCAGTACACATGTGACACTTTGGATTGAGGGATGTTAAATGCCCACACAACTTCAGAAATGGAATGTCGCATCTATCAGATCTCACTCAAACTCCAATAATTACCATCGTTTTGTCATAAGCACACGGTCAGTGTTCAACCTCACTTCCAAGATAACACCTCATAATTTATGCATTTTTAACTTGTTGAACATGTTTACATAATTGAAACCAACAGATATGGGAAAAAGTTTTAATGAGGTCCTATACAGTATATAGTATAAAATATATAGTATAAAATTCTGTACTGTGTTTGCGTATGTTTGTGTGATTGAGGCTCCTCCCCTTTCAGAAGAATAAAGGTATGTCCTACCTGTCAGTATCAGCTTGGCTCTTGGAGCGTAGAACTACGTCTCTGTTCACATTTGTACTGTCAGGCACACGGGTCAGCCGCCGTGTGTACAAACTCAGCCCCCCGTCTGTCATGTACCTGTGCACACATGCACACACAAACACACAAAATAAATAGGCAAGTATATACATATATATATATTACATGTTGTCCAAATAATTTCTATTTTTTTTCTTATTTTATTTAAAAAATATTTGTTGTTTTAAAAGAGTGTGATTGGTAAATGGTAATAAAACAATAACTACAAATGAATTCGTTTTTTGCCCAAATGATTATGTTTTACAAGTTGATAAAAAAACACAAAAAATTGGAGCGCAGCCACGTTTAATAAGAGAAGAATATCCAGACACTCTCAGAAATATAACTGCGTGAGTCGGTTTACAAGTGGTCCTGTCTCTACTGATCTTGAACATCTTTCTTAAGTATATTGAACATTATTGAACTTCTGGGACCTAATTTTACCTTAATTGATGCAAAGAAACATGAATATAAAACCTGCACTTTCACCGCACCCTCAATAGGGCATAGCCTTTGTACTCAACTTCGTACTTCATTTTCTTAGTGTGTGTGCCTAAAGCTGGGTGTACTGCTGAAACCCTATGTGCAACAATATCAAGAATGATGACTGCTCCACCACTACATCAAGGCTTGGTGCTTCTGCAAATGTAGTTCTTAAAGTAGATGGCAAAACCTTTTTCTGTCATCCAGCCCTGTATGCTGAGGGAGGAATTAGACCACAGCTGCTCCACAAACACTCCAGTTTACTCTGCCTGAACGCTGACTCTTATTAAATATTGACTCGTATAATGCAGTCCGGTTGCAGATCCTCATTCATGCAATTGCTGCTTGCGCTGTCTCAGTAGATTAAGGTGGCTTAGGGCATTCCCATTCAAAGCACACATTAGCCATCATCCCTTAATCCATCTGTAATCCCACACCATCACAAATAAATCAAGCTGGGTCCGTTGAGAACAGAATGTAGGTTAAGTGAAGCGTACACTGACCAAGGTATGGGAAATTCAGGTCAGTCTAAACAAAGACCAGCATTTAAACCCACACACACTTCCAAATGTTCGCGAACACCAGCTCAATCACGGATGAACTCCATCTCCATCCCCTTCTGCTGTAGTAACAGCCTCTACTCTGCTGGGAAAACTTTACACTATTCCACAGGACATTGCTGTGAGGACTAGTTTGCATTCCAGTTTGCATACCTGTGTTTGATCCACTACCAGTGCAACACACACTAACACATAACCACCATGTCACTGCAGTGCTGAGAATGAGCAACCACTCACACAGTAGCTCTGTGGTGGTCCTGACCATTGAGGATCTGTGTGAAAGGATGCTTACAAAGTATGCCGAGAAACAGATGGACAACAGTTTGTTATTATAGAACTCCCAAGTGATCCTGTATGGTCAGTGGAGCTGATAAAATTGACAATCAGGCTAAAAACATGAAGGTAATCATAATGTTATGGTTGATCGGGGTATGTGGGATCTTCAAGAGTTCTTTAGAATAGGCAATGGTCCTGCATAGAACCATAGCAACTAAAAATACAACAAAAAACATCTGGATGCTTAAATGAGCATGATTCTTAAAATACATTAATTCAACAGCAACACAAACACACCCTTCCTTTCAGAAGCCCCATCCCCTAAATTCATGCTTGTGCATTGTCGAGGTAATGCCACTGAGCCTACAGACGAAACGGTAGCAAACACAAACACAGCATCCAAAACACAACGTCCAAACAAACGACTAAACACATAATGGAATAAAGAAAAGAGCAAGAGTTATTTTTCGATGTTGTTTCTGTGACAGATGAGAGGACCGTAGGTTTGCATCAGTGTGCAAACAGACCAGAACGTGAACCATGAGAAAACATTCACTGAATTGTACAAAAACTATAGTGGATTAAAACTGTGCACATTTTCTTTAAATGGCACCTTGTTGATGGTTTCTTCAGACTGGTGGAAAACCTTCACATTCAGAGCTCATTTAATTTTATTATGCTGGTTAATTCTGATGAATAAAGAGAGGCTCGAAAAGGGTCATGTGATATAAATGCTTTTATTTTACGTTTCATTTTTGCCTAAAATTTCTATCTTAGAGATACATGTTTTTCATTGGATTGTAATGATATATAGGATATGGCCTCTTAAAGCACCAGTAGAACAATGTGTGTGATGTTCGAGTGAGAGCAAATGTTGTGGTTCATATGTAATGTTTCTTGTGTAATGTGAATGTAAGTAAAAAATGAAAGAGTGAAATAGGAAATTGTGTGTGTGTGTGTGTGTGTGTGTGTGTGTGTGTGTGTGTGTGTGTGTGTGTGTGTGTGAGAATGTGTGTTTGTGTTTGAAGAAGGGGAGGGGACACAGGTAAAGCCAGACAGGACAGTAAAGGAAAGGCTTAGGGGTGTAGGAGGATGGGTGGATTGATGGATGGCTGAATGAGTGGATGGACTACAGAGCAGGTATTCCGTGGAAGCTGTAAACAGGATCTGCAAACTCCCCCACAGGGGAAAACACTACATGAGACTGCTGAATCAGTGAAAACTGAAGTCTGGAAGTCAACTGAAGTGGTTTCACAATAGAATTATGTAATTGTTCAGGACTTATTTATGTGTCCAGTCAGGCGCGAGTGATATTGCATTAATGGCCCAATGAATGAATGGAACAAATCAAGGTTTTTAACAGATAAATTAAAATGGACATTTTAATGCCATAGAGCATGGCTTTAATGTGGTGTTTAATGTGGTATTAACAAAAATGAACTACAGCCTACTGCCCTATGTTCCTAAATAACTAGATAGATAGATAGATAGATAGATAGATAGATAGATAGATAGATAGATAGATAGATAGATAGATAGATAGAAGTGATTTATCTCACTGAAGTAGGAAGCTGTTTACACACACCTACTTCGACCTCCGTTCCACCGTCAGCAGCTCCACATTTCCTGCAATTAAACCATCAGACTCTACAGGCTGATGCAAGTGCTGATATACTAGGCCACTTAAAACACAGCCCCGCCAGGGGACTGACTAACCTGTCACGGTGATAGTTTCTTCACAAAGGTGTGCGGTGAGAAAGGCCTAACAACTTGCAAACCTTAGTCATTAGCATGATCTATAACTATCAGCACAGATGAATCTAATGACTCATCAGGTGAGTCAATTACCAGAGAAGACAATCATTAGTTTCATTAGTGCGTTGCACAACGTTGGTGCTTAAGGACAGCCCACACCCTACATACCGGATGTTTCGCAAGCAAAGAACATCAATAGAAAAGAAAGCAATTCATTCCTCGTAGCAGATACTGTACTGTAGTAAAACCGGTTAGCGGCTGTGGATAAATGTGTTCAAAGCAAGCCAAAGTGCTCACAGTCAGTCTGACAGCATTCCATATAGAGTGGAAGTTTTACTTTGAAGACCCTTTCAGTGACAAATCAAATGGCGTTATATCCCCTGATGTCAAATGTAGTCAATTCTATGCTTCCCTACATGGACTAATAGTTTGTGTGCATTTTTAGCCAAATGCATTGATTAGAAGGTTGTCTAAAAACATTTGTTGCAAACCTGCTGTTCAGAGTAAGGTTTTATTGCTGTCCAGAAAAAACTGGAAGACCTTTGCTTAACTCTAGAACCCTAGATCTACACTTTGCAGCCAGTTACATGAGCTGATATTAGTAACTTGGTATTGAGAAATCTTTAAATTTGGGATTTTATTCTCATAACGGCAGTGGGAAGTAGTGGAAAATTAGCACTGTACAAACTGCGTAGGCTACTAAACCAGCTGATCAAGATGTTCTGTTATCTCCAGCAGACCTGCTTTTGTGGGTTATGACACATTATGACACACTGTTATCTATAAACATGGACATGTATAGACAAAACATAAACATCCAGATGGCTGCTACTGTTTTAGGCATGCAATATTATTGAGTTCTCCCTTAAAATCCTATGTCTTTCTAATCAGGCAAGTTTTCTCACTTGAAAATGTAAGTGAATATTAAATGTCATACAGTATTTTATCATATTTGGACCATTTCTAAAGTGAAATGTGCTGCTTTGGTAAGCAATACCCTCAAAAATGAAATTACTGCAGTTGTTTCATCCACAGGGTCTTGCTTGGTTCAGTAATAAATGATCAGCTATTGCTAACCTAACTGCTCATAAACAAATGAAATCCAAGTGCACAAGTTCTTACATTATCTTCTTTTACATTTTGACTGGGTAGTGTTTAAAGCAACACAAGGTCAACAATCCAATCTGCATCATGTGTAAAGTCACTCAAACACTTTTCACCCCACGTCCCTCACCCTGTTGTGTTTAACTGTTACATAGGATCCAGGGAGTCTTGGACAGAGGGCTATCAATCCTGTTACTGCTTTTTGAACACACTAACCAATCCAGGGTCATCTAAGGGTTCTTTCTCAGCCCCTTAGTCTGGTTTTTGAAGGATCCGGTTCTGTGCAAGCCTGTTTGGTCAGTAATGCAGAATGCTTAAGTTGGGTTATTCATCGGCCCTGATCTGGCAACCTTCCATCACGTATTTAACTACAGTTCAAAAGGGCAGGCATGCTGAAAGGATGAATTTAAGAAGAGTTCACTGAGGACCTTTTTCACACAGCCAGCTGTTCTATGTGTTGTAGAAAATGTGATTAAAAGATCACAGAAGTGAGACTTTTCAGGATCAGTGGGCCAGACAGATGAAACAAAGATTTACACTTTCCAAAAGTTACACTTTCAGCATAAAAAAAAATCTACCCTATTTTCCGGACTATACGCCGCACCGGAATATAAACTGCACCTGCAAAGTTTAAAAAAAAAAAAAAAACCCTGGAAAATAACATATATAAGAAGAAAATCTACAGCTCATTATAAGCCATATGGTTTAAGCATGGAAAAAAGTCTGGAAAATATGGCACATCATCTCAGTTTAGCATGTACATTTTTAAGCTATAAATTCTTTCCTGACCATGTTGGTAGATATTCTTTCATATTCTGTAAAATAGTACTTTCTTAAGTATGGACACTCAAAAGCATTTTGTCACTCTTATGCAGACATTTCATCTCCAAATTGGCAATTTTATCAGTAAACGAAAAAAAAGGACTTTCACTTTAAACTTTCAAAGTGAAAAATGTTATGTTTTATTATATTTTTATATAATATTAAATAATATTATAGAACAATCAGCCATTAGGGGTGTAGTCTGTGCACTTCATGTGCCGGTCCCAAGCCTGGATAAATGAGGGTTGCGTCAGTAAGGGCATCCGGCATAAAACTTGTGCCAAAACTATAATGCGGATCACAAATATGATGATCCGCTGTTGCCACCCATAAAGGGAGCAGCCGAAAGAAGAAAAAGATTATATTATATTAGAATATCTTAGAGCTATTCTATTGGCCCATTCTTCCTGTAAAATTGGCAGAATGTAAAGCAACTGCCAGATTCATATTATCTCAAAAAAGTGAAAAACAGCAAAAGTAAAGATACTAGGTTTTCACCTGATAGTGATGATTTACTTATACTCTTAAATGTTGAAAAATGAAGATATGTATTGCTCTCCTTCAAGTTGGAGAATTACACAGCAAACATGTAGTAAAAATACACTATCCCACCTCCTTTCATCTGACCTGAATAGCACTGGCCAGTTATGCTATCAGTTATTTCATGCTTAACATCTTTTTAGACTGTTAACAAAATTGTTCTTAAAAACAATTTACAGGATTAGCACACAAATAAATCCCCAATTTATACTATAGTAAGAATTTGATAATTACCAGTGATACATTTAAACAAGATAATTAAGAAAATATTTATGAAAGTCTTTAACAGTACAGTGGTTGCAATTTAGTGATCGATCAATATGGGTTTTTACTAGCCGATGCCGATATTTAAAGATCAGGGTGACCGACGGCTGATATATATATATAATATATAATGCCAATATCATCGTGTTATCTTTGTGTCTTTGCAAACTATAAAATACAATTTACTTAATAATAAGAACAATAGATTGTAAGCCCTTTAAAGCCCTTTAAAATTAGTTAGTTTAGGTGGGTAAAGGCTTGCTAACACTACAATTACCAATTAAGATTACTTTCACATTCTCACTTAAAGCCCAGAATTGAACTGATTATACAGAGAGTAAACATTGTAAACACTGTACATGTTATTAAGTTCATTTATGTTCTCTAAAATCTTACCATGTTCTGTAAACAAACATGTCCAGGCAAGTTCATGTCATCCACTGCTGTCTGCCTGTAGAACTGTGAAATGGACACAAGGGGGAGCTCTAACATCGCTCACAGTAGCCCGACTGACGGGGCTTCCTGCAGCTGTGCTGATGTACTTTTAATGTTGTGAGCTGACACATCAGCCGATACTGATTATCTCAAAATGGCATTAATCAGCTAACTGAAACCAAATTGCTTGTAATGAGTTTAATCTTCACTTATTTAACCCCTTAACTCTTATAACTCGAACATCCGCACTTTGTGGGCAGTTACATGTCAGTATTTTAAAGCAATCCTGGTAGAGAAACAGTCTGATCTACTCACTCTGTTGCCAGCAGTAATTATGTCAGTAGTCTTACTGCAAGAAAGTAAGGGATAAAAAACCCTGCTGATATGATGTCAGTGGGATTGTGTGTCCACTAATGTCTGTGGTGTAGACATTTATGTGTGTCTCAACATGACTAAACGTATTATTTCCATTAACAGTGTTGACTTTTTCCATTAAGAAACCAGGGTTATTATTCATCCTTCATGATCTTTTTTGCGCTCATCTCTGAGGAATCAACCCAAAATATTTCCCATGACCCTTGACTTCAAATGTCTTCAAGACAAATGCTGTAGCCCCACAGACCTAAAGGCTTTCGTGTCCAACTCAGATACAGGCAAATCAGTGTTTGTCAATCAATGTCCATTCACAATAACATACAGCTATAAAAGTTTTTAGGTGATATATTTGGTTTAGCAATAACCTAAAGTGTGACTCTAAAGACCCTACGATGGAGTAGCGCCCTGTCTAGGGTTGTTTCCTGCCCTTGCGCTCAGAGTTGCCAGCTGGGCACCGGCTCCCCCGTGGCCCTATTCAGGAATAAGCGTTATAGAAAATGGATGGATGGATGGATAACCTAAAGTGTGAAATCCAATGTTTAATATGTTTAAAAAAGGTTTGCAGTTGTAATAATACAGTATAGATGGTTCTAGGTTAGAAGGATCCATGAATTTTAATTCAATAACATGTAAAAGTGCCCTTTAACAAGGTGACACAGAATGTGCTCACAGCCATTTTTAATAACACTGCATGAAAAAATTTGACTTTTTAAAAACCTTTGGACATTTGATCTTCATTTCAACAATATTAAGAGATGGGGGTTGTATAACTAAACACATAAAGCTGAAGAAATGTTACATTAATTGAATGCAATGAATAGAAATGCATTTAAAAATATATACACAGCCCACACCTGGCATTCTGCATGTCAATAAGTTCTTGTTTTCAACTCCAAAGTGTCCACTTTTATTGGCAGAAGTGTAGAAAGGGTGTCCACAAATATTTGGACATATACTGTATTTCTTCAGTTCTGCTTGTTTACATATATTACTTCCTTCTCACTATTTTAGACGATTAAATAAAAACACTCTCATGAGGTTTTCACTGTTACGATCAACTGTTTTGATTCTGTACTAAAATCTTTATATTGATAAACAAAGAAACACAACCGAGTCTGAAGTCAGTGTAAATGCATACGGATGTAGTTGTGATTCCCCAGCTAACAGCCTCCAGCTTGGTTGAAAGTCATCAGGAGTTCAAAGCCGTGCCCACACCCCAAACAAGGCTTTGTTTTGGTATGACCCAGGACGAGGCCAGTAGTTCATGTGCATGCATAATTTTCATTTTGGAGCTGCCAGAAGCCACTAAGATTCATAAGCAAGGTATTCAGGCCTTACAACATGTGAGCGGTTTCTGGCTGGGCTCCTGGCAAAACACACAAATGAAAAACAAAGTGTGCAAACAAAGCTGGCGTGCATGTTGCATGATTATATACTGAAGGGCTGTGGCTGGACGCTCACGGCACAAGCCGCTCAGGGCAGATTAAACAACCATACGCACAAACACAAATACAGAACACATTCTGCTGCATTACTGCAACTTATTCATGGTTTAACTTAACAACGTAAATATACTGATACTAAAAAACAGCTCAAGACCTGCTTTTGCTGGTCTTTGATAGTCAATGTGGCTGAAAAGCTCTGGACATTGAGGTAAAACATACCCTCTCCATCTGAAGTAGATAACTGGCCAGTTTAGCTTGTGACTAGTGTGTTGATGAGTGTGTTTACAATGGTCATGCTGGTAAGGCTGGTGAAGGCTGGGTATGCTAGCTTGACCCTCCACTGCACCCACCAAAAACTGTTTCCCATTGCACCCACTAAAGCCTTCTCACCCTACAGCTACATATAATTCTATACCCTGTGCACATATAAATATAATGTAAACATTCTTTTTATAGTTTCTATACACACAGAACTTCTACAGTACAATAATGTTCAGTGTAGGTTAATATGTTAATACTCTATATTACATAATTTCCCTGAGGGAACCCTCCCAAAGGGATCAAGATCAGTTCTATCTATATAGGTATATTAATTATGTGTTTTCATGTCTCATTTTACTACCATGAGGGAATTGCACCTCACTTACCCTTACACCTGTGTAACGTGATGTGACAATAAACTTGTTTTGATTTCATTTTAATTCACGTTATATGTAGAAGAGGAGAACTTTATTGATTCTGATTGGACGATTGATGATTGAAAAGATCCAGACCCACTGAGATAAATAATTCAAAGTTAAGGCAAGATTTTGTGCAACTAAGTTGCTTTCTTATTATTAAACAGTGAATTGTGCCTGGCTGTGAACCTCTAGCACCAGTGATTTGGATGTATGTAAAGCAAACTAAACAGTGCCACCTCGAGGCTACCAAGAAACAGCAATCAAGCTTCTGCAAAGGGAGTTGGTGTGACTGCAGGTTATCATTCTAATCAAGCAGGAGCTCACCTGAATCTACTTGTTTTAATTAACTGGACTTTGATGAGGTCCTGCGTGGTTGGAATGAAACCTACAGCCACACTGGCCAGTTGTGGGTAGTACTGATAACTGAAGGATGTCATGAAACAAAACAAAATACAGAGGAAAATCACTCGGAGGCTTTCTTGTACATCAGTTCTCAGCGAACTTTCCCAAACATACAAATTTAAAGAACACATACACTGATCAGCCATAACATTAGCACCACCTGCCTAATATTGAGTCTGTTCCCCTTGTGCCACCACAACAGACCTGACTATTGTAGGAATGTACTATTGTAGGAATAGACAAGACCTCTGAAGGTGTTCTGTGAGGTATCTGGCACCAAGACCTTACAGCAGATACTTTAGGTCCTGAAAGTTGAGGTGTCTATGGATCGCATCAATGAGCCTTAGGTGCCCATGATCCTTGGTACTGCCTTGGACCACTATGGTTGGTACTGACCACTGCATACCAGAAAATCCAGTGTAAAAAATCTGTCTGATGTAATGGAGATGTCCTGACCCAGTTGTCTAGCCATGAAAATTTGGCCCTTGTCAAATTATCTCAGATTCTTATGCTTGTCCATTTTTCCTGCTTTCCATACATCAACTTTAAGCACTGGCTGTTCAGCTGGTGCCTAATAAATCCACCTCTTGACAGATACCGGTGTAGATGAAGATAATCAGTGTTTCTCACTTCACCTGTCAGTGGCAATAATGTCTTTTTTCATATAAAGTGATTGATATCTGATATATAAACATGAGAGAAAGGCATTTGCAAATACTGTATAAACTCATTCGACCTATAGCATTTTAGCCTCACCCACTTACACTGAAGTTAAAAGGTGTGTTTTCTGAACTGTGCATAATACAGAACAGCCAATTAGAATAAAGCCCATTTACATATACCCGTCTTAAAGTCACAGTAACAACCAAATTTATCTCTTAGTGATAAAGAGAGGTTATTCGTTTGCAATAAGGTGAAATGTGCTCAGAGAAAACACTAAAATGTGTATGGCAGAGGTACAGTACTGTAGTAATGTATAGCACTACTGTACTGTACCAAAGGGGAAACACTGCACTACTGCTTTCCTGAAAATCTGCTGTAATCATTCACATACACACACTCACCCACTGGTGGTGCTGTCTGTCCTCGCGCTCTTGCCCAGGATGTCTCCATCGCTCATGTACCCTGTGGCATCCATAGAGATTCCCTCCAGCTCTTCCACCTTGTCAGAAACATCCAGTTCAGAGTGGTCAACAGTTCGTGTTGAGTTTGATGGTCTGCAGCGCCCGTGATGCTGCCCATAGCCACTCCCTAATGAGGGGGCATCACCTGCCTGGAGACGAGGGCTGGATGAGCCCAGCCGCCATGGTATTGCTGAAGCAGGTCGGGGGCTAAGAGAAAGCATGCTTCTTGTGTTGATCTCTGTGGTCACACAGGCATCAAAGGTTGTTTCCAGGGTGCTGGAGGAGAGGATTCAGACAGAGATGATATCAGCAGTCAATTTATATGCATGCAGAACAATAATGAAACTTAAATACACCATATTTAAATATTTTAATACAACTATGTTGCAACAACAGACTAATTTTCTTGACAATGTTTTGCAGAACCTGTCCAACAGTTCAACCTGTCCAGCATTTATGGTGGAACATGAGTAACTAAATTCAACTATACACTGTTACAATAAAGTTAGCACAAGGGATTCTTTGCATTTTTGGTTTCTTAAAGAATCTAATCCAAACCTAAGTAGAAAATAATGTAAAGGTTCTACACCAATAGTATTGTTCAACTGAAAGGTTCTTTTGGCTGTCTTAGTTATTCTATGACATTGCACATTCACGTTTAGGCCATTTCTGACCAGAGGAGGTCTTGATTCTTCAGTAGGTCTTGATTCCTCCAATGTTGAGTCTCGGCTCCTCTCAGTGGTTATTCATCATGTTCTTATGGCTTGTCCTGTTAGATCTTGACTGTTCTCAGTGAGTCCTCATCATGCTTTTAGCCAGTTCTCCTTTCAAGTCTTTGATCCTCTCAGTGGTTATTTCTTGTGCTCTTTTGGAATTTCCTTTTGGGTCTCACTTCTACTCGGTGGTTCATCATCATGCTCTTTTGGACTGTCCTCTTGGGTCTCAGTTCTTCTCAGTAAGGAATCCCTATGGTTACTCAATCCTATCAATGTTTCTTCCTCAAGCTCTTTGGGGTTTTCTCCTTTAAGTCTTGGTTCATTTCAGTAGTTCTTACTCATGTTTCCATCAGCATTGTTCATAATGGAGGCTTGATACAACTGAATTGTACAGAGATGATGATTGGTTGGTCGAAAGTTATGTAATGTTGTGAATAGATAGTACGGTGATGTAGCCTTGGGATAATATCCAAATGTCCAAAAAGTACTTTATAAATTATACTAAATAAAATCTAACTCAATTAAAGCTCATGTAGTTAGATATTTATCTATAAGTTGGCAGATTTTGAAAATGGCTTGTGTTCAAGTGACGCAGGGGTATATCAATGCAAGTGCAGCTCAATAAGGAAAGAGGAATTTTACTAATCCAGGCAGAAAATAGGCCTCAGGGATTTTCTCATGAATGTCAGAGAAACAAAGAAAGAAAGAAAGAAAGAAAGATAAAGTGAGCAAGACAGAAATGGAAGGAGAGGAAAAAGGCCAAAAAGGATCTAAACAGGGCAGACAGTGTTTGCTGGCCCATTTTAACACCCCACCAGGCCAGGGTTTCAGTTTCTTTATTTGACTGACTTGGAAATCAAGATCAAGCTTTTAATTCAGGGCTTTGCAAACAGTAGGGGTTCACTAGGCGATTTCATGCCTCCCCTGCACAGTCCAAAAGCCTGAGACACACATCAAACTCACCACAGCAAAGACCAAAAAAGACAACACCGACCCGATCTCAGAAACTGGTCTTAATGTCAATCAAGTTGACCCCCCGTCAGCTGTTCATGTTTCAGAGCATTCACAAATGTCCCATGATGAACTGGTTCACACGCCTCCTACAATGGGTCACATTCTCCAGCCTGTGCTGTCATCATGCTGCCGGGTGATAATTAAAGTCGTGTTTTATTTCTGCCCTGCTGAACTGAAGTCACTGGCAGCCAGCAGGGCAAAAGCTGGCATAAAGCAATTACTGTATGTTTTCACTCCAAACATCCACTAGAGGGAGCTCAGAGAGGCAAACACAAACAGTATGTGCTTTTTAGCAACATGTCAATGATATGGTTTTACAGTATGTAAAGTATATCACCAAATATCAGCTCTTCCGGGGTTTATTTAGAAATCAAGGGTTATCGGGGAGTTTATTCTGTAACAGCATGCACTCTTCTCGAAAGCCTTTACACTAAATGTTGGAACATTGCTGTTATCTGAATTTGATTGCCTTCCGCCTCATGAGAGAATCAATAAGGTCAGATAGGCCTAAAAATAGTGGATGAATAGTTCTGCCACTCCAGCTCAGCCCAAAGGTATTCGATTAAGCTTTACTCTAAAATAGGGTTCTTTAATTGTGGTCGTGGAGTATCTGCATCCTAAACAGCTTGGTGGTGCTAGTGAAACATACCTGATTCAGCTCATTTTTTTAATTGCCAGGTTTCATGAGTGTGCAACAAGGGAAGTCACCAACCTCTGCCAGTCACTGTCCCTACAGGGCTGTAAATGAAAACCTCTAGAGCTCTAGAGGCAAAGGCTTTCACCCCTCTAGACCATAAAGTTTGTTCCTTAGAGTTCCTTAAAATCTTTTAGAGTACAGTGAACTCATGCAGTCATTAAAATTTTCTTTCAGATACATTTTCTGTCAGCTATGTGTGCGTGTCTTACCTATGGCTGATATGTGCCATGTGCCTTAGGCTGGACATGGTCTCCTCCAGGTTCTGTCTCAGATCAGCAATGTTCTTCACCGTCCTCAGTCGTCTGCTCTCTGGATCTTCACCTGGGAGAAACAGATGAGTCTATATCACTTCAGCTTGGCTAACAGCTAACAGCTGCTCCCTTCGGGCAGGTTATGACATACAGGCAACCCAAACACTCCAAAAATGCACCTCGCAACCTGATGAAATGAGATGCTTTCTTAAACCCTGAGGGAGTGAATGTATCCATCCAGCACTGAGCACATGCAAGGCATTTATTTAAGGTTCTGCGTTAGTATCACAACACTAGCTCTCGCTTACTTTCACGTCCACAAATCAGGACGTGAACTTTCACAACGAATACTTAGTTAAAGAGGTTTTTGTTTTTAGTGAAAGAGAGCTAACGGCAACAACAGGGCCAGCCCCGCCCTACCAGTATAAGACTTTAACAAATAAACACACACTGTGGCCTGGAGCTGAGAAGGGATTTGGCTGCGAGGATTAAGGGCCGCTTGCCGATCATGAGGGGACCACAAGGAGTTCAGGAGTCACACAGACCACACACACACACACAGACACACACACACACACACTGAGGAAAACATGTTGAGAAATGAGTGCATGTGCAGTACAAAGAAAAGCACAAACAACTCTATTCATGAATCTATCCCAATGTTAACATTTGACTACAGCCCAGCAGCTCATAAACCCATGTAAATTAGCTCCACTGTGTGGAGTCTAACTTTCAATTATATGACACAGGAAAACCTGGATGTAGCTGATGAGCCAAGTCATGTTTGGTGTCCAAATATTGCTATTTTAGTTACTGGAAGCTTATGTACATAAATTAACATCATGTAAACATTTCTAAATCAACACACACTTGCCTCAAACTGGGTTGAATTGTTAAGTAATCTCTAATGTGTTTTCTGACACTGAATGAAACACTGTTTCCCATAAACATGAATATAGTCACGGTAAAAGTAATAAAGGCTTGTACTGTTTAAGTACTTGCAAACTTGCAAAGGTCCAGTGCAAAAATAAAGAAGCTGAACTAGCTCACTTCAGACTCTAAACAGTCTTCAGTCTTGGCTGATCCACAACCTTTTGGAGTTGGTTACATTTTTCACAGAAGCCCTCCTTTAAATGTCCACTTAGTGTCAGTGACCTCTCCTTTCTGAAAGTGTACATTGTGTCAGGCTGTGCTGAGGCACCTGACAGGGTGGCTAATGTGGAGAACAGGGTAAACGTGTTCAGAATGTCTCATGGTCATTAAAAGGACAAACCGTCCAAAGAAATGAAACCAAACACGTACAAAGTCTGTAACCTTGGGAAATGGCCATATGTGATGTATCATGGTTGCCTGGACCACAAACACACACACACACACTCAGACATTTGCATGATCACACAATAGAATAGTTTGTACACACACACACACACACACACACACACACACACACACACACACACACACACACACACACACACAGTTTGTCTAGTAACTGTAGAGAAGTACTCCCATACCTAATTCCATGTCTGCATTAAAGCAGTATACCCCCCCAGCATTGAGCATAGAACTCTCTGGAATCATGGTGCTTCATCCAGAACTTTAGGGATGAGGTAGGGTGGTTGTCATCCAATACACTGACCTTACTAATGCTCAAGACTGAATGCAAACAAATACTCAAAGCAAAATCTAGTAGAAAAGACCTCCCTGGACAGTAGAGATACTTACTCCAGCAAAAGCAGGATAAACTCTTTTTAATAGCCTTGTTTTCATAAGAAACAATGAATGTGCAGGTGTCCCAAGATTTTTGTCCCCTATGTGTATTATGTCTTCACTGTCCTCCAAAAACCTTGTTATTCCATTTTTTGTCATGCTTTTAGAAGTTCTTTACATTGTGTCAAAACTCTTCTATTGAGAGTTAAAGTGTGTTTCTGATGTAAAAACCTTTTTGAAGAAGGCTTTTGTGTGAAAACAACAGTGTAATTAGTATTTATACATAATAACATGCATCCCATTTAAATTATGTATATGGAAGTACCTACAATGGCACTTGAAAGTCTTTGAATTTTTCATATTTCTACATCAATTTGACAATTTTCACAATTCCTAATTATAGATAAGGAAAACCAAATCAAACAAATGACAAAACGATTACACCATATATATATATATATATATATATATATATATATATATATATATATATATATATATATATATATATATATGAAATAATAATGTGCCTTATACATATTCATAAGTAATATAAGTACATCATCTTACTCTCGTATTTCTTGTAAATATCCAGCATGGTTAGAAGGATCTCCACATTAACACGTGCAATGCCATCCCACACATGTGTTTGTTGAGAAAGACGAAGTTCATACATGTTCCTGTGTGTATGGTCACCCTCACACACACACTCTTGAACCTCTTGATGGTCCACACACTGGCTTTTCACCTCTGAAAGTACTGCAGGACATCCTGAGCTCACTTCCTGGGACATCTTCACTAGTCCAGTGGAGTCACTTCCCTCTGTGAGTACATCAGCAGCACTTTCTTCTGGAGTCTCACTGGACATTGTGGACATCACAAATGCACTTACAATCCCAGTCTGGATCAAAGGTGCACAGATCAAGGATGGGTGGTCCACATATGCTTGTTAGTGGAGCTTCAAAATCGCCTTTTCTTCTTTTCATTCGTTTTGTGCCTCCATGACAGATCTTCTGAAAAACTATTGTTCTAGACGCTTCAGTGCTTTAAATGTAAACAAACAAGACCAAGAGGTGTCAAACCACAAAACATGCAAATTCAAAACCTTGAGACAAAGAAAAAAAACCCTTAAAATTCTGTGAGCTTTCAAAATCTCAACTTCAGGTCTGTGACCAATCTCAGCTACAAGACTGTGTAACTGCCGAAACTCCTCTTTGGCCCTTGCAGGACAAACGGATGGGTTCTCTGACACATTTCCGAGCTCTTTTCCGCAGAGAAAAGTGAAAGACGCTCTTTAAAGGGCAATCCAGCCATTTCCTCTCCTCCATGGAAAAGAGTGAGAGAAGAAAAGCAAACTGAGTGACACATCAGCATGGGCCAGCACTCTGCCCCTGCAGAGACAATTTCTCTTCTCATAGAGCACTGACAGACCTACAAACACTGTATGTTGTACACACTTACACAACATAATGCAAATATGTAAATGAGGCACACACATGCTATTCACACCACACTACCATGTAAATACTCACAAAACTTCATGCTAACTCATATAAACAAACACATACCTTCAGAAACACACACATTGCTGGGCCTTTGCAACTGCTTGACATCAATGGCCTTTATAATGCAGATGAGTTCCCTCTGTCTATCCTATTACCACCCTCCCTCTCTCTCCCTCTCTCTCTCTCCCAGTGAATCTCTAGCACTGTAGGATTCTCTAAGCCAGGCATTGAAAATACAGAACAACTGAAGGCCATGTTCTTCCTCAGGATTTACATCAGATCTCTTACACAACAACACTAGTGCCAACATTTCTACTTACCACACTGAATACTTAAACACTAGTTACAATACAAATACACTCATAGTCAAAAAATTGTTATACGCAGAAGAAATCAACTGATTGCAATGTGTAACTGCAATGGTGTCGTGCCAGGGTTTCATGGAGTCACTCAGGATGCCAGCGGGTCACCTTTAGTGATGAGCCCTGCTTTTGTCTTATTGGAGAAGAACAACAATCCATGTGTGGACAAACTGTGGTCAGTGCCAGTACTGTTTTTTGTGTGTCATGCATCACATGTGTAGAAGGCCTGGTGTCACGGTGTATGGTGCAAATGATACCAGATCCCATTTGGTCTTCATTACAGGCACTTTGACAGCTAAATGCACACTCCAACAGGACAACGCTCATCTACATACTGCTGCCTTCTCCAGAGGTTGAGAGATCTGTGAAGATACAGATGCTATGGCATGGCCAGTCACGTCGCCAGACCTATCCCTGACTGAAAATGTGTGGGATCCTATTTGACACACTATCAAGACTTCACTTGTTCCTTAAAATATTCAAGTTGCACAGGAGGCATTATTACAGGACACCATTAGACTCTACAAGTCTGTTCCAAGACATCTGGCATGTTGTGTTACACCCAATGTCACACCGAGAGACACTACTTCTGTATGTGTAGCTCAATAAACACTGTCCATATCAGTCTAAAATTTGAATCATAGATTGTCCCTGGTAACTTTTATCTTCCTATCGAATAGCATTGCAATCCAACACATCCTTTTGGGTGCAACTATCTGTGAAACATTCTTTTTTGGTAATGAGTGCATATCACAGCAATAGTCACGAGAAGCGCATTTTACAACAGTTTGAACCTGGCTTAGTGAATAAGGTTTTATGACTGGACCATTTTAGGCACATTATTTAAAAGCATTTCTCTCATTAAGCTCCAGATCACTTTAGAACAGATGTAGAACACCACACCAACCTCATTATGGCTTTGAGCAGTAGTTGTAAATCGTAACTGTACAGCGTTCAAGCGTTCTGAAACAATGCAGAATTGGCTAAAGGTTACAAACCTGTCAGGCTTTCCAGAGATGTGTGGATGGATTTGCTGTGTAGGACAGACTTTTCTTTCTTTATCTCTCCTCCTTCCATCAGTCCAGTCTTATCCATATCTGTCTGAGACCTGTGTAACATCAAGCACAGGAGAAACACACTATAGTGGAAAACAGCTGCTGTTTGATCCATAATAACATTCAGTATCACATTTAGACACTCACCTTGTGGTTTACTGATATTCAGTTAATGTTTCTTAAGATAGTTCTAAACCAAAATATAGTAATCTGTTCATAATCCACTGAGTACACAATTGGATATATATATATATATATATGAATATGAACAGCAAAGCACTTTTGTAAGTCACTCTGGATAAGGGTATCTGGTAAATGCCAGGTATATTTACCCTTGATGTACCCTTTGATTCACACTGGATTAAAATATCCTGAGGTTATTTTAGTTTTGGTAAAACTTACTTTACCCCACCTCCCCACTTTAAATTAATCCCGCCTGAATAGGGCATATGCAGAGTTAATTAATATATATTTATATAATTATATGAAAAGACAAGTAATAAAATAATTTATCTTGATTTGGGTGCAGATTACATTTTAATGACTTATTTTGAATCTTGTAACTCTGCTAACACGCTTACATGGCCATGACAGAATGACAATGTAAAGTTAAAACAATAATTAATTATAATTGACTGCATCACATTTACAAATAAAATGTATAAACAAGTGTATCTACTTATATTTTATATCTATGATTTTATTATATGATGCACACTGCTTTTACTACATGATTATGTATATTATATTTGATATAAATACCAATCAGTAGGTCTCACCTGTACATGAAGGGCGCGACTGTAGCGGTGTTGGGATGACTGTACTGTGGCTGTGGCTGAGGAAGCTGCACACTGGTTGTGGACTGAATAATGCTGGAGTTACTGTTCTGACTGCATCTTCCCTCTGAAGATGCTAAACTAGAGGCAGAATCAGACTTTTTGTTTGCCATAGAACACTTGTGGGGCAACACCGTGCCTCCAGTCTTTAAACTCCGAGAGCACTCCCCTTCTTTTCCACCAGGAGGTGCCATTGTAGCCTTTACCAACCCAGAGCCCTTACCAGCATGACCTGGTTTGGGTATACCACTCTGTGATACAGAGGAAGATTCTTTCTTAGCACTGCTACTGCTTTTGGTTCCTTTGGGGATAGAACTAGATTTCTTAATATCAACCAAGCCTTGAGTTACATTTCTGGTTTCTTCTCTAATCTGGTCTTGATCCACACCAGAAGATCGTTTGGCAGATTTTTCTTTTCCCTTCTGCTTTCCCTTGTCTTTATCTTTCTCTGCAGCCTTTGCTGAACTGATCTTGGGTGCCAAAGCTCTACTCAGTGTTCTTTGGGCAATGCCCTTCAGAGCTAGTTTGGGGCTTGTACTACTGGGCCTATGGTTTTCTAGCTGAGTTTCAGGAAGAACGGGACAAAGGCTTCCTCCATCTGGTTCTGTAAACAGAGCCTCTGGGTCTTCTAGAGAAGCAATACTGGATGCCCGAGAACTGGGTCTAGAGTTAAAGAGCTTCAGCTTGTCCAGCATGGACTTCTGGGCGATTACTTTTGGAGGAGCCTCCAGGGAAGCCGAGGATTGTTGTTTGACAGACAGCATGGAGGAGGTGGCACTGTGCTTAGCGTTGAGGGATTTGCTCCTCCAGCCTTTGGTGCTGGAGGTGGCTCCACTGGTGCTGGTTGGAAGAGGAACTGGAGAATTAGGAGGCCCTTCTTCAGTCATTATTGGAGACGGACTGGGAGATTTATCTGTGGCGATAAAATACACCAGTATTTAGAATATACCATGTCATTTTACCAAGAAATTGTATACCCAGACCACATTGTCATGTTGATGTCTTTTGTAATATCAAAATGCTTTACGCAAATACTCAAAGTACCTCAAATATGGTTTACAAATTCCAGAAGCAAAGCAATGCAATTGTTGTCATTGGTTTTGTCATTGGCTGAATATTAAATTCTATTGTGTAGGACGCCCTCTAGCCTGTCAACTCTACAAGTAGACAGAAGATGCCTGAAGGAATGTTGAGCCATGTCATCTGGACAGAATCTACCTCATCCCATAAACGATTATTTGGGCTCATATCAGGTGAACATGTAGACCACAGCTCAGCAGAATGCTCCTCAAACAAATTCTGGATAACTTGGGCCAAGTGCATTATCCTCTTGGAATATCCCATCATTCTGGGGGTGCATGACGTCCATGAAAATGGCAAATGGTCACCAAGCAATAAAAGTAAATAAAATCTAAAAAAGTAAATAAAAATAAAATAGCGGCATTGGTCAATGATGTGTTTTTAGGTGGACCACTGAACCCAAACCATGATCTGAAAATACATCCTGCACCAGTATGAAACCACCACCAGCCAGCACAGTGCCTTGTTGACAACTAGGGTTCATGGCTTCATGGGGGCTGACTACATACAAAACCTTACAATCAGCTCAAAAGAAATGGTACTGTAACTGTAACTGAACATGCTGCATGTTGCCAATCCTCTATGGTCAGATTAAAAACCTCCCAAGCCCAAGTATGCTGTTTAGTTCAGTATAGTGGTGTTAACTTGTGGCACTCTTGTGACCCACAATATTCCATTGAAATTGAAGAACGTTGCACTGACATGTATCTATACAAACAATTCTAGCTAGATGTCACAAGTCAAAATCATTTAGCACCCATGGATGGCCACTGTATTGTACACAGTGGGTGGTAATGCATTCTATGATGTATTCCCAGTACACACATGACACTGTGGATCGAGGAATGTTAAATGTTGGCACTTTGGAAATGGAATTTCCCATCCTTCTGGCACCTGCAGTCATGCCTTGTTTGAGCTTGAACATAATAATTCATGTTGGCTTGCCACAAGTACGCTGGCGAGTGTTCAACACCTCACAATTTATACAGGTGTGGGCATGCCCAAGCTGTCCCCTAAGGTAACACTTCATGATCAATTTACATACTGATATCCTCTGACTCTTGGCATGTCAATGTATGTCTAGCAGCTTTATAAAAATTAAGAAAGATTAAACTTAATTCATCATATATTGGGGTACATTACATTTTTAAAAACAATAAAGTTCAACCTAAAATAAGTTACTTCAGCTTCTGACAAAATGCAAGTTATCCATCTCATAAAAAGTAGTCCATAAACATTAGACCAGGGTTGCAAAATTGAACAAAATAACACACTGATGTGTGTGGTGGGTTGCAGGTATAATAGATATATTACAATGTGGTTCAGCCAATCATTGGCCAATATTTTAGAAGCCAATATTTTAGAAGAGGTACTAGAGGTACTATGCATTTTGTAAGCAATTTAACAAATAGATACTAATGAAAACCTCAAAAATAGGGCATCTGGTCATCTTCATGTCTATGTAAAATTGCTACTTATCATCTGTGTTCACTGTTTTTTTTTCTCTCTCAGTCGACAAGCTCTAACTTCATCAGACAAAACAACACTGAAACTAGAACTCAAAACAAACAAACAAACAAATAAATAAACAAATAAATCAATTAATTAATTAATTAAATTTTAAAACAAAAAGCATTTTACAGGTCAAGCAGCCATAACACCACAGGTCTAAAAATGAGAGCAATAAAACAAAAATGGATTTTCATTCCATCACCTACAGAGAGATTACTTCATATTACTGACACACACCTTACCCACAACAAACACATTTTCACATATTTCCATCACGTGTACATCATAGAAACATACAACTACACCAAAACCTTAAACACTTTTACCTTTTAAAAACTTTTTTAAACTCACCCCATCTCAAACTCACCCCACAGTTTTGCATACCATCATGCAGCACCCATCAGAACATAATCCTAAATATCTAAAAATGGCACAGAAGTGGTGTAGAGCACTCCTGAAGTCAGCAACCACCTTGGAGAAATAGTCTTCCATGAATCAAGCAGTCAGGCAAATACAGCACAACTGCCTCAGTTTAAAATTTAAACCCAAACAGCTTGCGGGAGTCAGTGTTTGTTTTGAGAGTGTGGTGGGGAGGAAATCGAACGGTCAGCTTCTCCACTGAAAGAACACTCACAGAATGTGGCCTACTGATGGGTGAGTTTAGGAAACGTCTGACAGGGGATATGTTTTTGATGGAAGCTTAAGCCTGGACAAAAATCTGGTTCTGAATAACCCATAGCCTTAAAATATAAGCTATCTGCCTCTTTTCCTCTAATGAATTCAAAGCTCATTCAACTGTGGAGGACTACACAAAGGCTGAGTTCAACCCTGATTCTTGATTTAAATGTAAAGCCAAGTGAACTTACAATGATAATGTAACTGATTACAAAGTGTTTTTTGAAATACCTCAACTTAGTTTAGTCATAAGTTCTCCAAACCAACAGTTTACATTTATTTTCAATTGAGCCTCAAGAACATTATTAAATGATCTGCAGCTGCAAATAAAATTAAAGACTGTGTTAGATGTCTTTATTCCTACCTCTCAGTTTGTTTGCTGTTTTCATCTGCAAGGTGAAACTCACATATTGTCCCCAGGCTGAAAGGCCTTGCTCAGATTTGAAATTATGATCTCCTCTCATTTAATGAGCAGGTAGTTAGACTGTTGTGTAACTGTGGATCTGTGAAAGGACACTACACAAAAACACAGTTGTGAGATAATGTTTACTATATTTAAATATTAAGTCATGATTATGCCTAGACTGCTATAAATACTGATATATCGTCCAGCCCTACATTGGAGCAGATTCAGCTGCAGCTCATCTACTAATGTTTGTGAGGCTCAAAGCAATACATATTGTTGTCAAACCTGAGACACAGAAGTAAGCAATGTTATGAGTTACAAGAACTTTTGATTAACCTAAATATAAAAATGCTCTTCAGTTACTCTATCATTTTACATTGAACCGATTTTACATTTTATACAGTGAATTCTCTTTTATCAAAATATGGATATATAATAACTCATCTTTAATATCCAGCCTTTTCAACAGAATGATCACATCCAGCAAATTTCAGACATTATTCACATTGGCCAGTTCAGCACAGAAATCAACAAATCCAGAACAGACTGTTCTGGCAAAATGGACTAGAAAGGAATGCTAAAAGCTCTGAACACTAGCTTACTGTAAAAGGGCACTTTGCCAACTACTGTATAGGAGCCAAATAGCCATTCTCACACTGAGAAAGTGGGTCAAATTGCCAATTTCAAATGTTAACAAGGGCATGCAAGCTGGCCTTTATTGAAAGTTATAAATGTGAGCACATTCACATATTAAAAATAAAGGTGATTCAAAGGATTCTTTGGGTGCTGCAATAGAAGAACGTTTTTTGGGGGAGAAATGTGTGAAAGTGAAGAAAGTGAAGGTTCTACACAGTTACACATCTCTATTATAAACGTTTCACTATGAAAATGAAAGTAATCTTTTATGCCATCCCTAGAAGAACCCTTTCAAGCCTATGGAACAACAAATCTTGCACTAATGAAGAAAATATCAGAATCAAGGACAGCAGGACTGTGATGTGATTTCAAAATATGACAGAAAACACAAGAAATGACAGACCCCGTCATTACCCCCCTCCCCCCAACCACGCACACACACACACACACACACACACACACACACACACACACACACACACACACACACACACACACACACACACACACACACAAACCCCTTAGGTAACCTATAATACATGTATAGAAACCTCTGAGTGAATAAACACAAATACCCAGGTACAGCTATACTGCCCACTGTAGACAAAAGGATGCATTCCCACTGAATCCCACACTGAGCTCAAAGTCAGAAACATGTTTTCCCATAAAAAAAAAAAATATTCAAAATGAATATGTTATATTAAATGTACAAAAATATCAAAAAGTGCACAACTATACAGTTACAAAAATAAAACAGTAGAATAGTTTAATCCCTCAAAGCAAAAACATTACATACAACATAATCTTAACGTACTATTAAGGACATTAAGTACTATTTACTTACCCACGTAATTGCTTAAGTACAAGCAGTGCTAAAAATATAAAGTCAAAAGATTATAATAAAAATAGGCCATGACTTAACAAGGCCTTGACAGTATTATTTACAGTCTGGTATAAATCAGGTGTTACCTGTGGTGTTTCGTCATGCTGGCTCTTTTCAGGCTAGTGTTCCCTAACCTTCTCTCTCCTCTCACACACTAAATCAATCTACAGTGGAAAATCCATGATGAATTATCCCCCCCTGCAAATGACCCACTATGGTGTGTAACAGCAGTCAATATGGTTTCTGACGTCATTGTTGTGCAAATTGTAGTAGTAAACATCAATGTATCAGGGGCTGGATTTATCATGGTTTTAGCATCATGCACTGAACATACATTGAATTCATTGTACTATTGATATCATATTGAACTACTAGGGTTCAATTTCCCACCTAAGCAAACACATCACTCTACACCTACCAGGCCTTTAACTCAACACTATTCTACCTATGTAATGTGATTCAAATGTAGCAAGCTAACTTACACACACTAAGCAAATGATTTAACTTTTGCAAACTTTTATATTTTTGTCACATAATAATGAAAATATAATCATTTTGCAAGGATTCATAGACACATATTTATCTTATAGTTTTCTGAATTCCTGCCTCAAGTGGAGGAGTTCAAGGATCTTGGGATTTTGTTCATGAGGGAAAGATGGAGCGAGAGGTGGAGAGGCAGCTCCGTGCAGTGTCTGCAGTGATTCTGAGCTGGTCGGTTGTGGTGAAGAGAGAGCTGAGCCAAAAGGCAAGGCTCTCAATTTCCTGGTCAATCTATATTCCAACCCTCATTTATGGCCACAAGCTTTGAGTAGTAGCTGAAGAATGAGATACAAGCGGCTGAAATATGTTTCCTCCGCAGGGCGGTTGCACTCTCACTTAGAGATAGGGTGAGGAGTTCAGTAATCTGGGAGGGGCTCGGAGTAGAGATGTTGAGTTGAGAAGAGCCACCTGATGTGGTTCGGGCATCTTGGATGCCTCCTGGTGAGGTATTCCAGGTATGTTTGCCTGGAAGGAGGCCTCAGGGAAGACCGAGGACATAATGGAAATATTATATCTCTTTGCTGGCCTAGGAATGCCTTGGAATCCTCATGGAAGAGCTGGAAGAGTTAGTTGGGGAGAAGGAGATCTGGGCCTGTTGATTTAGGCTCTTGCACCTGCAACCTGGACCCCAGAGAAGTAGCAGATAATGCATGGAAGGATGGATGGATGGATATTTGTCTTTAGTTTTGTTTTCCAAATAACCTTCGTGACACTAAAGCAGAATCATGGCTTGTTTCTTCCTATGTAGCTACTTCACCTTGTTGGACTTAAAAGAACTGCTCAGAGAATAACATCTAACAAACAGCAATGTGAGATTAAGCCATGTTTTCACAGTTCCTGTAGGACATATACAGCACTGTTAGGGTGTAGAAGCCAAATCAACATTACAGAACTATATAGGAAGTACAAAGCCAATTGAAAAGACAGTAACTACACAAAGTTAGGTACTACACGTTATAATTCAAATGTTATAATTTGACATTATAACTGGGTTTCATACCAACATGTCTTTAAAACAGCTAACTGCTAACTGTCCCATCCCTACACTGTAGAGAACACTTACCCTGCTGGTAGTTGTCAATGCTGAATGCTGTGCCGAGTTCCCAAGTGAATTAAAGCTGAATTAGCTACAGATCCAATCAGTTGTTCTTCTATTGTAGATGAGTCAGTGAGTATGAATGCACATTTATCACCCTCTCTCCCTCTCCCGCTCTCTCTCCCTCGCTCTCATTATGTGCTGACTAACTATTGCATCTCATTATCACGTTCTCTCTGGCTCTCTTTCTTTGCTGCTCTTTTCCTCCCTCTCTCTCTTTAATTAAAGCCAAATCAAAGACGTGCACACCACAAAAGCATACTGCAGCTCTCTCTCTCCCTCTCTCTCTCTCTCTCTCTCTCTCACACACACACACACACACACACACACACACACACACACACACACACACACACACACAAACACACAAAGCAGCAGCATTCATTTGGAAGTATGGCTATGACAGTTGCAAAATGAACCTCAAACTTAATTTTCTGGGTTTCATGAGATCAATGCCACAGTAAACCTCAGCCAGCTTCAGCCAAAACTATGTGCCATGTACAGTTAGGGCAATTAATAGAAAGTCTAATCCAATACATATCCAATATATCATCATTGTCATGCAAAAAACATCTCCAAAATGCCAAGCCTCTTAACGTTGGATGAAATCAATGTAAATAGATATTGTTTTATTCTATATCTATTATTCATGACATTTCAGAAGAGCAACTGCCAGATTATGTAAAAAAAGTTTGACAGTGCTAATATACTGTGATTTGTGCTGTAACCTCCTAGAACTAAAAACATTTGACCATGTTGGTTACAGTGCCATTTTGTCCATCTTTCTGTTTCAGCATCTAACAATTCTAAGCTATAACACTAAATAAAATTTGCAGGTTCATAAACCACATAGCCTTGCAAAAACAGTTCCACCAGAATGAACATGACAGTAAATCCTTTCTATAAGTTTACAAACATATATGGTGTCTTAAGTCAGTCTTCATGCATACACCCCCTCAACTGATGATCCAGCCTATTTAAAAGCTTGTTCTGTTTGGATTCAGCACATGACCAACCAGAGAACTAAACCATGTTATTAATAGAGATGTGTGAGTGTAATGTTAAAGGTTCTTCACACTCACACATTATCACAAACATGGTTCTTTATGGAGGTGAAAAAAGATGAAATAATCTTAATGATCTTAATGGTGAAAGGATTCATAGTCAGTAAGGATAAATGAGGTTCTTGTTGTATAAACTGCTATTCTTTATTCCAGCTACATACACACATTCCCAAGCCAATTAAATTTATCTAGGACATAGAAACAGCAAAGGAAACAAGTGCACTGGAACACTGACAACTGTGGCAGTCATTACACATTCTCACTTAATCTATCATCATCAAACATCAACAGGTCACAGTGCTGCAGAGACATGTTGTTTTGTTACATTAGAGCATTCTATAATGCACAGTAGTTCCTTTAATATTTTTGTCAACTGATCCCCTCATATTTCGAAGTACCAATAACTAACCCCATTAGGACTCTCCCCCTATCACATACAATGTTCTAGACACATGCTTCCTCCAATAAATGTGAAGCCACCACCTCTTTTTAAACTGCCGCCATTGTATGATTGCTGGGCAACCAATGCACTCTGAAGAAAGCACCAATACAAAACAAACTGACGCCTGTGCTGATTAGCATTGCACTGGGTGTAATGTGGGGAAAGAATGCCATCTACCCACCCAGAGAGAGCACAGATATTTTTTCTCTCTTGGACATGCAAGCGTCATGACCCAGGATTCGAATCTACAAGCATGTGATTAGACCAATGAGCCACTCAGAGTAAGATTTAAGTAAGATTGGGGCACTGTGATGCAGCATAGTCAAAGGAAACAGCAGCCAGCAGTAAATTAGGAAACAAAAATAAAATATGAATGAAAATTGTTTTTACGGTTTATACATACACAGAACGTCTACAGTGCAATATTGTATGTATAATGTATAGTGTAAGTTAATGTGTAAATACTCTATTTACATTACATATAAGTATATTATTTATCTTTATTTTTTCTTCTTCTCCCATGTTTTTTTTTGCATCAGTCCTAAAACTGATTTAATAACTCAGGTCTCATTCGATTAATAGTTTAGGTAATTCTAGATAAACTCAAATAACTAATTATCTGCAATCTTAACTCTTTGCATTTTGACTGTGTGTGTTCCAGTGTACCTGTATGCATAGAGCAGGCTGGTGCTGCTGTTTTGGTTTTGTCACAATGGTTAAAGCTCTGGCTGCGTCTGCTGCTGCTGGACTTCCTCAGTTTGGCCTCGGAGCCTGATCCTCCTGCACGGACTGACGGACCCGGCAGTCTATCGGAAAGAAAGAGAGTGAGAGAGACAGAGAGAGATTAGCATCAACTTGCATTAATGGATACACGTGTAGCTCTTGTCTTCTCATATACATCACCATAAAGCCACAGCTTCTCAGACCTTCTCTTAAACTACAGCCAACCCTCTTTACTAATGAGGCCAGTTCACGAATGATGTAAAAGACCTTCCCTGGCCTTCTTAATGTCACTGTCTGATCATATGAATGAGAACAAAACAACCATTCAAAGGGGTTCACATGCTTCCCTGGCCCTGAACTAAATTCAGCACCAGAACATCACCACTAGAGGGGGCGGTTCCAAATCTGATATATGGCCATATATGCACATACATCATAAATGACTGGGCATATACAGTATTTCGTACATATTTTGTACACATGTATATATATTATGGTATATATATGTGGTATATACGTGTAGTTTTTTTGGTAGGTACATATATATTTGTCCATCAATGATAGTATATACACTGTATGTCCAGATGTTTGTGGACACCCCTTCTAATGAAAGAACCCACTGCTGAAAGAGATGTGAAACTGAACAAACACAGCTCATATAGTGCCTGCAGAGAAGTATTGTTGATACAATAGGACTCTCTGGAGCAGATAAATATAAACTTATTGGGACTATGCCTAATACCAGTTGTGTGTTAGAGGGTTATAAAGACCTCAAATTTAGCTGTGGAGCAGTGGAACATTTCTCTCTGGAATGGTGCACCATCCAATACCATTGGAATGAGATGGGTTGGTGATCATGCAATAACTTGACTTCATGTTTTGTTGCATAAAATCAAATCTTAGCAGAAATGCTCCAAAATCTAGTAGAAAGCCTTGGACAATAGAGACAGTTAATCCAACAAAAGCAGGAGAAACGTTTTTTTAATATACTTGATTTTGAAAGAATGAGTAGGTATGTCAGTATGTTTGCCCATATAGTGCACATGTATATATCTATCATATATAGTGTCCCCATTTGTGCCATTTTTTAAACACAAAGAATCTGAAAGTTATTCTTTATGTTGTGTTGGAATTTCATGAATGGACCAATAGAAATGTTGGGACTTGTACAATGGAATAGTCAGTAACAAAAATATTATATATGATTACCACAAAATAATAATATATATAATAGCATATTCTAAAATGGCTTGATAAAACTGTTTGAAGAAATTCGTACGTAATTTATTGAAAATTAATAAGTAGAATTATCATTACATTCAGATCAATAAATCATGTGCCATCAATGCATTTTCAAACCCCTAACACACACATACCCACACTCTTCTTTCAGGGAGGCTAATAGACAGGCACGCATGCATTATGTGTCAGATAGTATGTGAGAGCTGACCTAGTGGACTTTTTCTGAGCGACAGACAGCCTGAGACTTTTGCTCTGAGACAAGCGTCTGGAAGGATGGCTGCGAGACCCAGGGCAGAGATGAAAAGATGAAGGAAAAAAAGAAGAGAAAGAAGAGAAAGGAATGAGTTTGGTGCAGCACAGAGAAACAGAATGGAGAAGCAGGGCTGCCATGCAGAGCAGACATTAGAACTGATGAGAAAAAGATCTGTCACACTTCAGAAGTTACAGAGTCATAAAGAGACTGTTAGAAAGAAAGATAGACAGACAGACAGACAGACAGAGAGATAGATAGATAGATAGATAGATAGATAGATAGATAGATAGATAGATAGATAGATAGATAGATAGATAGATAGACAAACAGTTGTTATGAGTATTAAGTTTGTAATATGTAATTGCGTAAATGTTATGCAGGTAACAGTATGAACAACAGTTACTAGTACAATTTTAACAACAAAATTGTAACAGCAGTAAAATTTAACACCACTGCTGTGCACACAAATCATGCTTTGTGTCCCCTTAAAGAGAACAGCACAAATTTCCTTCCTCTCTTCTTAGTTTGTGAACAAGCTAAGATACACTGAAGGAGTAAAAAATAAATAAATAAGAAAAAAGCATGTGTACTGAGGCTGTATATTAATATTACATAATTCTGTACAAATATGATTTGGGTTATGGTGCTGTGGCAAGAGGGCTTCTACAATTCCACTAAACTTCTGTGGAGCATCGGTAATGATAAC
Organism: Acestrorhynchus altus; assembly: GCA_034509495.1. Lineage (NCBI taxonomy): Eukaryota > Metazoa > Chordata > Actinopteri > Characiformes > Acestrorhynchidae > Acestrorhynchus > Acestrorhynchus altus. Next base: position 20,645,054 of record CM067512.1, read on the forward strand.
ACTGCTCCAATACAATCTAATCAACTGTTTACCCACAGGGTTGTGGAAGGCTATATGAAATACTTTCAGCTTGTGGTTCCTACAGTGCAGAGTGTTATTAAGAAATTGAAGTTCAGGAGAAATCTGTAAATTAAGATGAGCCCAGGAAGGTCAGAAGAAAATTGAGAAAACTGATCATATGCTGGTAAGAAAGGCAAATCAAACCCCTATATGATTGCCAAGAACCTGCAGGAAGTTTTAGCTGAGTTCAGAGTGGTGGTGCACTATTCCACAGAGAGGGCATACATTCTTAACTACAAATACTGAAACTTTTAGCTGGTAACAAAAATGTTGTGTGATCATAAATAAATAAACAAACATTGAGGAAGCAAGTCTTGGCTTATCAGCTTCAACATAATTGCACTTTATTTGACGGTTGTAGTCAAATTCCCCACCTGGACTGCATGTCACCCTGAGAACTGGGGCTTTGCTGTGGCTGGCTGTGGACTGGGCAGTACTGAGCAGGGCTGGTGCTTCGCTGAGGCTGGGTCTGCTGACCACTCTGGGTGTCGTGGTTGGTCTGCTTCAGTGCATCCTGTTGTTGCTGATGTTTTTGTTGTTGCTGTTGTTGTTTGAAGCGAGACAGGCTGAAGAACAGGCCCAGAATAGCCTTCAGATTGCCACTCCGGATCTCTACAACCAAAAATGAGTAATCAGGGCTTCCACATTTTATTTCAAGGCTTCCATAAATGATCAGCTGATGAACAAGAAATACATATATAAGACTGCAGTTAGGGTTATGCTAGATGATGTGAAAACAGTGTTTTGATAGTGTTCTCCAACATGTGCACATACACACTTACCTTCAGCACAGAGGCCCTTTATATTAACCCCTTTAGCTGCCAGAAAGCCAAGACAGGCATCTATGTTCTCAACCTGCAACACACACACACACACACACACACACACACACACACACACACACACACACACACACACACACACACACACATTATGCAAGAGCTTTGTGTGTCTAGTTACTAATATTAGCAGATGATCTGCTGTAAGAACTTCATAAAGTTCAGAGGACAGATGGTCCAGAAAGGGATGGCTTTCATGACTAGTGTATGTGATTTTAGCACATAAAATACATCTTCCTTTAATAAATAGATAAATAGATAAAGTTCTATCCTATCCTATCCTAGATGCCATTCGGCCCTCAGCCCTCACTGTGAGGGCAGAATCACACCTTGTGTTCTTTGTAAATCAGGAATTCCTTGAAACAACAGCACAAATCACATACAGTTAGAAACTACAGAACCTACTTTTCTAAAAGTAGTGATTCATTGTGGAAAATCAAACTTTTATAAAATGTATAACTGTTTTTAGAAGTTCCTGTTATTAAAATCCAATATAATAAAGCAGTTTTTAATTACCTGAGATGATGGTCAAGTTGGCCCTGAACAAAAAATTTCAAGTTTTGGGCTGCTATGACAAGCAGTTTTAGAGATTGGCATGGATCCAACAGGCAAAATCAGCCAAAAAATTAAGACCGCCTGAATTTTTGAATACATTTTGTCACAGGTAATAAGCTATATCATACAATGTCAAATATTGTTTTTTATTCTGAACTTATAGACACCAATCTGCAACTTTATTGTTCAGAAATCTAGTCTAAATCTTGAATGTGAAGTCTCCACATTCAAAAATATAAAAAAAAAATAATTTGGCAATTTTTGATAACAACTTCATCACTTTCATCAAGATATTAAACTTCTGATAGTATGTACACATCAAGAAATTACATATTTAAGAAGCCAAAGGCCTTCCACAAAGATATCATCATATGCCATGTGACGATCTCACGTAATTACTGTGTTATTACAAAAAAGAGAGGCAACGACAAAAACACACAAAAACACACAACTTGTGTAGCTAGAGCTCAAAGGGTTAAGGCTAAAGCTTTTAAGGTCATGTTAAAATGCATCCTCCTCTCCTTCAGTCACAGGGCTGTCTATGATGGGATGAGGAAGTTAAACACACAATAATCCCCCAAAACAAACAAATCTCACCATTTGAGAGCGACTTTCAGGGAAACCATTGATGTCGGCAATCTTCTCATTAGCTTGAAAGAAACATGAAAAGGTAAAGTCAATAATTAATCCATTTAACCCTTTCAACCCAAAAAACTTATATGTGGACAAGTTACATGTTAGTTTCTAGGTACTAAATAATTAAAATTTACTAAATAATTTGTACTTATTAAGAAGTTAATATATACTGAATAATTACAATTTTTGAATATTGAATTGAATAAATACAGTAGACACTGATTAATTAATATTTATTGAATAATTAGTAAATATTAAATTATTAGTAGGCACTAAATAATGAATATTTACGGAATAATAAGAGGATACTGAATAATTATTACATACTACATAGTTAGTGGTTACTAATTAATTAGTAGGAACAGAATAATTAGTATGTACTAAATAATAGGTACATAATAAGTAGATTATTAGTATAATAAAATCAATTAATTTAAGTAGTAATTTAAGTTACTGAATTAATTGTTGGTACCTGTTAAATACAGCTTATTGAATAATTAATACATACTGACTAATCAGTGTGCACTGAACAGTAGGCGTGAGGTAAAAAAAATCAGTTTGATTTAGTAGAACAGTGGCATCTACTGGACACCAACATAAAACATTCATATTTGATATAAACATATTTAGGCATATAAAGACTTATATCCAGCAGACAGCTTCAGAAAAAAACACATTTTTATAATATTTGGCGGAATGCTTAATTTAATGTGACCTTTTAAATACAGGGAGCAATCTAAAGAGCCTTTACCTACAACCTGGATGATCTCAGCCAGTAGCACCCCATCTGCTATGTCCTGCTGGAGGTCCCGGATCAAACGCTTATGACCGGACTTGACCAGATAGTGGTTTGCCCAGTCTGTGTAAATCTGTCCATCCGAGAAAGAGAGAAAGAGAGACACGTTCCTCAGTCCAACACTAAAGGCCAGAACCACATGAGAATCCAAGGTGAATGGACAAGAGAGAGGTGGGAACCCATGCTTGTGGTTTCAAAAGCTGGCATTGTCCACCTTCCTGCAGAGTCACTGAATAAGGGGAGTCCTTTCTAATAGTGTATGACATCACTCACACAGACAGAAGACCTCTTTCAGAGGCCGTCCAAAGCATACAGTGACCTGTGTGAGTGGGACAAAAGCTGCTCAGAGCTGTACCCTGAACATAATGCAGACAGTTTAAGTCTTTAAACGTTAAAAGTTCTGTGAAAAGCACTTACCTTCTCATACTAGAACTACATTTATTTATTACATTTATACTTTCTATATGGACAGTATTTCTACAGTGCAATAATGTATGTATAAAGTAATACAGTGTAAATTCATGTGTAAATAATCAATTTACACCAAAAATGTATACATTTTACTACTGTGAGGGACTTGCACTTTGGATTAAATACAGCTTATTGAATAATTAATACATACTGATTAATTAGTGTGCACTGAACAGTAGGTGTTAAGAGTCAGTTTGATTAAGTTGATCAGTGGCATCATGTTACAAGACACAAACATTAACCTTTTAATAATATCTGATATATGTCTTTCACTCGTGTACGCATCTGTAAAATGTACTTCCCAGATTTATTACTACTTAAAATATTAAGTAGGTTGCTGTTGGCTGTCTAATTTAACCCCTTAAACTCTAGGCTTTTATGTAGGTTTCATTTTCAGTCACAATTATAATGTATTTTAGCTACTCTAAAGTACAGGTGTTTAGAAGCCAGTAATTATAAATAAAATAAAAGGAATATACAACATATGTCATTTGAGGATGAGGATTTGAGGTGTTGGGTCTTTAAAAGATTGTGGAACCTGTCTTAGAGTGCTTTGACCTTCATTGAATTCATGAAGGCCTTATGTGACATATACTGACCATTGAGACAAAACCAGCTAATTTTAAATGTGCATGTTTAAAATGCATTAATCATTTGACCCCATTGATGAAAATGATGGAATACATGTTGAAATTGTTGTTGTGACATATATGCAGATAAGGATTTTAGCTTTTGTAACTTTTTAACAAAAATATTTACAGAAGTCATGTGACCTCTATATGACAATAATGAGCTGCTTAATTGCTTTAACTGGTTCAGTTATTTTATCAATATTAAAATAAAATATTCAAGAGTCCGGGCTTTTATGGGTTAAAACTTATAATTATATTATTATTATGCTCACAAAAATGTTGCATCAAAATGGGAACTTTCCAGAAGAAGTGCTTATTTGAGAAATTAGAAAGGATGTACGCAATGCCAAGTGGTAGCTAATGTCATGCAGTAGTATAATGCGAGCAGTAGAGGGCAGCACAGGTCAGGTCACTCACTACTCTCAGCTATGTGTGTCAGTGGGACACAGGTAAAGACAATAAGCTATAATGACAGAAACATGGCATCCAACAATCACAGTCCACCCTGCAGGTCTGTGATCCACAGAAACCTATAGATTAACATTTAATACAGGTGGAGCTCTCTGACTCACAACCATTCAGTCTGAAAACGATTCTTTAGAACATTCAAAGAGTCAAACGAAACACTGAACACACAAGTGTGACTGAAAAGAGCATTTTGTTCTAGATCCAAAATAGAATATTAATATATGAATATTAAAGACTGGCAACAATGGAGTCTCATGATTTAAAGGTCAACAAAGATGAATCAGTACATGCTTCAGCATTCACGCAGCTGTACACACAACAGTGACAGAGAAAGGAAGAAATGTCTGAGAGAAGGGGGGAGTGATGATGAGGAAAAAAGGAAAATTGAGAGAGAAAGCAGTAGAGTGAGAGAAGAGAAATTATGGTGAGAGACAGAGGAAGAGAGAAACTGAGAGACAGTGAGAAAGAAGAGTAAAAAGGAAAAGTAAGAGGAGAAGCAGTAGAGAGAAGACAGAGAAATGAAGGTGAAAGTGACAAAAAGAAAAGAGATAGAGAGAGAGAAATGAAAGGGAATAGAGAAAAATTACAGTCAGAAATGAGAGAAATGAGAAAGACTTATAAATTAGAGTTAGAAATGAGATTGTTAAAAATGAGAGCAAGAAATGAGAGAAAGTTACAAATGAGAAAGTCAGAAATGAGAGAGAGAATTATAAATGAAAAAGGAGAAATACAGAAATGGGGTAGTGTGATATCACGAATTCAAACTTCACACACACACACACACACACACACACACACACACACACACACACACACACACACACATACACAAACACATGTGCACACACACACACACACACACACACACACACACACACACACACACACACACACACACACACACACACGTACGCATGCTCACACATGTGCAGGGTCTGTGTGTGGGAGGTTTTATTTCTGCTCTTGAAGGGTCAGGGCTCTCCGAGCTGCTCCACCCATCCTGTGAGAGCAGACCTGCGGGCTGGCAGAGCTCTGACCTGCGGTGGCAGCATGTGGCACTAATAATGTCCAGATCCGTGCTGTGGTCAGCAGGGCAACTAAAGAGCTGTGGGAGGTGAATGGTGCTGTGCGTACGCTGGTGCATGAGACTGTGTGTGTGTGTGTGTGTGTGTGTGTGTGTGTGTGTGTGTGTGTGTGTGTGTGTGTGTGTGAATACATGAACTGTGAATTTACACAGGCATTTCAGAACAACTGATAATATCATAAACTTGATGAAAATGTGTCCAAATGTTTGTGAACACCCCTTCTAATGAATGATTTCAGCTACTTTTACTGTACTGCTGATACAGATGTGCAAATGCACACACAGCTTGTTCAGTTCCTTTAAATAAATACTGCTAATAGATCAGGGCTCTCTGGAGTAGATAAGCATGAACCTATTGCCAGGATTGGACTAAAGGGGTATAAATCCCCCCAGTATTGAGATGTGGAGCTGGGAAACTGTGTTCTCTGGAATTGCGATGATGCTCCAACCAGTATTTCTGGGTTGAAACTGGGATGAGTTGAGGATGAGATGGGATGGTGATAATCCAAATGCAATCACACTGAATAGTGCAATCAATGAATGCAATCAAATCCTTACGGCAATACTCCAATATGTAGTAGAAAGCCTACCCTGGATAGTAGAGACTCCAACAAACTCAGGATAAACTCTTTTTTAACAACGGTCAGATGCCGTTCACATGGAATTTGGTACCAGTAAATCCCCACTGTCATAAAAACAGACCAATCAGTTTCTGTGCTGTTAGTGATGATGGACAGATCCGCTGTGTTCTGATCCACACTGTACTGGTCTGATGTTTTCGCAGAGTGGATCATGTTAGTGTAACACCAGAGCAGAGTCTTTACTCTGCTTCCCCAAGAGGCAGAATTAGGTTTACACATTTTACAGCAGCTTTGTTTGACTTTTAGTCAGATATGGTAAAGAACTGACAGACTGATAATATATCTTCTATTGGAATGCACATATGAACCCTCTCAACCTTTCTGCCATGTTTGTTTCCAGTACATACTCATTCCATACATGCTACACATGTCAGTGTATGGCTGTATAAATGGTGTGAAAGATTACACAAACTGTACCACTGTATTCCACAATATTATGTTTAACCGTTGGCAGTGAATCCTTATTCATCAGGGTCCATCATCAGCAGTGGCTGCAGCATGTTGCTAACATGAGCTGCGGCTGTTGTGTTGGACTTTTCTGATTTTGGCTCTCTGCTGCCCTTACTGTGTTATGCTTGCAGCAAAACTTAGCACTGATTGAACTGATGTGAGCCCTATGATAGACTAGCGCCCTGTCTGGGGTTGTTTCCCGCCTTGCACTCAGGGTTGCCGGCTGGGCGCTGGCTCCCCCGTGACCCTATTCAGGAATAATTGGTATAGAAAATGGATGGATGGATGAATTGAAGTGAATTCATTCTCAGTAGCACCTGCATTATTTGGTTACTACAATTAAAAGCACTGACTTTGGTAACACTTTAACAGGATAGGATAGAACTTTATTGATCCCTTGAGAGGGTTCCCTCAGGGAAATTAAGGTTCCAGCCGCAACATAAGTACAGTACCCTAGTTACCCTATTTACCCTAGTTAAGTGACAGTTAGCCCAGTTAAGTGACTGGGGTAACTGTATCCACATTATATAAAATACTTAGTGTTTCTGTAGTCAGGGACTTTTACATCAGTGTACATACAGAATATAAAAATGTTCATATCCTAATGCATTTTTTCACTTAGTACAGAAAATTAATTCAACACAGACTGAAAAAATATATACCCTCAGACTGATGCACAACACTTGTAATTTTGTTCTATATGTGTTCAACTCGATTATAACAATAGATTACTCTTTTTCCAATACAAGCGCTGATATTGACTGAACCCTTGGGCATCAACCAATTACCAATATATTTTTCCTTCTGTATTGGCGTGATGTCTTCAGACCTATTCTGAAATACTGATGTATTCTGTAATACATACTTCAAATATCTCAGTGAAAAAACGTTTACATTCTTTTTTCACTTCCGATACTGCTTCTGTATCTCTCAACCTGTCCAGAAATGCATGTGTAAAGAATATTCTTTAGGGTGGCTCAAAGCACAAGTTACACTTACTATACTGACTATAGAGAGACCCCAGAAGCAAGATGTACTAATTCTCAGAAAATACTACATGAATGCCTAGCATTAATGGAGGATATGTGAGGATATGTGTCCAGCAGTTAATTGTGGACGGAAATAAAATAACATAGGAGCTCCTGTAAAAGACGAGATGACACCAGGAGTCCATGTATGCATAGTCTAAGTCTTGAAATTTTGAATTGACCATGTTTTTATGGTTTGTGCACCTTGCTTGTGCATTAATGGCCTTTGTTTTAGATTATAATATAGTTCAATGCAGGTTCGTTATTTTCAGTATTTGATCACTTATTCCTGCCTCTTCACAGCAACTGAATCCTTTAGGGTAGTGCATTAAAACCAATACACTCCGCACACAGATCTGAATGTCTCCAAGCTGGACAGCCCCTGGAATTAAAGCTCTTCCAACTAAGTGCTTTATTGGTGAAGTTAGTCCATCTTCCTACCATCCCTAAGCTTTATTTCAATAAGAATGAATTATATGAGTTATGCGACAAATTATTAGCTAGGATTTACAAGGTAGTCAGCCGGGTCGGAAACTGCAGCCTTACTCTGAAACCCTGTCGCCCACCAAAACACACTCTGCACCATGTCTTATTTTTACTGCCCCAAGTTTTCCAGCACTTTGTGCCAGTATAAAAAGGGGACTGAAGTGCAAAACCCAACAGAATACGAGCTTTATGTAAGCGAGTGAGTGTTGGAGGGGTTCAAATGTGGGCATATGAGCTTACATGTGGGTTTATACTGGAGAATAAGAGGATATATGAGAGCTCATTTACACTCTGCTTATCTTTGGATCAGTGCCAACATACCATTCCCATTGATGTGCACTAGAGTGATGTGTGTGTGTGTGTGTGTGTGTGTGTGTGTGTGTGTGTGTGTGTGTATGTGGATCCCACATGGCCATGCGCCCACCTGCATTGTGGCACACCACTACTAATGGAGCACTGTAGTAAAACCTCCGCTGCTGTGTGTGCGTGTTGGTGTGTTTCTGTGCGTAATACTATAATGACAGACTGGGCGGTCGAGTGTTTCATCCTCCAAACCACATGAAGAGAGAAGTTCCTCACTGTAGCAGGGGCAGAATAAATACACACACACACACACACACACACACACACACACACACACACACACACACACACAGGGCAGCTGCAGACTGTGTGTAGAGTTGTGTAATGAGGCAGAAAGTCACATTTGAACAGAACTGCCTAGTCTATTCTTAAATCAACAGAACATATAAGCTGAACCTATTCACTGGAAAGGGACCTAAAAGCTCCTGGCAGTCCGACTCAATCAGACGTGACGTGACGAGCACCAATTAGACTTCCCAATGCTTTAGGTTTGAGTATTGGTCCATGCTAATGTGTCTTTAGATAAGCTGAAATAACATATATCATGGCCTGTATTCCATATTGCTAAGACTAAACATGGTATCTCTAAAAACTCCAGCTCTCTCATGACATTTTATTACAAATCAACGAACACAAATAAAATAATCACATGACATGTGACTTCATGCAAACTGAAACTAAAGCTGAAACTGGCTGACATCAACTATATCCCCAATGTTTCGTCACTGACTTGCCATACGTGATGACAAACAAACACACACACTAACACCTTGAGCAAGGTGTTGATCTCCATTAAACCCCACACTAAACCAGTTAAAGCCTCTGTGTGGTAATTTAAGCACCTGTAAGTGAATGAAAGCACTCTAATAATGCTGATCCTGTTCTACAAAATCTGACATAGTTCCATACAGAATGTCCAGGAAAAAGCCCAGATCAAGCTGTCAAAACACACACACACGCACACAGACACACACACACACACACAAACACACACACACACATGCTCATAAACAAAGCTTTATTAAAACGTTACGATGTGCTCCTACTACAAAGCTTAGCCATAACTGCCTGCAGGTGCAAATTAACCCCTTAAATGTCAAGGAATCTCTTTGGTCCCTCACTATATAATAATAAGTATTATCATTAATGAACCTGTGGGCCGGGGACCACACAGACCCATCCTCAGGTGAAGGAAATAGTCCATAGGGGGCCAGTAATGCTAGGTTAAATCATAAAAGTCTACATAAAAAATGTAGTATAAGTAAAAATCAACAATGTTCAAACCATACACATTATATAAACATGAATAGAAATGCACAGAATAACGCAAAGCAAATGAAATGTTATCAGGTTGAGACAAAGCAGCCAGAGACACCTGATGCAGACTCTTATATGTAGACGTTTCTTAATGAACAAAGAATGGTGACACTGTTCCTCAGAAAAAGCACAATATTCCCCACAACAACAACCCTGACTATGTAAGATATGATACCATAAGTAGGTGTCGACTAAAGGTCTGAAATACAGAGACAGCTTTTAGGCAGTGTTAAACATTTATATTTTGTAAATAGACATGTTGTCTGATGTAAGCAATGCATCTTTATTGCGAGGTATGTGTGGGATAGATGTGTTCATGAAGACATTCTGTTTCAGACCCTAATTCTCACATTTTCAGGGTCAGCACTTGAGAAATAAAAGGTAAAAACAATTCCAAGTCGAGTTCTGTTTTCTTTTGGGCTATTATGCTTTCTACTCATAAACAGGTGGGCCGTGAGGTGGAAAAGGTTGAGGACCCCTGCTGTAGACCACTTTAAAGCTTACTATATCGATCAGAATGGCAATTGTAGAACAGAAAGTAATGAAGCCTTCTTTCAATAGAATCATTCAGTAGAATTCAATAGAATGTAAAAAGATTTGTTCCAGGACATTGTGGTCATCATGAAGTTCCGACACGATGTAAAGAACAATTTTACATTATTCAAGGTGGACGACAACAACTATATACACGTTCTATTATAAATACAAAATAATTTTGAAGAAAGAAAAACTTTTTAATAAGTAAAATGTGGGAAACTTGGATAGTTAAAATAATTTTTTAGATTTAAATTGGAAAATTCTCTTTCAACATAATCAATGTTAGTTAACAAGCCCATCTGCAATAAAAGCACAAGAAGCTCAGAGCTGCACTCAAACCTGGGGGTCCGCTGTCTTCTCCTTGGCTGCCTGGCTCTTTTTCTGCTGCGCTCCATTGCTCTGACTGTGCCTCCTGGAGACAGGGGTCCTCAGAGGGATGAGGCTGGAGTGGCTGAGATTTGGGCTGCCATTCTGACCAGTTCGTCTGTGGCTAGGTGACTGTGGAATGGGCAGTGCACTGTGGACAGGCTTGGGCAATCCAGACTTCATCTTGGAGGTGACCAAAATGGCCGGCATTTTCCTCTCTTCTGATGTCCAAGCACAGTCACAAAGCTGTGGTGTGCTTACAGAGACTGGCACACACACTTATACACCCCACACACACACTCCTACTCGAGTGGGAGCGGTACTTGGAGCAATCACGCTTGTTGGCTCAACAGCTGGTGCGAGTCAGTGGACTGCCTCCAGACACTCAAACACACACACACACACACACACAGGCAGTTCAGGGAAGCCTCTGCTGCATACACACTTGCACAGACTCAAGAAGAGTCTCCGTGTTTAATAAGAAAACTATTATAGACACTTATACCAAGTCCCAATCTTCTCAAGAAGCCTTTTTCCTTTGCCAATGGAATCCCAACACAGTCTGGAGCTCTTTCCCACCTGCTCTGAGGCATGAAATGTGAAGAGCAGAGTGAAAAAAGTAGCTGCTGAGATCCTGGAGAGCACTTGAACGAAATTTCCTTCTCAAAGAAAGTTCAGAATCCCAGGAACAGTGAAGCCTGCAGTTCAGTAGAGCTTACAATCTGTGTGCCGATGCAGAACTAGACTCCAGTTGCAAGCACAGGCAGGTAAACATCTCAGGATTGAGAAGGATTACAAGACCATTAGTAAGGCAGCAGATGTGTCTTAGGAGAAAGCTCACACTAACACTAACACTCCTGGGTGATAAGGTAATTAACTGTTAGCATCAGCAGTCAACCACAACCTTTTTGATTGATGTGGTTAGCAGTTCCACAAACATTGGTGCAGGAGACCACCAGAAAGCTCATCGTGTCCCTCAATCTCTTTCTGTTAATATCCATATGGACCAGGACAATTCTGAAGTGTTGTAGCGTTTTTTGATCATGTATTCTCTGGACTAAAGAAAAGCTAAACGGCAAAATTCAGTGTGGGAACAAGCTCTCATGCTGACAATTTTGGTTAACCAAAATATAAGCGTTTCATAATCCCCTCTGATGTGGCTTAACTGGCAATGAGAATAAGTGTTTAGAAACGAAGGAGCTGGAATACTAACACTTCCTTTCTTTGAAATGGAGCGAGATTGCTGGGAAATTCCTCTACCTGATCACACTTCCTTCAGCATGCTGAGAGGGTGTTTGTTTATGCACCCACAGCCTTTGCTGGAGCAGATAAAATTGTGCCCGAGCAGCAGTTCCTGTAGGCTATAGATTGGGCTCAGTAATCCCTGCTGGGTTTGCGGAGTGAAAACCTCTAGCAATCACCTCCCCACATCTTTTCAAGAGTATCCTTCCAATATATCTTAAAGAAACCATCTGAACATGCCATCTGCTCTTTGTGTTCTGTCAACATCTCATGAAGCTTGGACAAATAAATACGGAACAAAATCTTGGTATGTTGATATTTATTAAAGGTAACTGCAGAGAGTGGTGAGTTCAGTGGTGTAACAACAAATGGTCTTCATCAGTCTGGTCAAATATGACATCCTTGTATTCATTGACCAAGCAGGGTCTCATGACCTCAATTTTGGATCAAGATGGCAAGAGGAAAAGGTCTAAGTGATTGTAAGTTCAGTCTTAGGGCATAGATGGTATAAAAGCTTCAGTCACAAATTGCTACATAATGCTACATGCTACATCCTTTAACAGTTACCATTCATCCATGCTCTCTGACCAAACAGGACTAGTTGCCCATGCTTTTAGACCAAGATGACAGGAGGAAAAGATCATGATCTCAGGCCCCTTTATAGGGTATGGATTGAACAAGTCCAGAGACTAAAGCCACCTCTGCATTTATATCTGTGGGGCAGACATCAATAAACATCTTTGGAAGTTGCAGTTTAAAACATACACTCATTGACAGTTATGGTTGTACACTATTGCTATATTTAAATGATCACTGAATTGTTTGGCGAGTTTGAAAATGACCTTCACAGTCTTTATTACTGAAACAGATACAGGACATTTTGAAGTGACATGTTAGCCAACGCTCTTCAATAATTATCAGAACATCTGCTGAGGGATGAACGTTTAAAGAACAGTGCAGGTGGTGGGAGACAAAAGGATGTTAGCCAGACTGGCATCCGTGCTGGAGAACAACTCCCACCCCATGCATAAGACTCAGTGACAGGAAGGCAGCACTTCAGTGACAGGCTGCTCCACCCAAAGGGTGTAAAAGAGCTGTATCACAGGTCCTTCCTTTCTGCTGCTGTTAGATTGTACATCTAGCACGGCTCTCAGCAGACCACCGACACACAAACTTAAACTCAACACACTATTAAGAGTTTTTCATTGAAGTCTAAAAATGTGCAATACTTCTTCCATCTCCCCACATCCAATTATCTGTCAATCATCTGTATATATGTTTTTCTTCAGTTTATTTTTTATTTGTTCATTATTTATAATGTTAATGTTGTAGATATTGTACTATATATACTATTCTATACTACAGTTTATCTTTTGTACTTGTACAGAGTGCCTGCTATCCCTTCTGCTGTAACAAAGTGAATTTCCCCACTACAGGACTTATAAAGGATTATCTTATCTTATCTCTTAAGACTAAGAGGCTTTATGGTGTGTTTCTCATGAAATATATCTCCAAAATGAGCAAGTATATGTATCTGAGACACTCTGAAGAAGGCCATGTCAACAGGATTAGAGCATCTCTAAAGAATCAGGCAGATTTTGTAAAATGTTCCAAATATGCAGTGGTCAACATCTACCACTGTGTTCCACAGAAAAAGCAATAATAGAGTCATGGGTGGGCCTAGTGTCAGTGATGTCATCCATGGAGGCACCACCTCACAACTTGCAGGACATAAAGGATCCAGATACCACAGGACACCTTCAGAGGTCTCAACAGGTCACAGCTGTTTTGGTGGCATGACGGGGACCTACACTACATGTTGCAGATGGTTTCAATGTTATGGCTGATGGGTGTGTACTGCATTTTTATCCTATACAAAACTGCTCCTCTAATACAACTGATGTTCCCTTTGGGGATCAATAAAGTGTCAATTATGGCATTTGATAAGTCATTAAATGCAGAATAGTCACTAAGTCAATCATCTAGAGCAGTAGCCACAAAAGCCAGATCACTCGACAATAGTAGCACACTAATTCCATCAAGATGAAACAAGCTTGGTGTGGTCGAGACATAAAATACCCTCTAAATTAAACCTCCAGGACTAAAACAGAAGAAACAAACAAAGTGGAGGGTGGATCATAAAATAACATCATGGGAAACATGGCAAAGGGAAGCGCATTAAAAAACACACCACAATAACTGCGGGTGGTACGTGCGGGTTGCTAAGCTGATGCTTCAAATAAAAACAATTTGCAATGTGGAACCAATTTGACAGAGCAGTGATGGGTTTGGTGGTTGAAACCACTGAAACCCCCCCCTGAGGAAAGTACATTTTGTGTATTAACTCTGTGAACCAAAATAGCAACAGTAGCAGGTATAAAAACACCATTCACCTACCAAACCCTGTCTGAAAGTAATTTAGGGCTCAATCTAGCATACATTTCCAGTACGACAGTTGAGGCTTAACATAGTGGTTCGACAAAAATCTGATGAACACAACTGTTCCTAACTAATAACTATAATAATGAACAATTCGCATTGTACAAACAGCATATCTCAAACCACCTTAAACCTCTGACACAAAACGACAAACTATTATCTACAAAAATTGACAAAAGTACATAAAATACCTAAAAACGTAGCACCAACCACCCTGAAGCCCCAATGTTGCCAACAATTTTGACGATTACCTATAGCTTAAATGCTCATGGAGATGCAATGAATTAACAGTGTGACTTAACTGTGTTCAAAAACAAAGACCTACACAGTCATAGTGCCTTGGATAACAGCCTGGTTGTGTGAATGTAGTTAGCAACCCCCCCCACCCACTCACACTCAATGCTTATCCCTAATGACACGGTCACTTATTCTGACCTACAATCACAAGGCAATGACCTTGTTACTGAGACTCATGGCTTGTGTTTGTCTTCAAGATGTCAAAATACATAGATATACCAGTACAAAAAGGAGAAATTGAAGAGAAAGTATAGTCACACAGCTTTCAAAAAGGTTATCTGGTGAACAACAGACTTTGCACTTATTGTATAATTTAATTCAAGAGGATAAGCTAATTCCAGATGGCCTCTCTGAGATGCCCATTTGTGGAAAGCATGCCAATGGGCAACAATGAAGCCAGACAGAGGTCAAGTTTGTTAAGTTCAGAAACATGAACCTACTGAACTTTAGTATTGTATTTGAAACCTAGTATTGTAATTCAGCTTGATTACAGAATTCTTCAGCAGGACCATTCCAAAATTTCATCATACATAACAGAGTTCAAGATAAATTAGTTCCGTTTGATTATTTCTCTTATCAGATGAAGCTACCAAACCTGTTAACTAACACCTGAATGAGTTCAATCAGGCAGGCTTGGGCAGGGAAATGCTAAACTTCTGCCCTTCAATACAGAAAGTGATGCCCCCTGCCTTAGATGTTAATTAACCAATTAAATGTTATACACACTGACCAATCACAGCATTAAAATCACCTGCCTATAAAATGTGCAGTTCCCACTTGTTCCTTCACAACACATCTGAGCATTCAACACATGGACAGCAAAAGACCTCTAAAGGTGTGTTGTGGTATCTGGCACCTAGATGTTAGCTGCAGATTTTGTAAGTTGTAACGTGGGGCCACCAGGAGCTTCAACATGCCTGGAAGGTACGCATGACCCTTCTACCAGTTCCCTAGCTGTCCCACCTAACACCTTTGGTAGCTACTGAGTACTGCATACTGGGAACACATGGACACTAAGACCTGCCTCATGTTTTGGAGATATTCTGACCCAGTTGTCTAGCCATCACAGTTTGGTACTTGCCAAAGTGTGTCCGATTCTTATGTTTGCCGACATATCAACTGCAAGAACTGACGGTTCACTTGCTGCCTACCCTTTGATGGAACCAGATCGTCAATTTTATTCACTTTATCTGTGAGATGTTTTAAAGTTTTGGCTGATCAGTGTATATTGTTTATAAAATTATAGCTTTTTTCATTTTTCGATTTGCACAAGGTCACAAGGAAGTCACAACATTTATATCAAACAACAACCCACATACAAAGATCTCATGTAAATATCTGAAGACATTCAAACCCAGTGATTCACCAAAACCAGTTAAAGAAGGCATCAGTGGCGTCCTTCAGATGAGAGTGTGTGAGATGAGGAACAGACATTGCTGTTGAGTAAATCCCTGAGTGGGTACTGTCCAATCACAGCTAACATTCACCTAATACTGTCAACACCGCTCATTCTAAATGAGACACACTGTCCAAGCCTGAAAATAGACACGTTCGGAGACACATGCAAAGACACATACATGTGCTGGTCTGCATATGAGTGGGCTTTTGTATGAATAACCTAGCCATAACACAAGCACTACGTACAGGTGAAGTGAAAGAGCCAAACAAGAAGCAAAATGTAGCTTCTTCTTGGTCAGATATCTGGATCAGAACATCTCCAAAAAATCAAGGCAGGACACTAAGGCTCTTGTTGCTACTTTCTACTAACCAGTGGTCAGCACCTACCAAGAAGTTCAAGAAAGGAACCATATGAGAACTGGTGGCATAGTTATGAGCACCACTGATACTCATGGTATGATAGGACGCTTTCAGGGTCTTGTGGATTCCAGGTGTCGAATGCTCAAATCTGTTGTGGAGGCACAAGGGAGGGGGAGATTCCCAATATTAGGCAGGTGGTTTCAATATTATGGCTGACCATTGTATGCTGTGCCACACTTCGATAAATTTCAACACACTGTATTATATCACCAATAATATCACATCTTTGTACAAACTCAGCTTTCTAAGTGCTGGTAATGAATGAAAGGTACAAAGCCAGTTGGTAGCATCTGAATGGGTTCACTCTGGCTGGTGCTCAGTCTAACCCCATCTCTTTCATTCAATATTCTCTACTTGTTGAGAATAAACAAATACTTCTCATAGTACTCAGAGTCCAACACAATGATGAGCTAATAACTAAACTTTACTATACAACCTGCTTCCAACCTGCCACACATTGTCCATGTGTTCAGGGCTAAGTAGGACCCTCAGGCTGTGTGCCAGCTGACCGCTGCCATTGGCAGGCCATAGCAGGACAGGATGTAGACAGAGAGATAGAGATATGGTATCTCAACAGGTCTGTGCCAAAAAGGTCAGTGGTGCTCCTTTAAATCGTTTGAGAGGAGCTTGAATGTTCTAGTTAGCCATGACATTATGAGCAGAAACATTTCTGCAGTCAGTGGATGCAGCTGTACGTCATTACCAGGAATAGGGAAAGAGAGAAATAAACACCTTTAATGGATTTAAAAGGTGTGTTAATATGTGTAAGCCATCTGGCAATGAGCAAGAAGTGGGTGTAGGGTGGGGTTTTCTAGATGAATTTGCATAGGCTATAAGAAACGGGGATGACTACTAACACAAAGCTGTACCATGAAGATCACATGGCTAATTTACAATGTCTAAGATAGTAGCTATATATTTAATCAGCAATAAAAGCATAGTTTAACCTATTTTGTGATGATGGATGAACAGAAATAACTAATAAATAACTAACATTTCTCATGTTAGTGTACAAATCCTATTAATTGTCCCTGCTAATGGTGGTCCCATTTATAGTGGTCTGTCAAATTCAGGTTGGGTTCATTCTCAATGTAATGGCGGTGAAGTCTGCCATTACTACGTGGCATTTGCTTTAGCAGACTTTGTGATAGGCAGCAGACGGAGGCTTGGCACCAGAACCTATTCTACTTTTCAAGCCCATTATTAGATTAGAAACTCAGTGCTCAGTCAGCAAACAATCCCTTTATGGGCTTAGGCAACAGCCTGGGCTCTATCCAGAGGGTCAGAGAGGGAACAATTCTATATGATTATACTTTCAGATAACATCCTGGCATACTGGAAAGGAGGGTCACAATGAACGGGCAATGGCCACTATAACACTCGGAAGGTGTGCTTGTAAGTGCAAGTCAAATGTTCAAGTGCAACAATCTGCTGTGAGGTCACGCTGAAGGAATTCAGCCAACATTTGCCAGGCACAAAACAAGTTAGCTGTGATTTTTACATGTGTCTGGTTTAGTCATGATTATTAAGTGTATTAGTGACCAAACTGAAGTGTAAAATTGAAGAAAGAGACATGTTGCAGGAGTAGTTTGTGGTCTTTATACTACTACGGCCCTTAACCTTTATGCTATACATTCTATTCTAGTGCTGGTCTTGCAGTACTGGAACAGGAGAAAGAATGGGAGCTATGTTGCAGCTACAATGACTTTGTAAACAATATTGTGAGGAAACAGGGACATGGACTACCACAGAAGTGGCCCGAATGACAGCCAGATGGAAAGAGCCTTCACAGCTGTGTTTGATGATAACAGCTTATAACTGAGAGCTCGCAGAAGATCAGATTCACACACAGACATGCAAACCTGCTCTACACCACCTGGTTCTCAATCAATCCTATTAGCCTAGTCATGGATCCACCACTGCTCAGCCTTCAAAGCAGATTTGACTGAGAAGAAGCATTCACAAACTGTTGATAGCATAAGGTAGTTACAAGCCACATCACACTAGTCTAATGCCTTAGCTTTAGTGGCAGGCCTCTTAGCAGCAACACCTCACCAGTAATGACTAGAGGCTAAATCTATGAAACCTCCAGTGGATAATGATCATTAAAAATGGCTCGGTTTTGGAAACAGCCCACTTGTGAACAAGTGCCACCACTTCACTCTCCAAACAAGTGAACATAATACTAATCCTTTAGGTTTGTGAACCTGTGTGATGTTACATATTACTACAGTCATGTTCATGATTGCAGCAGTTGAAGATGGAAATCCCATGATCTAGGATAGGATAGGATAGGATAGGATAGAAATGTATTGATCCCTTGGGAGGGTTCCCTCAGGAAAATTAAGGTTCCAGTAACAGCATCAGTACAGTACAGAAAGATACAGTGGGGAAAATAAGTATTTAGTCAGTCACCAATTGTGCAAGTTCTCCCACTTAAAAAGATGAGAGAGGCCTGTAATTGACATCATAGGTAGACCTCAACTATGAGAGACAAAATGTGAAAAAAAAATTGAGAAAATAATTTTGTCTGACTTTTAAAGAATTTATTTGCAAATAATGGTGGAAAATAAGTATTTGGTCACCTACAAACAAGCAAGATTTCTGGCTGTCACAGACCTGTAACTTCTTTTTTAAGAGGCTCCTCTTTCCCCCACTCATTACCTGTATTAATGGTACCTGTTTGAAGTCGATAACAGTATAAAAGACACCTGCCCACAACCTCAAACAGTCACACTCCAAACTCCACTATGGTGAAGACGAAAGAGCTGTCGGAGGACACCAGAAACCGAATTGTAGACCTGCACCAGGCTGGGAAGACTGAATCTGCAATAGGCAAGCAGCTTGGTGTGAAGAAATCTACTGTGGGAGCAATAATTAGAAAATGGAAGACCTACAAGACCACTACTAATCTCCCTCGATCTGGGGCTCCACGCAAGATCTCAGTCCGTGGGGTCAAAATGATCACAAGAACGGTGAGGAAAAATCCCAGAACCACAAGGGGGGATCTAGTGAATGACTTGCAGAAAGCTGGGACCAACGTTACAAAGGCTACCATCAGCAACACACTACGACGCCAGGGACTCAGATCTTGCAGTGCCAGACGTGTCCCCCTGCTTAAGCCAGTCCATATCCAGGCACGTCTGAAGTTTGCTAGAGAGCATTTGGATGTTCCAGAAGAGTATTGGGAGAATGTCATATGGTCAGATGAAACCAAAGTAGAACTATTTGGTAAAAACACAACTCGTCGTGTTTGGAGGACAGTGAATGCGGAGTTGCATCCAAAGAACACCATACCAACTGTGAAGCATGGGGGTGGCAACATCATGCTTTGGGGCTGTTTCTCTGCAAAGGGACCAGGACGACTGGTCCGTGTACATGAAAGAATGAATGGGGCCATGTATTGTGAGATTTTGGGTGCAAACCTCCTTCCATCAGCAAGGGCAATGAAGATGAAACGTGGCTGGGTCTTTCAGCATGACAATGATCCCAAGCACACTGCCAGGGCAACAAAGGAGTGGCTTCGTAAGAAACATTTCAAAGTCCTGGAGTGGCCTAGCCAGTCTCCCGATCTCAACCCCATCGAAAACCTTTGGAGGGAGTTAAAAGTCCGTGTTGCCCGCCGACAGCCCCAAAACATCACTGCTCTAGAGGAGATCTGCATGGAGGAATGGGCCAACATACCAGCAACAGTGTGTGCCAACCTTGTGAAGACTTACAGAAAACGTTTGACCTCTGTCATTGCCAACAGAGGATATACAACAAAGTATTGAGATGAACTTTTGTTATTGACCAAATACTTATTTTCCACCATTATTTGCAAATAAATTCTTTAAAAGTCAGACAAAATGATTTTCTCAATTTTTTTTTCACATTTTGTCTCTCATAGTTGAGGTCTACCTATGATGTCAATTAACGGCCTCTCTCATCTTTTTAAGTGGGAGAACTTGCACAATTGGTGACTGACTAAATACTTTTTTTCCCCACTGTATATATATATAGTGCACGCAAAATGAGTCCTGTAGGAGGGGGTATTGCACATTATTATTGCACTTTTAAACTCTTTATTGCACCAAGTTGTGTTGTGGTTGTCGGGTTGCGGGTTGCAGGTTAATTGGTTGGTTCCAACTTGGTTCCTAAAATCTACTTGACTATCAAGTAGAGCTAGGCCATAAGGCTGGTCTATTTGTATGTCAAAAATGTGCATAATATGAAAAGAAAAAAAAATGATTATTTCAAAAATATAAACTTACATATCACCACTCTCCAATGAAAACCAAAACTCCAAAAACAGAGACTTTATGAGAGAAATCAAAAAGGTTCTTAACTTTGAATGGAAGTTAATGTAAAATAAGAATATGTAAAGTAATTTTATTCATTACATATAATGGGAAACTGCCTTGTTGCAGTAATGTTACAAGTTACAGGACACAAAATTACAATATTACTATATAGTACAGTTACAAAAATAATGCAGAATACAATATAAATCAAAACAAAAAAGAGTGACTTATCATACTTTAGAAAATACTATGTACAAGAGTATATACTAAAGCAATTGAGTAGCATCAGTGTTTCCCAACCCTGTTCCTGGAGGCACACCTGCTCTGCATGTTTTAGAGCTTACTCTGTTCCCCACACACCTGATTCAACTAATCAGCTCATTAACAAGTTGCAAGGGGTGTGTTAGTTGCAAGCTAAAATGTGTAGGGCAGGTGTGCCTCCAGGAACAGGGTTGGGAAACACTGCACTATATGGACAAAACTACTGGAACACACCTATTAATCGCCGAATTCAGGTCTATCGATCCGTCCCTTTGTCACAGGTATATAAAACTTTGCCCTGCAGACTGCCTGTACAAACATTTGAATAGGTTGTTCATTGAATTCAAGTGTGGTACAGTAATAATATGATCCTAACACTGCAACAAATCCGTTTGAGAAATTCCACAATAAATGATGAGTGTTGTTATTAAAAAGTGAAAGCATTAAAGAAACATAGTGATCCATCCAGACACGTAAAGCTACAGAGTGGGGTTGCCAAGGTGCATAGTGAATAAAAGCTGCCAATGCTCTGTTGATTCAGCAACTTCAAAGCTACTGTTATAACTGCAAAGGGGGATCAAATCCATAATAATACCTACAGATTAGACTGGGATGTCATTGAAATTTGTGTAGGTATAATGCATAAGGGTTCCAATACTTATGTCCACACTTATGTCTAATATGCTATATAGCATGTCTTCTCCTAAATTCCATATTTCTCTTCAACATTTTCTTAATAGATTTACAGATCCTAAGAAGACATAATGTTTTAAATAGAACCTATACAGTATATGGATAGTGTTCTAATTGTAAGACTAGGGTTCAATTCCCTGGCCAGGCAAGTACACCACACTACACCATTAAAAGTCCTTGGGTTAGACTCCTATAACTACATTCTCTGACCTGTGTAACATGCTTTACATGTTAAAGCTCTGGATAAATGCATCAGACAAATGCTGTAAATGTAAATGAATTAATTATATAATTGGTAGATGATTATTCAGTCATTTAATAGTTATAACTCGAAGCTCATATCTGATTGCAGATCATTACTATGTATTTGCATTAAACCATTATCTGTATGCAATTATTTGCATAAAAACATTTTTACATAATATTTATGGCATGCAATGTATTAGCTGTGAGCTGAGTATCAAATGAATAAATAATAATTAAACATTTAATTATTTTTTTATATTTATTGTATTTGTTTATAGGTTTATTGATTGAAATGGAAGCATTTACTAATGTGTATATAAAATTTGCATTAACATTTAACTATTGGGTAAAATATATTGTTGCTGTCACAAACTGCAAAACATTAACTGTACAGAAGAAAAAATTCTTAACCTCTAATAGAAGTGTAAAATTATTTCAAACTTGGAGAAATTATTTCATTATTTCATTATTTTGGAGCATTTCTATTTCATGTTCATGTGGCAGCAAATACGTGTTGCTGTTTTTGGACCCAATTATAATTTAAATGTATCACTTTTTTGTGAAAAAGTCAAGTATCATATTAAATTTTTGCCATATCACCAACCCTAACATGGTCCTATACTTGAACTCCAGGCCAGCGCTGTTTGTCAACGGATCCAGAGCTGCATTCTTTCAGTGGCTGCCTGGGGTCAGAGCCAGGGCTGCTTCAGAGGAAGTGGAGTGCCATCCAACGTATAAATAGGACAAGATAGTCAAGCAAGGCCAAGTGGCACATGAGGAGGCGCTGGCTCGGAGGAAATGGATGTGTAAAAGAAACACACACACACACTTGCCTACAGACACTCACACACGCATACACAGAACAGGAGCTCTGCTGAAGAGATCAGACAAGCAGTCTCCAAAGGGAAGATTACACTTCACTCATTCTCAGTGTCAAGCTAAAGGCTAGAGAACAGAGTTCTCCAAAGGGTTATTAATACTGCAGTTACTTTAGAAGCAGAGACACAGCTACTGTACTTTTCTTTTGATAATGATCACTGTTTTTTCATAACTTAATTCAAAAAGGTAAACTATCGTATATATTATATTAATTATATATGCCACCTTTTTTGTTTTACTTCGAGCAGCATGGCTTACAGCTCCTGAGAATCTGTTCAAGCAGAAAAGGATGTATCATTCAGAAATGTGCAACTTCTGAGAAGAATGTTCCTTTATACATTCAATACTTGATTGGGGCTCCTTTACCATGCGGATCAGGTCCAGAGGGTTGGCTGGCAAATCAAGCACAGTAATATTATGATCAGCAAACCATTTGGTAGATGTGCGTAGGTGGTAAGTCCAGCTGGAAAAAGAAATCAGCATCTCCATAAAGTGTGTCAGCAGACGGAAGCATGAAGTGCTCTAAAATCTCCTGGTAGACACTATAAACCAACGCCAACAGCTGACATGGGCCCCTAACCCATCACAGACTGTGGAAACCTCACAGTGGACTTCAGACACCTTGGATTCTGTGCCTCTTTACTCTTTCTCCAGACTCCAGGAAAAGAGGACTTTGGCACACTGAGCAAAAGTCCAGTTCTTTAGTCCAGGTAAGACATTTCTGACACTGCCTCTGCTTCAGGAGGGGCATGATATTAGGAATGCTGCAGTTGTAGACCCTTTCACTGAGACGTCTTTATGTGGAGGCTCTTGATGCACTGACACCAGCCTTGTGCTTGAATTGACTTTTCTTGACAGTCCAAGGCTGTGGTCATCCCTGCATCTTATGCACCTTTTCCCACCACATTTTCCCCTTCCGGTCAAATTTCCATTAATACACTTTGATACAGAACAGCCATCTATAGAAAGTGTAGATAATTATCTTATGGACAACTGTTAGGTCAGCAGTCTTCTCCATGATTGTGTTTGCATGTGCTAAACTAAACAGTAATTTACTCAAACTCACAATTATATATTCAAATAATTTTAGATAAGGGATCTCTGATTTTCATTACCTGTAAGCCATACTGTTAAAAAACTAAACAAAAAAATGTTTGAAATGTATCACTTTACATGTAGTGATTATATCATATTAATATTTCATTTAATTTATGATCCATTCATCATAAATTTGAACTATATCAACACAATAACAATAACATTGTGAAGAAAATAAATAAAATGTACTGCATATAAGTATTATTCCAAAATCTACCCTCAAATTTCTACACACAATACCCCACAAATCTGGTTACAAAGCTTTGCAAATGTATTAAAAACAAAACACAAAAATATAACATGCACATAAATATCCACAGCCTTTGCTTTCACAATTGAGCTCAGGTGCATCTTGTTTCCAACATGCTTCAGATGTTTCTACAGCTTGTTTGGAGAACACCTGAACTAAATTCAGTTGACATGAAATGGTGACTCTGACAGAGCTTCAAAAGAAGGACACGCATTTCTGCAGCAATCCACCAATCAGGCCAGCCACTAATCAATGAAAACATGACAGCCTGTCTGGAGTTTGACAAAAGGCACCTAAAAAAAACAAAGAATGGACTGAATGCCAACCATCATGTTTGGAGGAAACCAGGCACTGCTCATCACCTAGCCAGTACCATTCTTACAGTGAAGCATGGTGGTGGCAGCATAACGCTGTGGTCAGGGTTGAGGTAAAGATGATGACAATGAAACGTAGACACATCCTTGATGATAACCTACTCTGGAGCACTCTGGACATCAGACTGAGACAAAGGTTTATCTTCCAACAGGCAAATGACCCTGGGTACACAGCCAAGAATACCAAGGAGTGGCTTTGCGACAGCTCTCTGAATGTATAGAGTGGCCCAGGTAGAGCCCAGACTTGAACCCAAACTCTGGAGATATCTAAAAATGGCTGTGCACTGACTGTCCCCATCCAATCTGATGGAGCTTGAGAGGTTCTGCAAAGAAGAATGGTGCTTCAACAAAGTATCGAGCAAAGGACATGAATACTTTTGTACATTACATTTTTGTGTTTTATTTTTAAAACATTTGCAAAGATTTCTAACAAACTTTTCTCACCTTGTCATCATGGGGTATTCTCTGTCGAGGGGCATTTTGAGGGGGAAAAAAATTGAATCCATTTTGGAATAACATAGCAATGTGTTCAAAAAGTGAAGAGATGTGAATACTTTCTGGATACACTGTACATACACACTCTTTTATTGGTCTCATTTAGGCCAACAAATTCTGTATTAAGTATTTTTGTAAGGGAGAGAAGAAAGCACACATGTTAAATCCATCGTCAGTAGAGCCAGTGAGGACACTGAAATAAAAACAAACCATCCGATTAATGTTGAGTTTTGGGTTTGTCGATTGTAGACATGGAAGCAGCCAAGTGTTCGTGGTTTTTGATATTGACAGAAAACATACGCCTAAATGTGAGCTCAGCAATCCTTTTAAAGACTAATTGCAGGAAACATCCAAACCCCAAACACACGAATGATGTCAGAACAGCCTAAGTGCTCCTTACCTTACTGGCAATAAATGGGCTGAAATATACAAATGGATGTGCAGCACAGTCTTAGAGAATGAAATACTGCTTAAGGAAAGCATTATTAGATTGTAGTTATGTGGCCAAAAGACAAATTTAGAACATATTTCCTGTGAAGACGAGTGCTGGTCAAACCCCAGAACGTTTCGTGTATGAGATGCATTTAAATGTGAGTGGTGAGTTGGACTGATAATGGTGTCCTTAATTAGAACCAGGGCTATAATTCATCTCACCAACCATAAACTTTATACACCAAATTCACAATAATGTTCCAGCATTCAAATTGTAACTCACTCTATTTGTTAACCACCATGATACACTCAGACCCACAATTCAATTACATTCATGGCACTGGACTTTCAGACTCTTACGTTATAAAGCGAGGCCTGATAGTGTCTACAGTACCCGCAGTCAGCACTCTGCTGTACATGCCGTTTTGTGTCTAGTCACCTCAAACACGATCTAATATAGATGTTACTGCTCTTGCATGCTCTCACGTCCAACTTCACCATTACAATCGTCTGCATGTGCCATTTAACCTCCACATCACTTCAGCACAGCATGCTTCATTCCATAGTTATTATGTCAATAACTTAATTTTGGGAGAAAGACAATGCCCCAAACCCCTCTTCCTCAACCCTATTTATACCCACTGCTTCTCACATCTCATTTCACCTTCACGACAAGCACCATGCCTCACCACCTTCACACCCACCGCCAACCATGTCTCCTCAAGGATCACCTCAACTTCTGTGCATGGTCTGTATTAGCAAACCATTATAATATTAATATAATAGCGTAATCAATTGTACTGATTTCTCTATATATCACTGCTGTCATACATAAACCTTCTATCCCCAAAACAGCAACTTAGAGAAAGCAAAAGCACCTCTTAACAATGGATGTCAAGGTAAAAAGAAGTCACAGGTCATTTATATTGATCCATCCATCATGAAATAACTAATCATACTGACTCATAGACATATTTGTATGAACTTCACTGGTGTCGACCAGAAGGTGGAGGTTTCTTCATCTTGCCCTCAGAGAGTTTTTTCTCTGGCTTACTCACTTGGGACTTAGACCTGGATCTCTATGAAGCTGCTTTGTGACAACATCCATTGTTAAAAGCACCTTATGGGCTGCTAACTACTGGGGCCAAAACTGACAATACTAATTAATGCAATTTGTTTTAAAAAATTGTTTCAATGGAAAAGCCATCCCGCCCTTGCACTCAGAGTTGCCGGCTGGGCACCGGCTCACCCGTGACCCTCTCCAGGAATAAGCGGTTCAGAAAATGGATGGATGGATGGATGGATGGATGGATGGATGGAAAAGCCACTACTGTCATAATTCTCAGTACATTGTTAGATCGGTAATGCAAGGCATCACCTAATTTGAGACATAGTACCTTTAACTGCTCTACATATGCAAGCATTTTGTAGTTCTATAATCATAGTCTCTCATTCTGTGAATGACACACTTCCAAACAGGGTTTACAAACTACATCAACCACTGTTCACATGACAACCTTCACCTACTGTGCACCCAAACCTCTGTTCTAGTGCCATCTACAGGCCACTTGAGTCACTCACAAGCTCACGTGTTATTTCTGTCTCAGACAGAGACAGTGTAAAATGACAAACACATGCATTTTCTAGACATAACACTGATTTCTGGTTCTGATCTTTGAACAAGATGATGACGATGTTCTAACGTGTACGTTTTTCTACCCAGCCCTGACACCCCAGCATATGAATAAAAGCCAGAGACACGGTTTAAGCTCAGTGAGAGTGGTGGCCTCTTTCACACTCTCTGCACTCCCTCGACCCTTAATCTGACTGTGAAGCATTCCTGAGGCTTCATCTATTATTTAGGGAAGCAAAGCCATGTAAGGAGGGACTTGCCCTTTGAAAACCCACAGACCCACCACCACTATGAGATGGTGGTCTCACACATATACATCCCCCGCACCCCCCCAACTGCCACTCTCTTATTTATTAACCATGGCTGCTCTCTGCTCTCTCTCTCTCTCGCTCTCTCTCTCTCTCTCGCTCTCTCTCTCTCTCTCTCTCTCTCTCTCTCTCTCTCTCTCAGAAAAGGGGGCAGGAGGTTGGAATGAAACTCTTAAAATTCAGCACCCAAACACTTCTGCTCTGCTTCACCCAAGAGACAGGACCCTGTTCTTGGGGTACCCTGAAATACTACAGCCATAAAACAAGATTAAAAGGATCCTTACACAGAAAGTGAACAATGCCTAACCTTTCTTTTTTTAAAAAAATAGATATTTTTAGATAACACATTTAATCACTAATTTAATAAAGGATACATATTTTTATCAATAACATTTTTCCTGTTTGTTTATAATTCAATTAATTTAAAAAGGTAAACTAATTAAATCTGTCCAACATCCAGTAATTATTTATTTAAACACTCAGAGGTTGGCATTTACCATGGTTTACTGCATCACTGTGGTGTGGCATGGAACCAATCAGTTTGTGGTACTGCTGAGACGTTACTGAAGAGAAGGCATTGACTCTGGACTTGATAGAACCCAGTGGACTAACACCAGCAGATCACATGCCTTATTTAAAAAACAATAATGTATTTTATTTGTGCCATCACATGAATAATGCACATTCTAGCTGCTCATTTTTGATTCATGGATTGCTAGCACTATTGGTTTCTAAAATGCAATGAACCCACATGAGATGAACCCAACGGGTTCTCAATATCAACCAGACTTATTGTTGAATGACAGTTATTTCAAATTTAGATGGCAATTGAGTAAATCTAGGCAACTGTGGGTGTTTTTAGGCTCAGTTTAGACCTGCAGCTCTGCACGAATGAGTCCCATAGAGGTCAGCATGAGATAAATGTCTGAAAATAGACCCTTTCATTGTGAGTGCGGCCCCACTGCTCACTGCACGCCTGAGAAGCCAATTTCTGCTCATGTGGAGGACACAGTGATTGATCAAAGCAGACGACTCAGCAAGTTCAGTTCGAGGAACAAGCTCACTGCTCAGGAAGTGGAGCTTGTTAGTTGAAGTATAAGCTCACAGTAAACTTTTGACTCCTGTTAGTTATTCTGAGTTCCTGGAAAAAAATCAGAAAATAGGCTAAAAAAAGTGAAAACATTTTAAATAAAAAGAAATAATATAAATAACTGTATGAACCTGAAAGCAAAATTACATTTTAATTTGTTGAAGAAAGCCCAATTTAGACTGTGGGTTTAAATTAAAATCCATGATGTGTGGATTTCAAAACAATTCAACACACACAAAATCATTTGCAATCAAAAAGAGTTTTTTAAAGTTTTGTTCTTCAGACACTAAAGGCAGCATCACCGCAGCTGTGGGATCAATACCTGGATTTGATAAGCTGCCACTGTTGAGCAAAAACTATAATTGTCTCTGTTCTAGGGGTGCTACAGCATGACTGACCCTTCTCTCTGTGCTCTGACCTTAGTTTTCTCAGCTGGCACATGGAAAGAGAGCAATTTCATTGTACTGTATAAGTATGTATGTTTAAAGGCATCTTATCACAAATGCCTCAGTATCTACTTTATATTAGGTGGTGCACTTCATATAGAATATATTCAGGGTCATTAGGTGTGTCCACCACTGGATAACATGGTGTTAGGAAAGCTTTCAAAGGAGCAATAGCAAAGCAGCTGATAAGTTGAGCATGACTGCTGAATATGGATTCTGTAGAGACTGGCATACCTATAGAGAAATCAAGTTTCTGAATTAGGGATTGTGCCATATCTATCTGTGCTCTAATGAAACTTAATGTAATGAAAGTGAAACTCATATCTAGAACATGACATATTCTATAAATCAAAGGTAGACATCAATGCAGAGGAGATTAGATTGACTGTAAGGGATACTCTTTACAAATGTTCTGTGTAATGCAATATTTAAGACAGTAAAGCATGCTGAGTGAGAATTGTTCACGCGGCTGGTGATATAACATTATACTTTATTATAATATATACAAAATAAGCATTTAGCACTGTAATTATATTCCATATGCAGTATAAGCATATGTAAATGCATAATCTGGTCATATTTTTATAGTCATTTTTTGCATGATTTAATTAAGCTTAATAAACTAGCTCAGAGCTTATTAGCTCACTGAGCTTAATAAGGTGTTTTCACTAACACACGTTTTTGAACAGTTTACGTGAGTTTAAATCAGCTCAAACAATAGTGTGGTCAGTATGAGCAGCCAACTTGGTTGATTAACACGGTGCATGCTGGGGATGCAGCTTAGATTAACTAGTGAAAGCATTGTGAAGAAATCTGAGAAGTTTCTCTACAATCAACCAGTACTCTGACTTCTTTATTTTTCTCAGGCACTGAATTTGACTGACTTTTGCTTTTTAAATGAGGGTATTTCCTTTTCCTTTTTAAAATGCT
The DNA here is from genome assembly GCA_034509495.1 of Acestrorhynchus altus. Classification (NCBI taxonomy): domain Eukaryota; kingdom Metazoa; phylum Chordata; class Actinopteri; order Characiformes; family Acestrorhynchidae; genus Acestrorhynchus; species Acestrorhynchus altus. The sequence goes on from CM067512.1 coordinate 20,674,997, forward strand.
TCATAATATCAATTAGTATAATTCAATCACCTTGCAATATGAACCCGGTGAATTCTGAGTGGAACCTGGGTTTGTGAAAATATATGACTATCAATGTCTACACCTTCTTTTAGAAGAATGTGTTGAGTTGTAGTTGTAGTTATGTTTTTTAATGCTGACCCTCTGATTAAGATGCAAATGGCCCCTTTCAGTCCAAGTCCTCTGGTTAAAAAGAGGCTGGAAAAAAGATGGAAAAAATGATCTGAATTAGCATGACAAGAGACGAGAGGCACAGAGATGACAATGGGGTCCTGTGGTGAGGGTAAGAACCAGCAGCACAGCCAGAAAGGAGCTTATGGTCAGAGCTAGACTTTATAAGCAAGTATGAGTACAAAAGCAGTTTGTTTGAATTCAGTCTGAATTCATGTTTGGACTAAATCTAATCTTGCTTAATCTCAAAGTTCATTTTATGTCAAAATCGAAGTTTCTTCTTAAACATAAACCAAACACAGCCAAGCTAGTACAAAGCTGTGTATACAATCCGCTGACCTACAAATAAAGCTAATCTGTGAGGTGATTGGAGGTGAATATGAAGAGGAACACTTGTCTGACTTGTCTCCTCTAGTAAAAGATGGCTCTTGGCCAAGAAATGCAAACCCTGAACTGTGAGTCAGACTGGCTAACACACTGTGTGCTCAGACTTGGTGATGAATGTAGTATTTTATAATGAAATCCTCAAAAGGACTTTTTTTCACCCATGGCCCAACTCCACCCTCCTCATCCTTGAGAGTGGGACAATGCACAAGCTTCTGACATGGCTGGGGACTGGGGCAAACCAAAATTACACACCCACTGCATTTTCTTCCTCAGACCAAGGCCATTTTCTACTTTAAATGGAAATGAAAGTGTGCCTGTGCGTCTCTGGTTTGAGGAGATGTGAAGTGACAGTGGAAGCATCTTCTCAGCAGAGCCGTTTTTCACGGCCTCGCATCATGACATCATCCCCACCAATGAATTATGCATTTAGCACAATAACACTGTCCTTTTATGTTGCAACAGCAGAATGTGTTGTAGATACAGTATGAGGTAATGCGTTCTGAGAAATCTTTGACCTAAATATAAGAAAGTAAAAACATCTTAAAGGGGAATTTCAACCTAAAATGACTGATGCAGTAGCATATAAAGTTTGGGCAGCCATGGTCAAAATCAAAACCAAGAGGGCCCAAAGCAAATCTTTGGACACCCTGCATGGTTAGTACCTAGCAGAAGGTATCACGCCATGTACAGTAAATGCTTTTTGTAATCAATCAAGAGTTTGTCAATTCTTTTTTGAGAGATTTTCATCCAATCTGCCTCACAATAGTCTTCCAGTTCTTTGAGATACTTGTAGACAAAAATATTATACTTTTTACATGTAAAAGGAATAAAATGAATGGCAACATATGACATCAAAATTACAGGAACAATATACTGCCTTATGACTATGGCAATATGATGGTTTTATATATCTGTAGATCTAATATTAGTATGAAGTCCTTTTATCAGCTGGTGGCACTGCAGGCTAAATCCACTTGCCAAAGGGGCTACATTCTTGTAGGCTACTAAATAGGGTCAGTTGCTTTAATCTTTGTTAGGTTAATGTCTGAACTCAGGAATGAGACGGTTATTTGTTACCCTTCACTTACTACATGCAGAGACACATCAGTAAAGTTCTGAATAAATAGACTATGGAGATGGGGGTTGACTTGGGGGTTTCCAGATGGGTGCTTTCCACTGATGAATACACCAGTGTACTACCAAGGAAAAGATAACCAAGCAGCCATTTACCATAACATTTTCTTTCCACTGATAAATCAATACTCGGAAATGAATAAATAATGTACTTGCCCTACAAAAACATTTGTAGAAGGTCATCTGAATTTAAATTAGGCTTCTTCATTAATAATTTCCTATGAAGTTTTAAAAGGTTCCATAAGGTGAGTACTATGAACACCTGGGTTTAGGAATTAAGCTTCTGTGGGGAAAAGCTAATAATCTAAATGTCCACGGCTATTACGCATTTCACATTTCAAGTTCAGCTTCAATGAACTGTTTTTATCTTGAAGGTATGGCCACGCAAAATGTAATTCACCTCAGTTTCAGGATGGGGTGAAGGAACGAGACTTCATTTAATGTTGAATGTGTTCAGTGATGGATAGAGAGAGAGAGAGAGAGAGAGAGAGAGAGAGAGAGAGAGAGAGAGAGAGAGAGGGGAAAACTCACTTAAACTAAAAGCACTTTGGGGAAAGTTAAAGCACTGCAAAGTCATAAAATGGCTGGAGAAAACAGGTGTGGGAGAAAACAGACTATCATCACTCCAATGACTACTTTTATTTTAGCCATCTGAAGAAGTGGAAATATCATGGCAACACTTCAGCTTCAGTTATATGTGCTATAGCTGGTTTGATAGAAATGCTAAAAAAAGTTACTGTACAAAAGTTCACCAGAGTTGAACATGACAAATTCATAACTGTCATTTATTCTCTACGGTTGTCAGCAGAAATCTGACAATCAATGACCACTTCTGTAATGCACTCAGTGAGATGACAATGAGTGTATAATGAGTGACAATGAGTTATATTCTCCCAATCATTCATCACTAATAGACTTTGATATCTATTGTACAGGAAGTAATGTGATCTCAAATACTTTCCTGTCATAAGAGTAGTCCAACCATTAGATTCATCTCTGAACACTACATGTATCCTGAGGCAAGAATTCTTTGACTGTCTGGTGGCCAGGTGTTCTTTTTGATAATTCAGGCCTTGTGTTATTCAATCCAGGTGAACATAACACATCTACACATATGGCTGCTGGCTATGGCTCAGTTTAGAGCTTGACTTGGCAAGACCTTAAAAAAGTGTCTTCACTGACTTACAATTCTGAAAAAGTATTTGCCCCGATCATTTTACATTTAAATATTTCAGAATATCCAAATAATGGTCATTTTAAGATGTCATGAGTAAATACACAATGCTAAATATACCAATCTTCAGAATTATACTCTCATTTATTGAAGATAAATGACATAAGATCTTACGTGTGTAAAAAGTAGGGTAATAGCCCCCTTCAGGCCCAATCAGTAAATCAAAATTCGTATTGTAAATCAGTAAACCAAATTCGGTTGACAACTGTGTTCAATGTCACTAGCCAAACCCAGGCATGATCACTGCCACAGATGATGAATGTAAATACCACTTAAAAACAACCTGTCTAGCAATGGGAAGCTCACTAGAAGATCTGAAAAAGCAGCACATGATGCCAGTTTCGTAAAGAGATTGAATTGCAGATGCAAAAACAAAGTCACTGATATCTGGCTGCCTGGAAAGACACAAGGTTAGGAGGCTATAAACCAGTAAACCACAACAAGAGTCAGTCAGTCATTATCTTATCTGCTTTGTCCTGAATAGGGTCACAGTGGATCGATACCTAGAATCATCAGTCACAATGCAGGAATACCCCCTAGACACAGTGCCAGCCCATCACAAGGTACTCCACACACACGTAAGGGCATGGCCTGTTCACCTACCAAGTGCATTTTTGGGAAGTGGGATGAAACTGGAGTACCCAGCGTACACGGGGAGAACATAAATCTCCTTACAGACAGTGACTCGAGCAGGGATTGAACGCGCAAATCCAGGCCCCTGGCACACATGCTACCTGTGGCACCACCCCTTCATCCACAATGAAAGCCATTAACCACTAATAAAGAAAAGACTTGAACAGTATAAACCTTTCAAAAACTAACCAGCCTACTAAAATTTCACCAAGAGGACACAAAAGAAGGCCCGGAAAAACGTGAACATCTTAAGAACTGCAGGCCTCACTTGCCTCAGTTAAGGTCAATGTACACAATTCCACAACAAGGAAGCAAAACTCACATCTACATGGGAGCTGCAAGGCACAAAACACTGTCGAGCAAAAAGAACAGGCTCATCACACATTTGCCAAAATACATCTAGATGACCTCTAAGAACTTGCATCAGAGGTGGAACCTTTCACAATATTTGGTATAAGCATACAGTATATATGTTAGTGTGGCAGTGAGAGCATAGATCAAAGTGTGGTTCACATCTGTGTTCTTAAAATAGGCAACGATGTTTCACCTTTACTGTCTCCTCCACATCAATTTCAAAATTCACATCTGTGAAGTAAAGAGAGGCAGAAGGTAAGAGGAGATACTGGCAGATGGTATTTTAAGCTTAGTGAAAACAGACCCCAACGAAAATATCTGCATCAGTGCCAAAATTCAGAGCCTAAAAGCCACCTCCAACCTCAGAGACCAACCTAACATTCTTTCAAAATGTCTTTGTGCATCACTGACCTTGCCCTTGACATAGTATGACACTGTCTATTTATTATTTAAAGCAATGCTTTCCCCCTTTCTTGTTCTTGAAATCTGAATGTTGCCACAGTAACATGTCATACAGCGTCACAAAAGACTACTTAACCGCAGTGGTATTTCCAGACAAAAATGGATTAGAAACACTTTTATAAATCTATGGGATAGCCTATAATGTTTAATTGTATTTATCTTGAATAATGAGACTTCAGCAGAGTTCAGTGACAAACCATGAGCCCCAATCACTTATTCCTTCAAAAGAAAACTCATCAAACCAAAACCCCAAATTATGTAACAGTTGTCACTTGTTATATTAACTGATTAAAAGCTTATAATTGTTCTAAGTCTTGTGTGACAACATGTAATATGTTGAGCATTGGGTCCCAAGGTATCCATTCTGACCTTTGCTTTTGGCAGCATCTAAGCATGAGGTATTTCTGGATTCTAGCCTCTACAAACTAGCTAAGATATTTTCTGAGTGAACAGCAAAGCATTTTTGTAAGTTGCTCTGGAAAAGAGTGTCTGTCAAATGCCATAAATCTAAATTTAAATGTACAAATTCACACCCTTAAAATGTACATAAACCCTGGCCAATAGACAAACTGCCAGTCAAAGCTGGTGAAACAGTAAGACGCAAAGCCCACTTCAGCAGAATATGGTGTTGTTGATACTAGAAAGCAGACCATCACCTCCAGACTCTGTTAGTTATGGGAATATCACTATGGCTGTTCCTGCATTTGGTGAGATCAAACTCATCATACAACAAAGTGAAAGCTTGGAGAAGCAAAAAGGATCTCTAGATATAAACACATATCAGAAAGGAAAAACACTGGCTAATTTTTTTAACTGTAGAAGTAACCTACTAACCTAGGGAAGTGAGCCGGGATGGGGCTAAAAGCTAACGGTCTCTTCAGCTTGTTAACAGCACATCCTGAAGATGCAGCGAGAAGATAGCAGCCCTATACAGTGCTGGCTCTGGAATAATTAGTGTTTTTGTTTCACTGTTAAAACTATACTGTAACATGTATGTTCTGTGAAGGGTCAGCCAATAAATCCAGAGCTTATTGTTTTGTTTCCACAAGCCCTCTGATAAATAGGCTTGAGAAAGAGCCCTTTCCCCTTCCAATAGCTTTCTGACTTTTCATGTGATATTTAACAAACTACAGATAGGCAGAATGTTCTTTTTGCTGTATGTATAAGTACACTTGGTGTACTTGATTTATTGGATGAACCTTCATTTTAAACCCAGACTCTAATAGCAGTTACATACAGGATTAACTGTGGACGCAAGAGGAAGCTGTCTGAAAGGGATGTTGGGGTGCTAACCCGGATGGATCCAAAAAATGTCATTCCCAAGACTAACTGACGCTGTATTGGCCGCAAAAGGAGGCCCTAGTACACCATACTAATAAATGATTGTGGTCTAAAACCAGGTGTTTCAGTTTCATTGTCCAACCCCTGTATATACCTTTACTGAAACAAGAGAGAATTGGAATATGTTGAAAGAATTGCTGGTGTGGTTTCTGAACCCAGACTGATTTACTATAAATAACATCAGATTTATTTCACATTACAGATGAAGCGCCATCTTCATGTGTTTCTATTATGCTTTGGAATAATTAGTGGCTGACAAGCCTAAAACAACAAGAGTCAACACTATGCTGTTAATCTTCAGCCCCTAGCTCGTGAACTATTAGCCAACCTGTCAAGCAAGGCACTGAAGGTCAAGTCAAACTCAAAGTCCCTGATCAGAAGTGTTTATGTCCTAGTTCAGTGATCCCATGCCAAAGTTTTGCACAGTTCCTCCCAAGACGGACCTCAAAGTTGTCTTTGAGAGTCAGGCCAAAAAAGCCTTAATGTGCTGTGGCAGGCTCTTCTCTGCTGGAGTGGAGAACTATGGACAGTCCTCCATTCTTCCCTGGCACCCATTAAATGATTAGATTCAATGTCAGAGTCTGCACATAATGGCGTTGACAGGACTTACAGCTTGTGAAGAGTCTGTGGCCTCAACTTTGCTCAGCAGTGAAAAAGAAACATTGAGACTGATCAAGAAAACTTCTAGATCATGTCATTCTTACAGCTCCCAGTGGAAGCTCTAGGATTGCAGCTAAGCTGAGGTGCATTAACCCATTTCTGCCAAACATTTCCCTGTGATTTTATGCACGTTGTTGTACAACCAGTGACCAGTTTAAGATAAGACATTGCATGTAAAACATTGTTAAACAGAGGGGTTGCTTATATTCATAACCTGAGATATACAATATTTTAATATTTTGTTTTTAAACAGAAATGACTTTTAAATGCTGGTTTACAGTAATTAATTATGGTGTAATAAAAAAGATCCAAAATTCCCTCTCTTCTACATATTTAATTATAATGCATCATTAGCATATTTAAACATAACATTTCATAAATTTTAAGTGCTTTGACCAGAGCCAAATTAGGGTGGATAGACCACTGGGTCCGAACATCTTCAGAACATCAGACAGACCTTCTGGGGTTTTCCCAATATGGGGAGGTCAGTATCTACCAAAAGTGTTCCAAGGACAACAGGTGAATCAGTGAAAGGGACTTGTACATCCACTGATTACTGCCTCTGCACAACCCCACATTTATTACTACTTTAATTGTCTAAAATCAAAATGAGTGTAATGTGCAAGATATCCACATCAATTAACTGAACTGAACTGAACTGAACTGAACTTTATTCTTGCCTTGCTGGTTTTTTTTGAAAACAAAGTTTTCTTCCTTGTACACTTTTCAAAACTGTTTGGTCTCTTTCTGATGGTACACACTGTATTTTGACATAAACTATTGCAAGAGATATCTGTAGATTCCATTATGATATTTTAGGATTGTTGAAGACTTCTGTTCTTGGGCTAAACTTGCTAGGATGTCCTTGCTAGGAGTTCTTTTATTATTTAGCGGATAGTGGTGTGACTAATTTCTAATTGTTCTGAGATCTTTTTAAATCCCTTTACAGACTCATATGCAGATACAACCTTCTGTCTGAAGGTCTAAGAAAGGTCTTTGGACCTGCCTGTGGTGATCCCACTCACTTCAACAATCGAGTGCAAACCAAAAGACAAAAAGATTTTCATGGTGTCCCATTGTTTATTTTTTTCAGGACTGTAAAAACTCGGGAATACATTTGTTGGTTCACTGGTGGGTTTGGATAGTAAATCCTTCAAGTCCCACAACTTCTCTACAGTCCTCAATTTCACACTAGACCCCACTCTAAATGACCATTTACATCTCAAAAACTGAATTATGCAAAGGCTTAGGGGGTTAAATAGCAAAACTAATCAAAAACAAGTATCTGTACCTCTGTGAACTGCTGCCCTGGTGAACTTTCCAGTCCACCTTGGCTTGGATAACATCAAGAAAAACAAGATCTAATAATTAACCCAGAGCTGCTACATTAGACCTTCCCAGCCTCTCTAACACCTAGCGCAGACTGTCGTTAGGTCCAATCATCCTCACTTATCATGGCAAATTACCTAATCGCTGTGACAACCCGCATGGAGTGAGACATTGTCAAAGCATGACCAATAGCTACTCTCCCAGCTGTTAGATGTGGAGGGGTCTGAGGCACCACAACCTATAAGAAGAGGAATCTGAGCAGGCCAAATGCAAGAACAGATGGATGGGCTGCTACTCAATTATTCTTCTCCATTCATTCAACACACACTCACATGTTGTGGAATATGTAATGAGTGAAAGCTTGCATTTAAATTGATGAACAAATCATTACAAAAATGGAGTATAAGAAAGTGGTAATCTGACCTCGCTTTCCATCTTCTTTTTCCCTCCCAGTAATTTTTTTACAGTTTACAATTGAATTTTCATTAAAAACGATATGTCATAACCAGTTATTTTCCAAGAGCAAAACCGATCATGGATAAATTAAAAGATTTAAAGTTAATTTTTCACTTTTTACACCAAGAGATTTTACACAGTTCACCTTAGGCAAGATTGAGTGAATCACTGAATACCTGTTTAACTGAAAACGTAACGTAATTCATATAAACGACCAGTTTCCCAGATCAGATTAATGCCACAGAAAATAAACAAAGACCAACAGGTCATTAAAGTAAACGGAAAGGAAGCAACACTGTGCTTATTTTGCCTATCTTTTAACCAAACGTAGGGAAAAGTAATCCTGGCCCTGGAGAGCCAGACTCCTGCTACTGCACACCTGAGTCAACTTACCTGCTAATTGCCATGTTTAGTAGATTTGTTAGACGAGGTTAAGCAGCAAACTGTGCAGCATTACATCAACATTTGCAGCATTTATCAGAATCTCTTCTCCAGAGCGACTTACGACTCAGGTGGGCCAGAGTAGTGTTATGAGTTTTCTGTTGTGCTACACCAACCAACTCTGGTGGTTGTAATAAGCAAGGTTGTAATAATTCTGTAATTAGCAGCCTTGTAACTACTAGGTTTAGACAAAACAAAAACAAAAACAACAACAGATCCCAACTTTACATACTAATCATACCTCACTTTTGAGTTTGTCTGCCAGCTTATTTTCAAATATTTCTATTAACCTGCTCACCACTATTCTCCAAAGCCAGCTGTTTTACAGCTGTTTTTTTTAAATACATCTACTTACCGTATTTGTCCTTACCAGGTTCTTGCCCTACCATGTCTACGTCATGTCTTGGAAACCAGCCCCATGTCACTATTTCTAACTTTCCATCTCATTCGAAAGTTGCAAAGAATTGGAATCTTCTTATTTACCTTCTTTTGGTCTTCAAGAGCATGGGTGACTGGTCTCCTCCTCTGCTGCTGCTGCTGGTGGTGGTGGTACTGAAGTTGAAGGTGATGTGGACAGAGGTGCTGGCAAGCTTCTGAACCAACCTCCATGCTTTTCCATTCCTGAGAGTCTACTGGACACCCAAGCAAGCCAAACCAGCTCCTTCAAACATGCTTCAAGCATCTGGATCTTCTGTTAACTCGCATGCTTCCAAAACTGACATTATGTACAGAGTCTGGGGACCACTGTGGTCCAGGATCATCTCCATATCTCCTCCTACTCCACTTCCGAACCGGGTCAGGGTTCAGTCCACCAGGAGAACCCAAACAACACCTGGTCAACGATGAACAAGTGGGCGGAGTCAATCTTGAATATGCATGAAAAGGAGTTTTTACTTCTTAAACTGAGCTTTTCTTCTCCAATACCATAATAATCAAATAGTGGAGTGTGGTTGAAGGTAAACACTGACCTCACACGTGTCCGTTCACTCCTCGGTTGTGGAGAGTGTTTCTGCTCAGTAGCGGGGTAGTACTGATAGTAGTAAAGCCCCCCTGACGTAATCACCAGCCCCCTTTCTCCGGGGAAAAGTGACGAGGCTCCTCATAGCGCCGTCCGTCTCCATGGAAACAGTTTCTGAATGAAACGCCGCCCCCTGCCGTTCACATGAAGAGCTACACCCCGAGACATTCCGGGAAGACTGTCGCCTCGCTGATCTCACTCAATTTAACTGCTTTAGACTTCCATTCCAGATTAAACACTGACAGAATCTTACTGCTGAGCTCCATGCTGGTCTGCACTGGCTTTTCTGGTCTGATGCTGTAGAACAGTTTATCAGAGAACTGATCAAAATGCCACTTTAACCACCCATTTATGAACCTGTCTGTCTTTCTGCTGCAGAAAACTTTAGAAAATAATGTTGATCCAGCTGTAAGGCTGTAATACCTGTAAAGCTGTATCATCAGTAAAGCTGTAACATCCGTAAAGTTGTAACATCCAAAAAGGTGTAACATCTATAAATCTGTAACATCTGTAAAGCTGTAACATCCATAAAGCTGTAACATTGTCAGGGCAAAACTGTAATTATTCTTTTTATTTTGTTGTTTTTGCAGTTATTTTAATATATCTGATTTAAACAAGCATTTTTCCTTTTTATGATTTCATTCAAAAAAAGTAACTATCATTTATTTTGTATTCATTTTATTCAAAGTCACTTATCTCAAAAATGTATTCAAACTTGAACTGAATATTTCCAATTTCCAATCAACCTTTCTGATGTGTTTCACATGTAATGAATAAAAAATATTTATTTATTTATTTATTTATTTATTTATTTATTTATTTATTTATTTATTTATTAATAATTTACTCTTCACTGAACTTGTTTTTTTTGGTGATGTATTTTTTGTCTCAGATATATGATCATGTCATAATTATGATCAAAATTATTTTTTCACAAGCCTCATTTTCTCAAAATAAGAAAAGTTGTTTTCTTGTGATCACAACTTGTTTCTGCTTAGAAAACAAGTGTACATTTGTGATCTTCCACACAGAGTTGGGAATAAAATTGTAAATAAAAATTAAACTAAATCTAGTCTTTATATTTCACCTTTGCACTAGTATGTAAATTTTGGTCAAATATCCAATATTGTGTTAGTCAATATCTCGTGCTGAACATTGATAAAATTGGGACTAAATCCACCTGGTCCACTTTGCATTGAGTCATTTTATTTCAATTTCATGATGAATGGACCAATAAGACCATACTCCTGTAGATTATCATGTCAGATCATCACTTAAACATTCTGCTGTTCTGGAGTTCAGTAAATACACCATCAAATTTTGGACTGAAACATCAGTCAATCATAAACATTTATGCAATATTCTTAAACATTTCCTGCCCAGGCCAGCATGACACACATATTATTGCGCACCCCCAGCAGGGGGCGCCATGGTGTTGAACGAATGAGCTGTATGTGAATGTCCTGACCTGACTGCTTCTATTGGGCACTAGTTCAATAAATAACACAACACACACTCTGCAAGATAAAGGTGCTTCAGATGGTTCAAAAAGATCCACTTTTGGTTCCATGAAGAATGCTTTAAATAGAGTTTTAAGTGTCTGAAGAACTTTTAAAGAACCTTTAAATGGGTAAAGAACCTTTTCATCGAGTGAGGGTTACTTAGATCTTTACAAAAACAAACATTGTTCTCTATGGCTCCAAAGGTGTTTATTCTATGCCATTGGTCCAAGACCCAGAGTGTAGTGCAGTAATGTACACTCTGCTGTGTTCTGGTCTTGTCTTGGATTCTTGGAGTGGAAGTTAGAATCTAGTTATTCTGACTTTGCTTGTTGTTCCATATCAAATTAAAGCACCAAATCAAGACACATCTCTCTTAGCCAGATAAAAGCACATGATTTGATATTTGGACATGTGACATTGACTCCTCTGCCTCCTCACGCTGCCTCAAGCTGTCTGCCCATTATAAAGGGCATTAATTAGGGTAGATTTTAATTCTGAATAAAAGCCTGCAGCAGACGTTCAGGGAGCTGCTGATGGAATCTGGGGAAACATCATTCAGCTTGAGGGTTTAATTGCAGGATTATCACTTTGGTGGAGAACAGAAGGGGGATATTTACCTGTAGATTTGTCTGGTCATTTTTGGAAACCTATGTGCATAAATATTTATGATTTTCCATTTTCATATTCATACAATTTCAGAAGAAGACCTTATTTTTGTCATCTTAACTACAGCATGATTGTCTAAAATGGAGTACTCTGTTCTGTCCTTTGATAGTTATTTCTTAAATACTGACTGCAGTTTCACAGTAAATATCAGAGATTCATTCATTCATCCTCTTGTCCACTTCGATTGTGGTCTGAAGCTTTCCCGGAATGTCTAAATGAATGACTGAAGTTACATTTATAAAGCGCCTTTCTACCCAAGGACACTTCACAGTCAGCACTCCTCACAATCACACTCAGCCAACAAACACGGTTGACAAGTGGTAGCCCATCACGAACAGCGTACATTCTACCAGAAATGAACTGGGGGAAGAAGGGGGAAGGGGGAATGCCAATCCATATCTGGGTATATACTGTAGACATGCATTCACTCAAACACATACACACTCATTCATACACCAGGGCAATCCCCAGAGGAAAGCCCTGCAGATAGGGCCACAGGGCTGCCCACTTGGTGCAAGACAGGGGATGGGACACCAGTCTACAACAGGGTATACATTGATTCACACACATACACATTTCACCTACCACATATATTTTTGGGAAGTGGGCTGAAATAAGAGTACCTGGAGGAAAATGAGGATTCAACCATCAACACCCTGGAGCTGTGTGACACACACACTACCTTTGGCACCACTGTGCCATCCGATATCTGAGATCAGATGATATAATTATATGTGGGTTGATCTGGCACTCATAATATAAGTGCACCTCACATGTTACAGAAAACCTAGAAAAACGAGCTGATGAGTAGAACGAGTGTCTCACCCAAGTGTGTTTACAATGAGAACTGTATCATATTCAAATAATAATTACAGACCATAAGCAGTCCTTGGTACTCACTAATGTGTGTGTGTTTATTTTCAGGAGATGCTGAACTATTCTAATATGTCACCATTTTTCTATAAGTTATAAAGAGAGACCACCATCAATGCCTTTGCGAAACCCAAACTCATATCCCTGTCTTGATCTCACTCCCCAAAGGTCCCAGTAACTGTGTGCTCAGTAACACTATGACGTGTTACACTATTGGCCAGAGCACTTTAGTATTAGTTGGAGATGCCACCATGTTAGCCCTGTTGACTGATTGTTAGCAGGCAAAATTGTTCAATATTTTATATAAGCACAGTCTAATTTTGGTATTCCTTTTGAGGTTGCTCCCAAAGTTATGAATCGACAGCTCTGATATTTGTGTTTAGTCCAATAACAGGAAAATTGCCTGCTTAATATTGTGTAGGACCCCCCCAGTGCCACCAAAAAGTGGAAAACATTCATCAAGCCATGAACTCCACAAGACCTCTGAAACAGTAGATCTTTAAGGTCTAAGTTGTGAAGTAAGACCTCCATGAGCATCAATGAGCCTTGGGTGCCCATAACCTTGTGGTCATTCACTGGTTCACGTTTAGTATGAAGTGGTACTGCCCACTGCATACAACAAACACCTCACAAGACCTGCCTGATGTTTTAGGGATGTAGCCATCACAATTTGCCCCTTGTCCCATTGTCAGTTTCAGGAGCTGATTGTATATAACTGCTAATGAAGCTGCATGTAATTAGAACTCAGCATGGGACACCCTGCACTAATGTACTGGAACACAATTTTGTCTGCTTATGGCTATAACATTTTGTCCGCTGATACCTTTCATGTATCCGTATCTGTGTTTGTATACAGTTAACTGTGTAAAAGAGTAGCATCATGGATCACTGGAATCCCAGTCTTTAAGATAATCGCCTATCACATGAGCTCCTCGCACACTACTAGAGTACTGAGCCCTGCAAATCTTTTCACGGAAAGCTCAGAGCATGGATGAGTGCACTAACATCACCTCTGGCTGCTGTGTGACAGTTTTACACAGACTAAGACAAGCTTCACACACTCCCTTGGCCAGCATTGCGGGGTGGCGAGCTGGGAGAAAGTCCTGATTTGAATACTGAGGAGTCTATAGGCTCTCTATACAGATTTAGTCCTGCTCACTCATGAATACAGAGCGGCGGTTTAATGTGCTCTTTGATGGAGTGTTCGTTCTGGCAGCACACATGCCTGATGGAACGATGGCCAGAACAGTGGTATGGAAATGAAGGTTAGTGCTGGAGAGGGAAGGCCTGAGTTTTCATCCTCCAATCATTCTTCATCCTGTTTATTTTGGCTTCCCAAACTGTATTTAATGAAAAAAATGGAAACAAATATGCAGGATTGGCAGCACAAGTTTCGATCCCAATGGTGGAGACCCCTTATAGTGCACATTTAGCCCTGCTTAACTAGATTGAAATGCTGTCCAATAAGTTTTTTGTTGTTGTTTTTATTTACATGGATGCCAAATTGTCGATTAGGTAAGGCATGCTTAGTTTTTGGGTTTTGCTCCTTCAGTCTTCCAAAGGAGCTATGACGTTAATAATGATAATAGCTGTAGTTTACCCTATACAATGCCTTTGCTAACAAGCAATGGAAGCTTCTATTCTCAGTTCAGGGGTCACCAAGCCTGCTTCTAACCCTGGATTCAACACTAATCCTCCTCATCTGATCCTAGTAATTACTGCCTTCAGAAGTTCTTGACTGGCTGAATGGGGTTGGAGTTGGGGTTCGGGTAGGAGTTAAAACCTGCAGGAAGGTAGCTCTCCAGAACCAAGGTTCTTGTTCAATTCCTCTCTCCAGCCAATTGGAGGAAATTCCAAGGAATTCACAATTTACTCAGAAAAACTAAGGAAACAAGGGGAATTAGGCATTATTCCCAAGTGGTTGAAATTGTTGACCTTTTTGTACTGCCGATGACAGGTGCCCCTACCTTGCTGCATCAGTAAGGCACAGAATACAGCCATACACTACACTGAGCAGAAGTGAACTATTATAGACATTCTACCTCTACTGCAACTCGGATTCTCCCACATATTCCTGATGCCCATAAATTGCACGCAATATCACAAGTTGAAATTGAATACTGGATTTGCTTGTGTACTTCTTGGGGTGAGGAATTGACATACATAGTGAGAAAGTGACACAAAGGCCATTCTGATAAGTCTACTAAGCAAAAAGTGAAACCAGTCAGTGTTAGATGTGTCCAGTCAAGAACTCTCATTCATTAGTTCAGTTAAGTGCCCTGAAGCTTCATGACTTCAAAACAGAGTTTTGAGTGTTCAAAACAGAGAATAATGTACTACCCCTGCCTACAGGCTCAGAAAAGTGAGAGTGTTGCTGTTCTGTTTTGAACATCGACTTTTCTATTGCCCATGGGGGGTTAAATGGCCTTTAAACCAGCTGAGGTAACAGGAGTTAACCGCTGTCATTGTCTGTCATTGTTAGTCACATGTGTTTACTGTGTGCAACATCACTGAAGCGCCATCTTTGAGGTATCACATTAGTGAGCCGTGCAGCACCAGTGAACAAATTTACTTTCGTAATATTTGGTATCATTTAAAGCAATGACCGTGAGATAAACTCAGCAAGAGACTGATCTTTTAATACATGATCATCTGTTAACTGATTCAAATGACCTGACTGCAGAAGTTGAAATGTTATCATTGCTGCTGCCAAACTCATACTTGGATAATACCACCGATCCTGTTTAGTCTGTATACCTAGGAATAGTTCTGAATCTAGGCTAAAAGCCCAAAGATGTTGCATGAGTGCAGGACTGACAAAAGGAAAGCTGAAACTTGTCCTTAGCATAGTATCCTTCACTTGCTTTAAACTGCAATATATTACAGATATATCACAAAATGTGGGCTGAAATGATGTTCTTGAAACACAGTCCTGAACCAGAAATATTGTTTAACCCAATATAAATGAGAAAACATATGATCATCATAAAACATGACAATCCTAAAATCGAGCTGAAAGTGGGCTTTTTACGGCCTTAACGACACCCGATGAACCTGTCTCTTCTTTCTTGCCTTGCTGTCTATTTACTACATGTATCATGGAATATGCCTTACTGGTAAAAAGCTTAAAGTTGCCACTAATGTCCAGTGCTCTGGCTAATAGAACACAGCTAACTCTTATCATCAGCAACAATCAGCACAACCTGTATCATTTCACTTATAAAAGAAAGCAAACAAAAAGAAGAATTTAGTCTGATTACAGAACAGCCTAGACACTGAATACCTCAAAAGTGGTGCTTAACACAAAAAATGTTGTGTCTACCTCATCTGTCAAGGACTGAGATACTAACTAGCCTGCTGTGATCCTTCATTGATGTGTTTCACGAGGCCAAACAACGTTTAGCCTGTTATAGTTATGGATGTTATAAGAGACATAAACCTCTCCATGGATTGAACAATACAATAGAAGAGTACGTGTTAATGACTCCTTTTATACATATAGCTACCCAGCATCACCAAAAATATGCTATAAGATAAAATAATGAAGATACCCCAACAGTGTGAAGGCAGCTATATATACTTGCATACATAACCTTTTGTAAGATGTCTGAAACATTGGAACAGTTAGTAGAATTTCCTATCATTAATATGCTGGATTACTGAAAGATTATATATTTTACTGGGACTTGCATCATAAACTTGAGTTTTTGCATTATAATGTAGAGCTAAAAGTGACTCCTCCCCCTAGTTTTTGATTTTCGGTGGAAAATTACAGCAGTAGCAGATTGCAGCCTGGCTGACTACTGGACTAGCAGAGTTTACCCTCAGGCAGAATATGGTCAATATGCACGAGACATTAAACTGCTGTGCTCTACTGGCTTTATGTATTGAGTATTGATGGTTGTAATGAAGTCCACAGTATTTTCTATATTATATTATAATCCTGGAGGGAGTGCAGCATAAGCCTGGGCTGTAAAAGAGTATTACACCGATATGCTGGTGCACATTGTTCTCTGAGCACACATCAAAGCCACAGCCAGCCTATATATAACCAGAAACTCTACCAAAATACCTACAGTACTGCACCTACACCAGGATTTTCTGGGTCTTTCACAGTCAAAGCCTATATACTAGTTTTGTTCAGTTGCATTCTTCATCCAGATGGATTGATAGAGACATGCAATTGCTTTAACGTTCATTGCATAAGGATACATATAATTCCCCACTATTGATTAAACATCTACCGTCCATTACACATCTCCACTAGAAGAGGGGGACACATTGCACATCAATTGAATAGGGAAAGGAAGTAATTTAGTAACTTCATGTTAACAGTGAAATAATGGGTCCTGTATTTAATGACATGGTGGTACCCCAGATTGCCCGAACATGTAGAAGTTGTGAGGTGTTATGTAGTAAGTGAGGTTGAACACTGGCCAGTGTGATAATGAGTTTGAGTATCATGAGTTTGAGTCAGGCATGATAGTAGGTGCCAGATGGATGGGACGTTTCTGAAGTTGAGCAGGCATTTTAGAGTTGTTGATCCACAGTGACATGTAAAATGGGAATTCATCTTATAAGACATTACAGCCCACAGTGGACAGTGCAGTGGCAGCCATTGGATGCTCAGTGATTGTGATTGGCAACGTCTGGCTAGATTTGTCTGTGCAAATACACAAAAGCACATCCATATTCAATGCAGGAGGTCCCACACACCTATGCCACAAGGCAAGGAGAGTGTTCCTTAGCTTCCATGGGATATGGACATCAAACATACCTCATAACACACCAATGAGTCATAGTACTAGTTGTTTAGGGCTAATGGTAGTGTTTGTGTGTGGCACAGACCCCATGAAGCCATGGACCCCAGTTGTTAACAAGGCAATGTTAAGGCTGATGGTAGTTCCACTGGTGTTGGGTGAATTCTCATGGCATGTATTGGATCCATTGGTTCATCTAAACACATAATTGACTGGTGTACATCCCATACATCTGGAACCCACTATCATGCCTCTCTCAAACTCTGATAATTCATTCATCTTGCCATGACCACACTGGCCTGTGTTCAACCTCACTCACAAGATAGCACCTCAGAACTTATACAAATGAGGGTGTTCTCAAGGTGAACCCTGAGCAACTGCCACTTCAAAATCAATTTACATTCTGCTAACTTTTGGCATGATGTTTATTCTTTTGATGCCATTATTGGTGGAGGGATACATGCATTACCCAAGGAAGCACCCCTTTTTCAGATTTCACCACGTATCATCATCAACAGTGAACATACAGGTTCACTGGCGGGGTTGGTGTGTTGTTCATGGAAACCTCTGGTTCAGTTCACTACAACTGTATAAATTGGAGCTGGTAAGTTTTCTGCAATGAACAATTTCTATTGAATTTTAAGATGAATTTAGCCTTTTTTTTTTTAAAAAAAAACATCAGTGCAGTTCCCCTTTAAGAGTAAAAATGTAATTCTGTCTGTATACAAAATGAGTCCTGATGTTATAAACCTCAAGCCAGCAGGGTCCACCTCACTGCATCCATATTCATAAGCTCATTTTGACGGACGACTCTGGCAGGGAGGCGAGCGCGAAGGCCGTGATTGTTTTTTACGACACTGGAGGGGAGTTTGTCACTGATGTGAAATTGAGTATCATAATTCCTCAAACGGGCCGTCCCCGCACCGGGCCAGGGCCACCTTCACTCGCCCCTCTGCGGAGCACAAACGCCTAATGGCTCCAACAGCTGTCAGCACCCAGCCGTAATTTACTGCAGCAAATCCGTTGTGCGCACCGCAGGAAGATGCATATCACCGCCGCTCTCTGCGAGCTGTTTTCCCCAAATATGTACCAGAAATGAGCTATTAAAATGCATGAGAGCACTCTCAGTCCACTAAATGCCCTGCGTGCAAGGCGGTATTTACATGCATGCTATAGGAGGCTCATAAATTCTCCAGGAAGGTGTCTCAGATTGATGACATTTAAGGGGGCGCCATGTCAGGGGAAAGCACCAGAAGTTGACTTGTCATAGTGCTGCAGATAATTTGATCTGAATCCAATCTAGAAAGGAAGAAAGCCCTGCTCACTACCAGTACTTGAGGATTGTCCGGTCTTATCTGCAAAAGGCTGGTGTGGTTGTAGTTTTCATTCTATCCAAGCAAGTTTCAGTTATCATGACTGATCAGGTGCACTTCTACTTGATTGAAAGGAAGACTTGTAAGGCTTGGAGGATAAAAGAGTATACAGGAGAGGAAATAACAGAAATGAGTTTGAAATGACTGTAAAATATAATGTAATATTAAAAAGATAATGATAACAACACTAATAAGAACACTGTAAACCAACTGCTCAACAAGAGATATGAATTTGATTATAAAAATAAAAAAGTAAGACGGTCATTTGTGCCTCAGCTTCTGCAGGTCAGGTTTTAGAAAAATGTTGGGCTGGATTTTTTTATTTTTTTTTATTGCTGGACCTGGCAACCCTAACCGCAGCAAGCAAGCTTGAGCAAGCAGTGGTGGAAATGAAGTAAACATGGACGTAAGAAATGTTTAGAAGGAAAGTGATTTACAGCCATCATCAACAGAAAATGGTTCATTTTCAGCAGAGGCAGCAACACTGTGAATCCACACAGGATGTGAAGCAGTAGATGTAACAAACATTAGCTGTGATAAGCTCATGGGCTCTCAGAACCCGGCCAGACTTGTGCCTCTTTAGATGTTATAATAAAATGTCAAGTTAAGAAGCAGTGAACAATATACAGATTTTAAACATTTTTAGAAATTGTTTGGATTCATATTGCTGCAGTAAATGGGCAAATAAATCTTCAGAGGTGAGCATGGTTCTGGACGTTTGGGTTGGGTTACCCCAATTCTATCAACCCATCCGTTCCACACATGGATTGTTTGTCCTCTGCATTTAATCCAACCGTGCAGTGAAACACACATACACAATAGTGAATTCACACACAAGAAGGTAGTGATCACACATGCCGGGAGTGGTAGGCAGCCTTATCCACTATGCCTTGTTCAAAGGCACCTCCGTCATGTCCTGCTACTTCAGTGAATCAAATCAGCAACCATCCAGTCACAAAGCTGGTTCCCTAAGCACCAGGCCCAATGAATACACTTGAGACCTTTTAAAATGGCCAAAATTCGACTTCCTGGCGCTGTGCAAGACAGCTGCCTTTCCAGTCACTCCGTTACATTAATTTCCCTCCCAAGGGATCAATAAAGTTCTATCCTATCCTATCCTATCCTAAAATGCTTACTGTATATATGACTGGTGGTAATTGCCCATTTCTGATATTTGTCAATATTTCTAGCTGAATATTTATGCAGACTGTTGCTCATGCGAGTAATCATTTCATTGGTCATTAGCCTAACAATTGAGGTATATAGCAAGTCTGATAACAAGTGCATAGTGGACAACTGTTTGCGTAGTAGAGGCAATGCTGACAGTCCACTGGTTAGATTTTTCAGGGCAGTCCACTGGTGGTTAAGCAGAGCATTAAACAAAATGTCATGACTGCTCCAAACCTTGAAACATGAAATGTCATTTTTCTTTCTTTTCATTTTCTATTTAGAGTGAAATGCATGGATTTATCTTTCTTTCTCTTTTTGTTCTTTGTAATATTATTATTAATTTACTTTCTAAAATAAAATATTCGACCTTATCGAGCCAGAGGACAGAAATAGGTTTGCAATATGAGTAACCAAATGAACTTGATTAGAATACACTTCTCACTACTTATCTAAATACTTTTCTTTTGATATTTAGTACATTTGGACGTTGTTGTTTGTGAGTGAAGAATTTTTCATTTATTTTGTTGGACTTCTTTAAAGGTTTTTGTCATTTTCTCTTTACAGGTTGGAGCTGATGATGGTATTATGCTCTCCATTCTATAAAAATGAAGTTAATGAAGTCTGAGCAGTAGAAACCAAAGGTGGGGCCAGACGTGTCTACACATTTGATAGCCCTGCTCCGTAACTGCAATCCGAGCTTCTCAGTCCACCTTTTTGAGTTTGCAGCAGAAATCAGTTTTTCTGGTGGACATCCAGTTTGACCTGGAAGTGTTACATTTCAGCAGTAAAAGTTGAGCCCATGTATTTTATTACAAAACGATTTATATTTCCAACAATAATATATTTTGCCGCTCACACAATGTGAGTCTACTACAGTTTAACCACCAAGCTGCTGCAAGAGAGTCAACACACACCAGTCACAATTAAGAGAAGAAAAAATAATGTTTGAAAGTATATATACTGAGTCCAGGCCAGACAATAAATATGGTGAGAGCACTGGACAATGTTTCTCTGATATATCATCAGTAGCCACCAGAGATGAACACTTTCTGTTAAGCATCCTGTTGAATTAATATTTAATTTAAGTATTTCCTTTTATTAAGAAAAGACTGTGACCTAACAGTCACGAAAACACAAACTAATCCCATGACTTTTTCCTGAACGTTGCACAGACCTGCAGGATATGCAAGTGGGCTTCCTGTGTTGAATGTGGATGTAATTACTACCTGTTTGTATGGACAGACATCGCTGGTCATGACCATTACTGTCCACTGTGAGTGGTAATGTCTTCTATGAGTATGGGTGAGAATGTACGCCATCTGGCACCCACTATCCGGCCATATAGAATCAGTTTGTGATCAGTGCTTTCCCTTGACTTTTGGCATGCCATTGTAGTATACAATAATAATAATAATAATAACAATAATAATAATAATAATAATAATAATAATAATAATAATAATAATAATAATAATAATAATAATAAGAAAAAACAAACAGCAATCCTAACAAAAGAGACAACCTGGACTTAGTGACCACATATTTGGACAACTTCTATGACTCAGTCTGTTGTTTTTCACCCAATGATGCTGGGTCGTGGAAATGTCCAAAGCTTTTTTGTGAGAATATAAATGCAAAACAGCACAGGTTCTTGTGGAATAAATATAGATAACATATATAAATGTAGATATAGTACCACTGTGCTTGCACACAGAAGAATTGACAGCAGCGTGACATGTAAGAATTGTATTTGTAGAACATTCTCAAAAAATTAAGGAGAACAAGAATAAGAAAGTGTTAGTATTCTAGTGCAAGCAATACCATGTACCTTGTGTTGGTAGCTGGCTCAAGACAAAGAGCCATGTTATTTTTTTAAAATTAAAATTAGGCCTTGGATTTTACACCTTCTCCTGCACTCCATCACTAACCATCTTTCCTGCTGTGCGACTTGTGTAGCACGTCTAACCTCGCTCCTTTGATAAACCCTCTCTGACAACATCAATGATTAATGACAGTAAAAATAATTGAGTCAGGATTGAGAGAGACAGAGGTCAAGAGATGACTGGCAAGGCAGGAGAGCAGCTAGGGGCCTAAAGATCTTTACAGAGACACATGACACATCCTTCAGTCATCTATCAGTTCTCCCTCTCTATCTATCTCTTTCTTTCACCTTCTCCCAGTCTCTTCTCTCTCTTTTCTCCATGGCCTTCAGTAAAAGTCACTCATTCGCAGCATTGAGGACAAGGTGCTGCCAAGGCCAGAGGGCTGCAGATCAATACTTCATTTGCTGGGCGAGATTTACTTTCCTCCGCTGTATCAAACTCATCAGATGTCACGATGAAAAGGAACAGGATTCTGTGTAAAACTCCACAGAAGGCTTCTAATTTCCCAGACATGCGAAAGGTGTTGGAGAGGCCACGGCCTATTATGAGTCTAGCCATGTTCGCAAGAACCTGCATGTTCTTAAAGACCCAAAAGCAGGGGATTCTATAACAGGTGGGTTTATAAAAAAAACACTGAATCCATCAGCATATTGCAGCATGTACATCTGTATATCTTCTTCTTCTTTCGGCTGCTCACTTTAGGGGTCGCCACAGCGGGTTATCTGCCTCCATCTTGCCCTATCCCCTGCCTCCTCTACTGTTACACCAACCTTCTCCATGTCCACCTTCACTACATCCATAAACCTTCTCTGAGGTCTTCCTCTTCTCCTTCTGCCCGGCAACTCCATCTCCAACATTCTTTGTCCAATAAGCACATACATCTGTATATAACATATAACAAATAGAAAGGTGTTCAAAATGAAGAGAACTTGCTGTTTTTGCTTTCTGTAGAACAGTGGCTGATGGAGGAGACACAGTAAGATCAGTAGCCAGAAATATCTAAGCTTTAACAGTATGGATGAATGTTGGTCACTACTTGGAAAGTGGGTAGTTAGACAGCCTGAATAGTGTCTCAAAGATTAAAATATATTTGCTGTAGAAAACAATATATATACTACTAAGCCGATTTGCTTTCCTAGGTAATGCATCTTCTTATTGTCTCAAAATTAAAGAATGTTCCTGCACAAATAACTAGAAATATAACTAGCACACTGACCGGCCAAAAGTCATGGCATAGCAGTATGTAAATTGATTTTGAGGCAGCATTACCTCAGTGGACGGCTTGGGAATGCTCACACCTGTATAAGCTGTGAGGCGTTATCTTGTGAGGCTGAACACTGGCCAATGTCCTCATAGCAAGGCAATTTGAATTATCAGAGTTTGAGTGAGGCATGATAGTGGGTACCAGATGTCTGGGACATGTGAACGGACATGCCACACTGGCAGATATCACATCAAGAGGCGGGTTCTATGATGTATTCCCAGTACACATGTCTGGTCAATACTGCTTTATTATTATTTTCCAAGATCACCAATGTAGTTATACTAGTTGACTAATTTCATAAAGTTGGTTAAGCAGTTTCATCAAGATCATCTTACTGGCCCAAGGGGGAAGTGGAGGGTTAAGGACTAATGCAAGCAGTTGTAACTCCTGTTGATTATTTAATTTCTGTGAAATTGTGTATTATTTACTGACATCAGAGACATTTTATCAGTATTCTTGTGAGACCCATGTCTTCCTGGATGCACGTCTGACGGCTGGTTCTGGACATGCTGGTCAATAAGCTTCATCATATTAGTTGACTATTTTGGGAATGTTGGTCATGCTGGTCGACTAGCTAAATCATCAAATTAAACTAAACTAGAACATACCGTATGTTTGTTAAGAGCTACATTGGTCAAGCAACTTAACCAGCTTGAGTTGGAACGACATGTTTATATATAGTGGTCAGCATGTATTTGCTGTTAGGGAAAGGGCAGTGGTCATTTGTAAAGTCAGAATGTGTAAATTGTTTGTTACAGGCAAGTTTAATTTAAATTCATTTAAACTGTAATGTCTCTGATGTTCTTTGGCATCACCATCATTAGAAATAGCCATGTGTACAGACTACGCCACCTGTGCATAAAGAGTTTACTTTGTTTACGATTGACTCCTGTCTTTCTTGATGATTAGCAGCTGCATTTAAAGCAATGCCTAAACTCTTTCCCCCAGGGTCCATTTGAGCAATTGCCAGTGACATCATTACAGTTTCCCCTGACGTCCTCCTGTAATTATTGAACAGGTCAAAGGTCTCCAGCACCTCCTCTTCCAAAGGGGTCAAACTGAATGTCCAAGTTATAGAGGTCAAGAAGGAAACAGCATTAGGCCATTTATAGCATGTTGGGTCATTGGTGGCGGAGCAACATCAGCAACAATCACAAAAAAGAACCAATTCACTTGTTGGTTTGAATCATGAGATGGAGCTTCGCACACGCTTGTGTCTATATTTGCAAATAGGCCTCAGATGTGAACCTTTGAGTGGTAAGAATTACTCATTTATATTTCAGTCTGTGATGATACAGCATCTGTAGCAGCCTGGTTTATATTTTGCTTCAGGTAGATGAAGCATTCGGGTCAGAGTAAATTATTGCTGCTGTGTCTTTTTTCCATTTTTATCAGCCCCCAAAATCTACTTACTGACCTATGAAACAAATCTGAGTTTTATCTAATAAGATACATCAGGCCTAGATTAAGGTTTGGTCATCCCTACTCAAATGATCTGTGTTAGATTTTCTAAATAAAAAAAGTTTCTCATCATCATGTAATTCTATATTCTTAAACATACTGGAAATAAATAATTGTGGAGGCAAAAGTATTGGGACAGCTCCACATGACAGCTACAGAAGTTTTAATGACATCCCATTCATAAACTATAGGCCTCATTATGAAATCCCTTTTGCAGCTATAATAGTATTTTGTACTTTATCACTTATCAGAGGCCCCACTCTGTTGCATCTTGTTGTGTTTACTTCAATAATACCACTCACAGATGAACATGGAATATCTAGGAGGAAAGACGTTTCACTTACTGACTCAATGATGCAATGGTGACATCCTATTATAGCACCACGTTTTAATTCAGTGAGCTCTTTAGAACCACTCAGGCTAGTAATGCTTAACATTACATACATCGTGTCCCTTTAAATGAATGCATTCAGCTACTTACATTGCACCCATTGCTGACAAAGATGCGCAAACACACACACACACACACACACACACACACACACACACACACACACACACACACTTACTTACAACACTCTTCCTCTTGTCACTGAATGCAATCAAATACTCACAGCAATTCTACAAGAAGTAGTAGAAAGCCTTCCATGAAAGGTAGAGCAGAAAACAATTACTTCAACCTGATTAGAGACATCAGTGTTACTGATGGTTGAAGGTAGGTTGAAAATGGGTCCAGGGTCTGAAACCATTCAGCCAAGAGTGGCTCTGTGATCTCATCAGTGGTCACTCTTGGCTGAATCAACCTAGCAGTGACACGGATGTCTCTAAAAATACAAAAACTCAAGAAGTCCTCTGCTCCACTGGCCACCCTTGTTATTCCACTACTGGTGTACAGGTAAATATTGTTTGTGGATGTCATCTAGCACTTTACCAACAGTTTCTGACCACAGAACGGTGGTGGACCTGCTTTCAACCTAACAGTAACACTAATGTGTCAGTACCTAACTAACAATAATATAGGGTTGAAGTGGACTGGTAGGTACAGTATGTGTATCTCATACAGTGGCCAATGGGTGAGTGGACACACAAGCTCCTAATAAAGTTGATATGAATGTATTGTACGCCTTAATCATCAGACCTGCGGAGCAGCAAAATTGGTCTGATTTCACATTTTTCACCAATAAGCTACCAAATGAAGTGATAAATTGTACATTACACTTCTCTATCATTTATCCCACATCTGCTAACAGCCAGTAACCTTCTTCAGGGCAGCTGCTGGAAGGTTTCTGCAATTGTTGGGTCCCTGCAGGGGTCAGCCAGGGCCGGGTGTCCTGCCACAGTGCATTCTGTGGAATTAGGGTATATTGATCTATCTCCTTGGGATTATGGATCTGTTCTCTTAATCATTACTTCGAAGGTCAATCCTTGGCCATCTCTTTGATGGAGTGGATTGTACTGTACAAATCAAAACTTTCAGAGGTTTCAATTCTTACTTAAATAATCATTATTCACCCACTTAAAAATAAAGGTGCTAAAAAAGGTTCCTTAGGTTTTGGTACCAATCACATTTGAATCAATATGGTGCCAGTACAGATATCTGGAATTCTATACATTACTGTATACATCTGTGCATTACTCTCTAAACTAGCAAAAAATGTCTTTTGGTTTTATAAAAAAAAGTCTGAACTTCTCAGTTTCAACATTCTGTTATTATTTAAACACATGTTTAGAAAATATGTTTGTAAATATAAAATCGCCCATTTATTTCTGTTCTGAATGGGTTTACACACCACAGTGATTCACTGCAGTCGCCTAGTCATGCTTGATGAATCTCCACTGTCAAAAAAAGACAGACCAATCAGTTTCTGTGCTGCTAATGGTGTTGGATAGTTCTGCTGGGCTCTGATCCACTGTCCTGGGCTGATTGTCTCTCAGTGTGGATCATGTTAGGGTAACACCAGAACAGAAGAGTCTTTACTCTGCTTCTCCAGAATTAAGCAGAATTAGTTTTACACATTTTACTGCAGCTTTGTTGGAATTTGAGTCAGATATGGTAAAAAACTGACAGACTGATGGCATATTTTTGGAATCCAGTCTCAGAACCTTTCCAGTGTTTGTTTCAGTTTGGAGGATGCACACATGAATTCCCAGGCAAAAATGGTTTCTATTTTGTATCACATTAGATTTGAAGTTACAAATGTCTGTGTATGGCTTGAATAAATGGTGTGAAAGATTACACAAGATGTTAAACTGTAATCCACAGTATTATGATAAACCTTTGCCAGTGAATCCTGATTCATCAGCATCCTTCATCAGTAGTGGCTGCAACATGCTGTTAACATTAGCAGCAGTTGTTGAGGGGGGGGGTGTTTTTTCTGATTTCAGCTCGCCACTGCCCTCTATGTTATGCTTGTACTAAAATTTGACACTGATTGATTTGACATTAATTTGTACTCAGTAGTACCGATGTAATTCTCTTGGTTCCATTAAAAGTACAGACTTTGGTACACAACTCTAGGATTCCTTGGGCAATACAATAGCTGAGCTACTTTGTACAACAACCACTTGTATAGAGTATGAGGGTGAATAATCCTTAAACATTCTTCTGAAAACAACCTTCACTTAATTTAAAGGTTCTTTACCAGTATAAAAGTGGTTCTCCCGTGGCATTTCTTCTATGACTACAGTTCCCGCTCTCTTTACTTTACTCTCAAGGGATTATATAGGTCTTATAAGGACATGATGATACAGAAACATAAAAGTGCTTCTAAAGTTTCTTTGTAGTACTGTAATAGAGATGTGTGAGGGCGAAGAACCTTTTATAGGTCTTCTAAGAAACAACCTTCACTTGATGTAAAGGTTCTTTACCAATAAAAATGTGTATACCCTGAAACATCTCTGTCACAATGCAACTAAAAGAGGTTCTCCTACGGATTCTCAGTTACGGCTCTTTGGCTTGCCCTCAAGCGATTTAAAGATCTTATAAGGGCACAATGATACAAAAACATGTTTGTCTCTTAAATAAAGCGCCTTTTGGCTTAAGAGAATAAATATAGAAAAGTATTTTCAGAAGCATGAAGCTTCTAGCACATGAGTCTTGACATTTACTACTAAAAGAGACACTGTGGGGAATAAAGTGTTTAATAAAACAGCATTTCCACGCTTTAATATTGTATCATGCTGTAAATTCTTAAACATATCTCCTTTCTGTGAAGCGTCTCCAAGTAAGCATGTGCATTAAGGATCTGTTTTGTGATTCAGATCAGTGTAAACATGGGAGAAATCTTTTTGTGAGGGTCTTGGTGAACGTGGGCTTCGATCTTATAGTTCGATGACCTACAAAAGGAAAGGAATGAATGCACTTCTCATGCTTCGCTTTAGCCGCAGCTGCTCTGGGAGAGGAAAACACCAGTGTGTGAGTGATGCTCTCTCTCTCTTTCAGCAGCAGGGGGAGAACGCATAGCCGATGGTGCCACAGTGCTACAAAGCTTTCAGACAGAAGGCATGAAACGCACTGCCGCCTGGTTGCCATGGAAGTGAAACCTTCTGTCAGTGTGCCTTCCCTGCCTCCATCACCCTCTGTTCCTCAAAGAATACCTCTCCCATCTCTCTCTCCCTCCCTCCCTCCCTCTCACACACACACACACACACACACACACACACACACACACACACACACACACACACACACACACACACACACACACCTCACATCAATAATGACAACCAAGTCCCCGTGGAAGCAAATGAGTGCCTGAATCAATTGTGTGTGTGTGAGTGTGTGTGTGTATGTATGTATGGCATTTGCATTGAAGGAACTGTCCTATTATTGTACCTCAACATCATTTTTCCATTTTTAAAAAAAATGTTAATATGAAAACCAATAAAACCTATATATATATATATATTGTTCAACAATTGTATGCAACAGCAAGGATTAAAACTGGCAAGGATTAAAAATGAAAAATTATGAATAAATGAATATTGTATATATATTTTTAAATTAATGGCTACACATGAGACCATGGTTCCTCTATCATGTGGAACCTGTTTTAAAATCACGTGAATTGACAATTGATATTCGATCTTCACTTGAACAATACTGATGGAGACGGATGTAAAATAACTAAACAAACAAAACTCAATAAATGTCCTTTATGCCTACAGTTAGAATCAGGTGCACTATGGCATCTGCAAATGATTAGAATATTGATAAAGATGACTTTGGAGGAGCCTGTTTAATTTAAACCTCACGTTTGTTTTGGTTGCTCTTGACTGTTGAAGTGAGTGGTATCGCCATGGTGAGATCCAAAGAGCTCTCTGAGACCTCCAGAAAGAAGGTTGTAGATGTATATCGATATAGAGTCTACAAACGGGTTTTAAAAGATTTCCTCACAATATGGAATCAGTCCACTCTAGCCAAAATCATTCACATGTAAAACAACTGCCAACACGGCCAGGCCATCTTACATGACCAGCATTTACCATTACACAGAAACAGCACAAGTTGTTGGAACTATAGGACCATTTTTGCTGAAAGTGAGGCCATACTAGCTTGTTTTCCCCGTTTCTTTACCTGAAAAAAGAGGAAGACAGTTTGAAATACATCACACCTACAATATTCATGCGAGTGCACAGCAGTAAAGTAGTCCCAGGTGTGCTGTAGAATTACATGCCTTCAGTTCTTTATCAGGTCTCACAGTAGGATGGAAATGACAGTGTTAGAGGAAATCATATTGTATATCAGTATAAAAGCAGCAGAACTTATTTGGTCCTCTACTTTGTGCTGTAGATGTCTAGAAACAGTAATCCTCGCTCATTTTGCACCTTACGTCTAGATTACAGATACAAACCTTTTAATTGATTTTAAATTATTATGTAAATAAAGTCATTCTGAGTGGTTTGGTGTTAATTTATCTATCATAGAGATTCTACTTTAGAATTTCGGTTTTGGTGGAACCAGAGGAGTAAAAGGTTAAAGGACTAAGATCCATTATAGAAAACAATGACATGACATGGTTATGAATGCATTTTCGAATGCCTGAGGTGTGGATTCACGAGTTTTGAGAAGGTTAGAGTGCAAATGCATTACTGGCACAGAGGTAGGCCAGCCTGCAAGGTGTTGAAAGGTTAAATAGTCCTGAAAAAAAAAAAAAAAAAAACACTTTCTTTTTATGTTTTTCAATATGATTTTAAAACTAATAACATTAACTACATTTAAAACTGGGCTTCTTCAGTACATTAAACAGCATGAACAATCAAAGAACACTTTGCCAGAAGAATGTGCTTTAAACTCTTCTATATCGAATCGTGTTGCACTGGGTTCTATATAGCACCAAAAAGGGTTCTTCTATTATCAAAAGCCTGACATCATCACAACAGCAGAACGCTTTACGCTGCTATAAAGAACCCTATTCAGAAACCTATGCACCTATTCTCCCTTAATCTGAAGAAACCCTACATGCAACAAAGAACCCTTTATTCATGCAAAGGGTTCTTTGAGTTCTACATAGAAGCCTTTTCTAGGAGAACCCTCATTCAGGAGTGTGGTGTGCTTCCTCAGTGTAGGTGATCATCTTGCACGCTTCAGTCTGGGTTATCTGCAGTTCCTCAGCCCCAACTTCCTCCACCTGGGCAGGCAGACAGACAGACAGACAGACAGGCCACTGCTGCCGTGCTCTCTGACCCCTCCTCCTCGTCTTCCTCCTCTTTTTCCCCTCCTCCTCCTCCTCCTCCTCTCCTACGACACCGTGTCTGTGCTGGGCTCCGTCTCCCTCCTTCCTCGTCTGTCTGTCGCAGTTCAGCGCCGCAGCAGAGCGCGGAGACCCCCGGGGGTCGAAGGTTTCTGCCCTCTGCACCTCTCCGGCTGCCCCCCCTCCCTCGTCCAAACCACCCGCTCGTTCTGCACCAGCACCGCCGGGGCTGCGAGCGAGCGCGCGCGCGCGAGGACAGGGCTCGTTTTCAGGGGGAAGAGGAAGAGCGCGAGGCACAAAAGCCGCGGTGAGTTCGAGGGGGCTCCGCGTGTCAGGGGCAGAAGGGGGTGGAAGGCGGGGGGCGCTTTAGAGGGGCTTTCCGCGGCTCACAGCCTTCAAGTTTCCACGCCAGGCTTTCATTCATCACCCCGAAGAAAGCGAGCGCGAGCTCGGACCTCGGCGCCGAGCCTGATTGGTCCGTTTAGGAGCCGATTGTTTACGTCGAACTCCGGCTGAGCACTGCCGGTAAGGGGGAGAGAACCCGAGTGCACGCTCTGGAACGTCTGGATGCAACATCTGGGGGTGTTCTAATAGCCGCTCTTTGAACATCTGGCTGTTTGTTGACCTTGTGCGCCTCCGTGGCCTTCGCAGGGCAGGTCTCTGGCTTTGGTACAACCTGTGTTGAAGCTTCTGCCCCCCCTTGCTGCCTTCTGCCCCCCCTTGCTGCCTTCTGGAGCCCTCCTGCCCCATGGAAAGAAAGAGCAGAGGCTCTTTCTCCACCTTCATTCCCCCCAAGTGCCCCTCGGAGGGCAGGGTTCAAGTTTGTGTCGAGAGGTTAGTCTGACCTGCAGCAAATGGCTCCCCGAGAAGCTCCAGCAGAGGAAGCCTGCCTCTGCCAGGGCTCGGAGGCAGTTTGGGAGCAGTTTAAAGCCCCCTGGTTGTTATGCATTGTTATGGGTGGCAGGTAAATATTTACAAATGACAGATCCACAGCAGGACGTTCAGATCACACCCCCCTACAGTGTGTTGCACACCCGTCTCGCAGCACACACAGGTCCAGCCTGGTTTCTGCTCAGGTGGGACACACACACACACAAGCAGTGTGTAATGGGTCCTGCAGCTGTTGTGTTGTGTGTGTGTGGTCAGCTCTGTAAGTCTGGGGTCATTCTGTTTTACTATGATGGAGAATTTGCCAGTGATCCTGAGCTCTGGGTTCTGCATGATTCCTTTATTGTTACGCAGACCGACTGAGTGGTTTGGGGAAATGGACCTTTTAGACCTCTTTGACGACGTGGACACAGCGGTGATCTGAGGTTTTGCAGCACGTAAATCTGAAGCATCCAAATACCTGGATTTAAACACGCCGTCTAATGAGTTTTCTATTCCATGTTGATGGTCGTAAAACAGTGGTAAGCCTGAAAAAGGCCGTTTTCGTTGGTACTGTTTCATCTCAGAAGCTTTTAAAATGCTTTTATTGCAGATCTCAGAGCAAAGTATGAGAGGACAGTGTCTTTGAGGTTATAGGATGTAAAACTGTTGTCTTCAGACTACAGGTTGTGGTCAGTGTTGTAAAGATCAGTATAGGTTACCATCTGTGTGCGATTTTGTTCCAAAAAGATCATGTGCATGCATTGTTTGTGTGGACGGTCTTTGGTTTTTGGACGGATGACACTCAGTACGCCGCAAATTATGCCTTAGAAACATCACAGTTAAAGAAACAGTACCAGCTTCATTTCCTTTGAGATGGTGAAATGATCAAGTACAGTGTACGTTGGTGCAAGTCTGTGTTTGTCTAATGTTTAACATTGTATTAACATTGCGTTCTAACATTATACTGTTAGGCTCTGATTTTCATGATATTTGTTCATATCGTCGCTGTCCTATGAAAACCAATCTCCAATTTTCTCTCTTTTTAATCATAATGTGAATCTTTTGCTCTTTATATTGTCAGAATTTCATGATGAATGGACCAGTAGAAATGCTCTAAAATGACTTTAATTACTCCATGAACTTTCATTAATGTTTTTCATTAGTCAGCAATGATGTATTGCAAATTTTAAGCAAATCAATATGCTTTTTTTTTTTTACATTTTTTGGGGTCATATCACCCAGCCCTACTTCAGATTACTGGATCCATTCATGGCCACTCTGAGCAGCTCTGATATCCCAGGTTTCCCTAGAATGGGGTACTCAAACCAAGCCTCTCAGAATTTAAAAAATGTTAAATTACCTTTCAAGGAACCCTCTAGTGGATATACCACAAAGCAGGCTTTCACAATGAAGTGGAGAACCTAAACCAAAAGGATTGTGTCTGAGGAATTATTTTTTTTGCCTCTTCTCAGATGGGATGGTCTGGACTTTTGCTGCCAATAAAAAGTGTATTAAAGATGCACTCATCCATTTTAGTGGATTATAGGGTTTGGCAATAGGATAGCTAGTATAACACAACATTTTAAAGACACTTTTTCAATACGTGGTATTTAGTGCAGTGGCAGATTAAAGAAAATATCAAAATGTTGTCCAATACTTAATATTTAGTATCTTCAGTATCAATATCAATCTGCTGCACTCCATTCAGTTAAGCAGGACTCTTCATAATGGAACAGTTTGTTTTGTTCGTCAGTGTGTCTTAAACATTAATGATATCCACAAACACGCAGATTGTGTTTCACCATATCGCAATATGAAACAGTATTGTTCTATTGCCCACATCCATTGGATTGGAATTGGGAACAGTACTGACCTTTTCAGCTGTAAACCATTAGCTTGATTTTGTTATGCACCTAATTATTTACCTGTTTGTGTTGTTTTTTTTTCCCTTCTTTTCAAAGTGATGGTAGGTTTCAGTGTCATGTTACACATAAAAGAATAATCACAGGCCATCCTAATCACTCCGACACTGCACTGCTATCAGATCAGCTTCTGTTTCAGGAGAGACAAAGTAGTATCACCTCATCGATACTCTACATCAGCTAACAGCTGCCTTCCTTTCTTTCTTTGCCCTGCTGTTCCCACAGGTGAGCACGTGGCTCAGGTGAGGTGAGTGCAGCGGGCGTTGGAGGATGCCTGCAGCGCCAGACAGACCTCCTGCTCACTGACCTGCCCATGCCCCAGCCAGCGGAGCCATGGCACGCAAAGGCTCCTCCCAGGGGAAGGTGACCATCTCTGTGGATGAGTACAGCTCCAATCCCACTCAGGCCTTCACACACTACAACATTAACCAGAGCCGCTTCCAGCCCCCCCACGTACACATGTGAGTGCACCTCAGGTTCTCCGTTTGGCTCCCATTGGGGCTGTTCGCAAGGGTTTCTGTAATTGGCAGATTGACTGGATTGATTTGATTGATTGAAAGGGCAGTTTGGAATGGACATCTGCTTGCTTTTGTGACATCCACCTGGTGGGCTGTGGGTCATGCTGGGTTTTGTTTGTGATGGTCAATGAATGAGGTGGGTTTTTCAAGGCACAAAATAATTGCATTGAGTTTAGAGGCAGTTTGTTTTGCAAAATGAGTTTAAATGTAAAGATTTTGGTCATCAAACTGAAATATTTCTGACTGAGCTTCAGTTTCTTGATCTAGTAAAGAGGGCTTTCTCAAGTCCAGGTGAAGCACAGTCAGACAAAACAAGAATTATTGCTCCTTTTGTCTGTAAAAACCACCCCGTCACAGCTCAGTACAGAACCAGAATTCCAAAAACGTTGGGTTACACCTTTTGTGCCCATTGTTCTGTAATGATAATTGAGATGTTTGGGCTTGTGCTATGCAAGGCTGCCATCGTGTTCCTGTACTTATTAACCAGGCAAGGGTCAAAGGTTAGTTCAGTTGATTAGCCCCTTAACAATGGCTCTTTGACCTGCGGGGCAGAGCTCAGCTTTCAGTGAGGTGGCTATTGACTGATGCTGATGATGGTCTAATGAGGGGCGTAGGGATGGAGAAGAATGGAGCAGGCTGATTAGCCTGGACCTTCACTGCCTCCAGTGGGACCTAACTGCACAATTAAAGGCTCTGGAGGAAAAGGGAGATGGAGAGAGATGTCAAAGACCTGACGTTTTGGATGAAGCATGCATATTAGCACAACCTGGCCTCGATTGTGGGGAAAAAAATGCCCTTTACAGCAAGATGTTGGGAAGAAAATGTGAATTTGGACAGAATGTAAAGAACTAACTTGTAACACAACCTTTGAAAAGGTAACCCTTCTGTTGGTCCATTTGTCATTAAAAGTAGCAGTTGTTTTTAAATGGAGCACCCCGTTTAGGAAAAATGGGGTTAGAAGGTGTGGGTATGTTTGTATCAAAGTACACTATTAAAAACACAGGTGCTGAAAAGGGTTATTTGAGCAATACCTTAGAAGAACCATTTTTGGCTCCATAAAGAGACGTATGAAGAACCTTTTATAAAGAAGTGGACACAGAGGATCTTTACCAATGTAAAGGTTCTGCACATTTGCATCACTTAAAAAATATTTTATGGCATCACTCAATCCTTTTAAAAGCACCTTTTTATTTAGTTTTAAATGATAAGTCTTTGACTGGGCAGGAAAAGATCTCATTCCATAAATAAAGTAGTAAGTAATATGAGACCTACCACACCTTTGCCAGTCATACTCAGTTCAAAGTTCCTCATAGGCTCTGTGCTTTCACCAGGTCAGCAGTGTTTGCTTTTGATCCTTAAATAGCATGTGTAGTACGAGTCAAACTCGTGAAATTTTTTTTGTTCCTTTTAATGGCTTGACAGGTTACAGTGCAAGCTCCACGTGTTGCTACTGTATAGATGTATTTTTTATCATTTTGGTTTTTCCTGCATTTAAAAATCCTATTATTTAGCCCTTTTTTTTTTATTTGTTTTGTAATGTCTTGGCATAGGTTGTTCTGTGTACATTTGACTAACATTGCTTTAATGCAGGGGTGTACGAAAAGGTGTAATATCAGAATACTTTACCACTGAAAACTCAAACTGCAGATAATTTAATAAATGCTTCAGGGACTGCACTAAATCCAATTTAACAGCACTTCTTCTGTTTATAGAGAAGCCCCTCTGTTCTTCAAGAACTGATTATAGGGAGGGGGGCTGATATGGTAGAATATATATACTCCATGATTTTCAAAACTCACACTATGTATTGAGGAAATTCACTAGTTTTTTGAGATCTTAAAAAATGTCTTGTTAATTCAGTACAATCCAGTATTTTTTATTAAAATGCTGTGTACTCTAGACCGTAAAACTAGGGTTACAGTTAGAACTAATTCTGCTCTTTGTAACAGAGCACTAACGTCACACATCATTCTGTTGTCTGGGTTATATCTGTATCTGCCACTCCGGGTCTAATCTGGGTTTTCAATGGCAGAAATGAATGGGGATTTAAAAAAATCACCTCTTTCTCAATGTGTGGTGAATAAACGTGTTCAGACCTCTACATGTTGTCTTTTTGATAAAACGTTCTCATGTACATCATGGTTAAAAAGATGTTTACTTCTTGAATACTAATATCGCTAGTTAATGCATGTCAGTTAGACCCCAGTAAGTTACACCAAAGTAAGGTGAGCCATGGTGGTCATTTCGCTTTGTGGTTTCTCATACAGCTTCAAAAACATGAGCATTAGGTAATGTTCATTTTGGTCTGTGTAGCCCCAGTGCCGGTCAGCTGTGGGGCTTGTAGGGCTTGTTAAATCAAGCTAAGAAGGCAAAGCTCTTATCGTATGTTGTTGAGTATTAGTAAAAGAACGGATAACTGCATTGTAACCCTCATTATTACCCTGCTGAAAGGCCATCTTAAGACCAGCTTTCCTTGGTTCCTGATTTCAGATTGCCTGAGTTGGTCCAAGTGGTCGAAGTGGTTTAAAAGCTGGTCATCCAAGAGAAAACCTACCTTAACATGGTTAACAGGTTGACGGGGCTTAACTCTAGACTGTGATTTTGATGGTTTTAGCATGTTGATGGACAAGTGTGGTAAGCAACTGCTACTACCACTCACAGACCTTACTGACTGTTGTTGAAGATGCAGTCTACTGACCGTAATTCAATGCACAATAACATTAGCTTACTCGTGGCAATTTTCAGATTTAGATGTTTCAGTGTCTTTGATATTTAGAGGATCCCATCATGTACAACAAAGAAGCATAAACAATACAGAACATTTAGAGTTCTGAATAATTATTTACCACAAAATATAATCCATGTGATTGTTTTGGGAAAAAAACAAAACAAAAACAAATTTATGTATTTATGGTCTAAATAAATAAAAGTCCTGACCAGCTGCACAATATGCACAGAGTCTATTGTTGAAGACAACAATCACAGTAAAGATAAAATGCCATCATATTTCCCACTTGATGACCCTGATAAACGATGCTTTTCTGAGCATATTGTCATCTCTGCTGGTACACCTAGAACACTGGTTTTATTATAAAGGGAGTGTTATTAATTCTGGTTAACTGGGTTTAATAAGGCACAGTGTGAAAAATCAATTTTTTTTAAATGGTCCTTTCCAACCTAAAATAAGTATGATGACCAATCATGCGTCATACAATAAGCATGTTTTATCGAGATTATTTATGCTACATCACCTGCTTATACCTATAAAAACAGCGGTCAGTCCTGTTAATGTAAAAAGATTGTATTATAAGATCGAACAGAATATTAAAATGGTCTTTCTCAAAAAATATTGTGAACAAACTAAATGAATCAATTTTGAATGAACATCACATAAAGCCCTACTAAGAACTATGGGATTTTAGTCCTGATCTTAGCTGTTTACCCTGTAATGTTGAGTTTTAAATTCTGAGCAGGATAAAATGGCTATTCATGCAAGACAACTCGCCTTTTACAGAATTGAACTTTCAAAGGCCAAAGTCGTGATTTTTGAGATCTGATGAAGCCACACAGCACTGTGGTGGAAGCACCGCAGTGTGTACTTTTGTTGTGTATTATGTTCTGATTAACCAATGAAAATCAAGATTCTGATCCTCACCCAAGTCATTCTCCGCAGGGTGGAACCCATTCCCTATGACGCTCCTAAGCCGGCGGGTCACACACGTTTTGTCTGCGTCTCAGACACACACTCCAGAACAGATGGCATCCACATGCCGTACGGCGATGTCCTGCTCCACACGGGTGACTTCACCGAGCTGGGGCTGCCATCTGAGGTGAAGAAATTTAACGACTGGTTAGGTGAGGATCTGCTGACCTCCACACTGTACTGATGCCACAGAGTCCCAACCTGTAGCCCCCAACATACACTCTGACACTGCACATGCTTTTAGAAAGAAAGAAAGGGGTATACATTAGCTCTTTCAGGTCAGACAGGTATTATTTCAATCTTATTACATGAGATGTTTTTTTGTGGATAAATAAACAAACAAAAAAATTAAAAATGTATAATGTGTAGATATGTGTGCATTTTTCACTCTGTCGCAGCCATATTTATTGATGAATGGACCAAAATTTGCATAGATTTTTCTGAAGGTTCTCCTGTAAAGTTGCTGTTTTGTGTTTTGAAGATATGAGGATTTGAGAGAATGGCAGTGATTATACTTTTTTATAAAAATAAAAAGGGGAAATTATGGTTTTAATGGTTAGAGGTAATAGTATAACGGATAATATAAGGGATTTTTTTAATTTATGAATAATAATAATCATCATCATCATCATAATGCTTAAAATTGTAACTTATTTATGCTTTAAGCAAATGGCAAAAACTGCATCATTACAAAAATACCATTAATTGTTGTGCAAAATGTGAAATAGAACTTGTGAACTGCTTAAATTTTGCAGGTTTAATTTTGCAGTTGCAAACACTTTATAATGTAAAATTATTTAAAATTGTTCTTTAGTAGCAGTTTGTAAACAATATGTTTCTTTTGGAAACTCCAGAAGATAAATGCTATACCAGTACAGTATGTTTAAATTGTAATCAAGTGTGCAGCCCTTTTGAATGTAGTCAAACTTCTACATAATTTGCTGTCAATAAGCAGTTTATCGCTCATGGTTGGTGCACTGTACTATACCTCTCTTCCTTGAAACATCCTGAATTATGCTGACTGATTAATAGAAGTTTACATTATATTAAAATGATATATTGATTCACAGAAGTGACTGGAGTAACTGTTTCTTCATATTCAGCAGTTCTGCTTGTGTCAGGTATTTTGATGAATCAGCAGTTGCACACATTCACAATTAATGTTCGGTACTAGGTACAGACCTGTTTTATTGATGTTTTTTTTCTTTTTTTTTCTTTTCCACTCATGATTAAGGCGCTGTATTTGTAACTTGTAGCACGTCTTCATTTGCTGTACAGGCAGCAGTGTGAGCAGTTACTGACCGGGGAGAATAATATAAAAAAATCACTTTGGTACATTTAAAGGTTTCAGATTATGTAAAGAAGTTCATGTAGGTTATAGTGTTAACTTGGTGTAAACAATGTGCACAATGTCTCTTAGTATATTGGCAGGGGAGTAATTTATTGAGTTGTTAGGAACAGGTTGATATGACAGCAGATGTTTTTAGTAGTGTTTTTCAGAAGTAGACTTAAAGCACATAATTCATAGAGTTCTTTTTCCAGCATTGTAGTTCGGTGTGATTAGCGCCTCTCAGTATGTAGTAAAAGCTGTGGATGGACATTTGGCATAAATTACTTTCTACCTATATTTGACACAGATGTGCAACTGAACACACACAGCGTTTATTTGCTCCAGAGAGTCCTATTCAAACTATAAACATGAACATATTGACCCCATGTCTAATGCCAGATATGGACTTGAGGGGTTTAAAGCCCCCCGCATCAAGCTGTGGAGCAGTGGAATTGTGTGTTCTGTGTGATGGTGAGGTTGGGTGGTGATCATCCAGCATCATGACTTTACTAACATTGTTTGCTGAATGCAATCAAATGCTCAAAGCAGTGCTACAAAATCAAACAGAAGGTCAGTATAGACAGTTACTCCAACAATGAATCCTTGATTTCATATGAAACAAATTGGTGTCGTGTTCCAACACTTTTGTCCATATGGTGTTTGTTGTTAACCTAACTGAAAATGAAACAAAGCAGAGGTCTTCAGTATGAACTGTTAGTTATCAAGTATTCTAATGGTTATTCGGATAAGCAATTAAGAAAACCTGAGCAAAAACACATCATTAAAAATGGACCTACCGTATTTTCTGGACTATAAGCCGTTACTTTTTTTCCACGCTTTAAACCATGCGGCTTATAATGAGGTGCAGCTTTTTCTTCTTATATATGTTATTTATACAGTTTTACTTATACAGGTTTTTTTTTTTTTTGGTTTTTTTTTAAACCTTTGGGGATGCGGCTTATGTTCCGGTGCGGCTTATAGTCCGGAAAATACGGTAACTGAAAAATAGCAATGCATAACCAAAGATGCCGAAATTCCAAAATAATGTAGTGGATACAATAGAGCACCCTTTGAACACTACAGTGATTTATTTGTAGTCAGTGTAACAGTGAAAACATCCAACATGTTCAACAGTTTTGCACTAAATGAGATTAAAAATAAAAAAGCTAATACTGTAACCCTGGCTCTTGACTTTTAAAGTAATACAGTTTTTACCAACAATCTAATACCCAATTAGTTGCATTAGTGTTATTTTTGTTACATTTTCAGGGTTGATTTTAATGCAAGTTCAAAATATTTATTTGGGAATAAGTACAATATTACACGCTGTATCGCATAACCATCCCAGTTGCTTTCTAAAAGGTGATTTGCATGGTTTGTCTGCAGGCACTCTCCCCTATGAGTTCAAAGTGGTCATTGCCGGGAATCATGAGCTGACTTTCGACAAGGACTTCATGGCTGAACTGGTCAAGCAGGACTACTATCGCTTTCCCTCCGTGTCCAAGCTGCAGCCTGAGGACTTTGATAATGTTCAGTCGCTCCTTACGAACTGCATCTACCTGCAGGACTCCGAGGTCATGGTCAAAGGATTCAGGATATACGGGGCCCCTTGGTGAGTTTTTGTGTTTAGTTCCGTGGTTGAGTTGGGTTCTTTTGTGTTGTTGGTCACTGGTGCTTTTGCTTCAATTACATGGATAAAACAGCAGGAAGTACAACCTTTCAGCCTGAACTTGGTTCACTTTTTTCAACCTGGCAGTTTGCAACATGCAGTTGCTTAATAAGTGCATATGTAGTGATACTAACTACTCAGGGTGAGGTCTAAGGGTCCATACTTGAACACCAAATAGGTCCTGGCTTGGGGTACTTAGATCTGTTTTAAAAGGTTCTTTAAGTCATTCCATAGAAGAACCAATTTTGATTCCATAAAAATCCATATTTGTAATAGAGATGTGTGAGCGTGAATAAGCAGTAAATTTGGTAGGTAGGTAAAGTGGTACACATTTAAAAGGTAAATCGCATCTCTGACACTTCTGAAGAAACATAGATTGGAATATTTATGGAACCAAAAATGCTTCTTCAATAGCATTACCCATAGGCCTTTTTCACCAAAAGCTCATAAGAACCTTGGGACTTTTGAGTGAACATTCAGCGTTTACACCAGTTTTATTGGAACTAAAGTCACAGCACAGAGGGTGTTGTACAGCGTCAGAAAACGGAAGTGAGAAAATGGTGCAGCATATGGACAACCTGCGAGTATTTGTGCTGTTACAGACATTTGTTTTTCTCCAAAAAGCAAACATGGATCAGCTTTTGGTTGGCCCACGCTACTAATCTTTGTTTTTTTTTCAGGTTTCAGAATCTATTTTTGTTGTTGGAAATGCGCCGAATAGTTAAGAATTACATTAGCAAACTGGAACGGAACCCCTTCTGTGTTGGTGGAAAAGGGCCTCCAAAGAAGCCTTTGAAGCACCTCTATTTTTTTGAAATTGTGTAAATTGGATTTCCACTGCACAGGCTGTTCCTCCCCTACAAATGCATTCAATATGAAATCATCTGGCTAGACCTGCATTACATTTGCTGTCTTAGATTTTTTTTTTTAAATACTGTTGCTGAATCTTAGGCCCTGCCCACGTGTATCTGGATATTTTTAAAAGCAGTTTTTTGGCCTCACATACTCAAAAATTGGTTTTCATTTCTTATTTCTAAAATAGCAAATTTAGTGTGATTTCACTATATTTCATGTTGGCAGACATTTAGTTGTAGAATTATAACATTGCATCTTTTGTTAAAGCTGGTGTTTTGGGATTTAAAGCACTGGATGTGGTGTTAGGTTATGTGTGTACATGAGTAAAACTTGAAGATCAGAGTGCCATTATCATGTGATATGCCCTCCTAGAATGTCTCTCAGCCAGGGTGTGGGTCAGAACTATCTGTGGGATCATTAAAGGGCAACACTAGTGAAATTGCTGACGTTGTGCCATAAACATAGCCTGGTAACTGGTTGTGTGTTCTTTTGATAGTGTTTCGTTTACACAAAATAATATGCACCTGCTAGCGTATATTAGCTAAAAGTGGAAAGATAGTGGAAAGTTTACTTCCTGTGACATGACATTGATGTATGCAGGGGGTCCGGTGGTGATTTTGGATGAGGACCGTAGCTTTAGGGATGTCAGAAGACGACCACACTTGTGATTTTAAAGGGTGTGACATCATAACCCTGCAGTAGTGGTGTTTCATTTTCAGCTATGATTAATGTAGGGATCACTCTGGGGATTAAACTTAAACAGCTAATGTTATGCTGTTTGGGTACCGTGTTCTTCAGTAAAGTGACCCATTCATGATTGTCACACCGACTAGGCCACTCCTCCAGAACCCAGAAGAGTGCAGAGAGTGCTAAATCATTTATATATTGATATATCCCTACTTCCGTCTCACTGGAGTCAATGTTCCTCACCTGGAAACGGACTATGATGGACATTGTGATTGTTGCCTAACGACATTCAAGGAGTAGCAGCTGAAATGTTTGTTCTTGGTCCACCAGGGAAACCTTGAATTAGTGCTGATTTAGCAGTGTGAGTCATTATGTTTGTGCTTCCTGATTGTGGTCTCTAAATGAATGAGGGGAAGTTGCAATGGCAGTGAATTCTCAGTTGCCCAGATCCATTGAAAATATCCTGTACTACTTCATTTCTCTGACTGTAAGAAGCTTCAATTTTGAATGATTTTTGTAGTCAGTATGTTTACGGTTTACATCGACTCATAACTGCAAAAAAAAAATCCTTTACCGACTATTACTTCAGTATTTTAACAGAACTCTTTTTTCCCCATAGTTAGACACGGCAAACCCACGCCATGCTCTGCTGACTTCTAGCTATGTTTGTGTTGAGCTAAAATAAGGCTGGTGGTTGCATTTGGCTTTGAAGGATCTTCATAGAGCTTAGCTGTAGTGCATTTAGGCCATTCATACATCTGCTGGTTTGAAATCAAAGAGGGCTGTCTTTCTTTGTTTCCATTAATTGTAATGCTTTTTTTTTTTTTGCTTTTTTTTTTTTTTTTTTTTTTTTTTTTTTTTTTTTTTTTTTTTTTTTGACGGATTCTTAGATGTCTTAAGCTGGGAGCAGCACGTTTGATTGATTTGTTTGAATTAAAAGCAGAGCTCGCAGACTGAAGCCCTCCTGCAGAGTCAATCACTGAATGTACATCTGAATGTCATCAGGACAATGAAGACGTGTTCTCACCTCACAGCTAGTGTGTTGACGCACGGTTCTTTCGTTTCACATAGCCTCATTTTTTGAGGAATGATGTCGCTTCATCCAGTACTTTTGGGAGGAGATTTGGATGAGGTGGGGTGGTGATCGTCCAGCATGCTGACCTCACCAACACTCATCACTGAAGGCAATGAAGTTCCTCCGGCAATACTCCAAAATCTATTAGAAAGCAGGAGTGTTTCATACCATGTGCATCTTGGCCAATTGTGGTTCAGGCTGAGTCTTTGTCGAGTCTATAGCCTTTTTGAAAATGGGGAGCTCACATTATTTGCCATTTGAATATTTTTGAGAGCTTACTGAGCAAGTAGATAAATAAAAATCCCTTGGAACTCCAGTCAATGGCAAAATGCATCATAAACACACAAACCTTGACTGATAGGCC
Source organism: Acestrorhynchus altus (assembly GCA_034509495.1). Taxonomy (NCBI): domain Eukaryota; kingdom Metazoa; phylum Chordata; class Actinopteri; order Characiformes; family Acestrorhynchidae; genus Acestrorhynchus; species Acestrorhynchus altus. The sequence continues at coordinate 20,718,273 of CM067512.1, forward strand.
AGTAACAGGTCATGCTGCTTGCCATGGGCAGCCTTTATCTGAGAGAGCAAAATTGGCCATGCTCTCTCTGGTAGGCCAAGATGGCACTTTCTCCCCATATCACACCCAGTGCAGTGCTTGCCAGTGCAGGCATTGGCCTTTGGCTGGCCACCAATGATGCAATGGTGCCAGTTTGAAAAGAGGTGGTGGCTGGCTTCACATGTGTCTGAGAAGGCATGTGCTTGTCCTCACCTTCCCTGTGTGGGGGGCAATGCAAACAATCTGTTAGAACTCTCCCTGCGGAGATAGCTGGGTAATTGGCACGTGGGATCAAATAAAACAAAAGGTAAATATACTAGTATAAGAATGAAATGACACCCTTTTAATGAACATTTGAACTTTAAAAGAAAAAACTGTTTTAAAAGAAACTCTGGATATTGGTCATTAATGTTAACGTGACCTCCCTGCTAAGAGAACAATAATGGCCGTTACCATATTTTCCGGACTATAAGCTGCACCGGAATATAAGCCGCACCCACAAAGTTTAAAAACAAACCCTGGAAAATAACATATATAAAAAGAAAAAGCTGCACCTCATTATAAGCCGCATGGTTTAAAGCGTGGAAAAAAAAGTAGCGGCTTATAGTCCGGAAAATACGGTAATTAGGTCATATCCAAATATTATATGATGAGTATGATGATGTCATTATTGTAAAGGGTCTAATGACTGGTGGACAAAAATGTTTCTTGTAATGATTTGAACACTTTTGTTCATAAACACAGGAAGGCCTTTGTGCAGTAAAATCACACCAGTTTATTAATTTTCTGTTTTGGGATGTTTTGTGATCCCTAACTGTTGAGCTCAGCTGGGACACAGGAAGGTAGCAGACAAGTTCATTCAACTAGAGGATTTGTCTGTGGCCAAGGCATTTGAGCATTGTAGTCAATTAAAAAGCAACTAGATCAACAGAATAAACAAAACAGAATGTCGTAATGAATGTATGACTCTGGGAAACCAGAAAAAAATAGGTACTAAATAATTTATTAATGCTACTCAGATGCAAACCTACCCCCAAACACTGTAAATCTGTCTCATGCTAAGCTTCAGGCCATGAGAAAACTGAGAATAGTTGGTACAATTCCCAGTTTCAGACAAGCCCCTGGTAATCCTGTGCCCCAGAGTGATCAGTACAGATTTACAATATTGTTTTTTGTATTATTCACTATTGGTATCAACACCATATTCAGGGGGCTGCACCGATTGTATGTGTAGCTTACACAATTGAGCCATATCATAATGGGAGCACATAGGGCTTGATGATCACATCATGTATTGTATTGTATATCGTATATTACCATTCAGCTAAAATATATCAGTATATAACTTTTTATACATATCGCCCAGCCCTAGGAACACATAGACCTTTGTGAATGTGAAGGAAAGTTTTGTTTTTCAACATCTATATTTAAAAAAAATAAATAAATATTGAGGGAATTGAGAACACATTTAATGCTCAGAGTTTCAGAGCAAAACAATCACAATCCTAGTGTTCTGTCTATATTCAGGTCTAACTACTAACTTCTCACCTGCCGTGCCCTATTGCTCTCTTGAGGAACCGGCAAAGCTGTGTGAGATTTTAGGTGTGGATGAACACAGCAGTCTTAACCAAGGACAGCACCATGGTGACAGAGTTATAGTCAACAGTGTGACTTCTTACATGTCTAACTGTGACCTAAAGGATTCACAAAATTCACTCCAATCAGGAGTAAATAAAGCAATAAGCAGCTCAAGGCCTTGCATTACAGTAATTTTGCACCATTTAGCATCGTGAAATGAAATGGTTCTCTGAGCACTTTGTCTTGGTAACTGCGGTGGTGGGAAACGAAAGGTGAGGTGCTTTATGCCTATTAGTCAATATTTATTTGCCCTGCCTACTAGCGCATGGTCATATATGTCCAGAAATAAGTGAACATTATACAGGTGCCAGACGTCTTTCAAAACAATGCGCTCCCCATGTGTTATACCTGTTCTAGTGAATGCCCCACCGTCTAGTTAGGTCTCCCCGATCTCCAATCTCACAGTAGCACCAGCGCTGGAAGTGGGAATGTTGGCATGTGCTTCTTCTGAGGTAGAATTTGTAACATTTTAATTTAAATAATGTAATGACACTGTCTTGCCAAACATAATTGGTTAGCAGTATGTACATTTATTATGAAATGGCATTAGATCAGGGGGCGGCTTGGCAATGCCCACACCTGGGCAACTCGTGAGGTGTCATCTTGCGATATGATGCGTATCGCGATGCAGGATTTCTGAGCTGGTTTATTGTTGGAAATTGTCTGTAGGTTTTCACGACTGTAGTTTACTAATCAGGGTTTACCAACCAGGTTTGGGAAGCTTAGAATTCATTAAAATCAGAACTGTGTTTTTGAGAATTGGTACAGTATTGTAAAAAAACGTAATCAATTGTATCAATATGTTCTTACACCCTTATTGAACGATGGCAACAGTGTGTTCATGGCAAGGCAATGTCAGTTATCGAGGAAGGCATGATGGTGGGTGAAAGAGAGATGGAACATTCCATTTCTTAAGTTCTGTGGGCGTTTGACGTTCCTTGATTTAGTGTCGCTTGGTCCCGGGAACACGTCTTAGAAGGCTTTACCCTTCTCAGTGGACAGCACAGGAGCCCCTCACAGGTGCTAAATGATTGTGGCAGCATCTGGCTTGATTTGTCCATGTGAACAGACAAGTAACTCTTGCAGAAATGAAATTCACGTTCAATGCAGAAAACCCCACAAGCGTATCCTGCAGGTCATGACTCTGTTAACACCATGGCCCTAGAGAACTGGCGGCATGCACTGCGGTCCGATGAATCACGGTACAAATAGCTTTGATTCAATAGTAGGGTTTGTGTGTGGTGCAGAACCCATGAAACAATGGACCCCAGTTGTCAACAAGCCACTATGCAGGCTAGTGGTGGTTCCATACTGACGTGGGGTATATTCTAATGGAATGGGCAGGGTAAGGACATGTCATTGACCAGTTGCCTGCCACTTTTCAGTACTTGGTGACCTTTGCAGTCCTCTGTGCACTTATCATGCATCATGCCATCCACTCCAGGTTGTTTAGAATTGGTTTGAAGAGAATTCGGATGAATTCTGGCCTGCACGTTTGCCTGACATGAACCCAGTCAAGCATATATAGGATATAGTGGAGAGGTCATATTACACAAGCTGTGGGTGTCTGTCCAGACAATGTGGTTCAACATCCCAACAGACGTTCGGTATGGAATCAACATCAAGTCAATTTGCTGGGCTAGAGGGGTCCTACGTGATACTAGTTGCTGTCCAGTGACATATGTCATGTCCGTGGTGTTGTTCATAATAGGACCAAATTCATGAATTGCAAGTTAAAAAGGCTAGTTACAATTTTGCATTGACACGAAGGGATTTTAAGGCGTAATGTGAAGTGGAATAATCAGCACACAGTCTTTAATAACACCAATGTACAAAAAAAAAAATTGTATTATAAATATTCTCAATAAACAGTTCATCTACCATGCAGCAGTAGATGAATGTGGGTTGTCCAATCAGCTTTTTAATGCTGTAAAATGTGTTTTATAACCATAATTAAGTCACTTCTTGTGCTCCAACCTACATCGAATGAAGAAGCATAGAAAGAGCTGTTCAAAAAAAAGCAGAAAGAGGACGTCATTTCGCTTTGTTTGCTTCCCTTTTATTCATCCCTTCTATGAGATTCTATAATTAAGACAACCTTAGACATTCTTCTCCTTTTTGCTACTCCTACCACCATCTGCCCTTGGAGGAGGCCATCATGAATGTCTTCTTTTGTGCAATACCAAGTCTCTCCGTCAGATTCTTTTTCTGATAAAAATACTCTTTGAGAGCAGTTGCAGCATGCGGTAGTCGAGACTACAAGCCGAGCGCGGTACCCACTGAGGAAAACCAAATATCTGGCACTCTTTGGCTGCCGAAAGGAAATTAGATTCTTGGTTAGGAGTGGGGAAAGGCAGCCATGTGGGGTTGAGGGTGGGGGGGTGGGGGGCGTTTAGTCGTGTTTTTTGCCCAGCCTCTCCCGCAGGAAGTGGCCTTTGTTCCAGAACATCCTGGCTCTTTGTTGGGAGCATGGATCAGACGTTCGGCCGACCCTGCCGTTCCCCTCCAAGGGTATGCTCGCAGCGGGCCTCGCTGACCTGCGTGACCCTGGGCCTCAGCGAGCGCGGAGGTCATTTCCACCACCTCATTCTTCTCGGCACAAAGAGCTCAGCCAGGCTTGACTCCCTCGGCGGCCTCATCTGTGTGGGGCCAGCAGACGTGGAAACACTTTGTTGTTTCTTTTATTATTATTTTTTTTGTAGTCTGTTTGTTTATTTATCATGCTTTTGTTTCTTGCTGGTGCTGACCTTCCCTCCCGTCTCTGACCCAGACAAAGCTGATGATGTTGATTATTCGAAACAATATTGCTCAGCGTATCTTTTAGATCACTCCATAAAGGGACACTTTTCATTTTTTTTTTGCCTTGAAAAGCAAGACTCGCACTCGTAAGCTGGCAGTAGCCAGTTAACCTGATAACTCTGCTTTTGAGTAATCCCCCTAACAATATGCTATATATTTTCTCTGGGATACATACGTGTGTATATAAATGCATATTCCCTCGAGCAGCTGTGATTGGTTTGATTGAGGAGTAAGCAGGCTGGTCCAAGCCGTCCAAGCCGAGAATCAAAGACTTTCCCCCTAATCCTCTTAGGGAAGCAGACACCAGTCATGTGACCTGAGTTCGCATTGGGCGAGAGCTTGTAAAGCCAAGCCACAAGAGAGATTCGGGGGGGAGGGGGGCGTACCTTCAGTGTTGCCGTGGAAACCATAGCACAGCTTAGTCCCTTGGGCTAATGTATATTACGGTAAGCATGCCAGCGAGGGGTCTGGGATAACAACAGCAACAAATGACTCGTGGCTGCTTTGAGCTGCTGCCTAATTTCTCCACTAGGAGAGGGTAAAAATAGGGGTCATATTTGTCAAATCCATATAAAATATTGTTACTTACAATGCGAAGCCGCACATTTGGAACCTTTTCGGATGTACGTTTTTAGTGAAGCAGACTTGCTGTGGGCTACTAGTGGGTACAGTTCAGATTTTTATCGACCCTTTTTCCCAGGGACCATTTGTCACCACCACCCCCCACACCAGTGATTCCATTACCATTCCTACATTGTCCTTGTATGTCTGGTACTGTATGATGGGTTAGCCAGAGCCCATCTCTCTCCTAGACTAAAATGCTTTGCTGCTAATTCTGCATATTGACTCTTGACAGGCTGCTGTCGTCATTGTCAGCAGGGCAGTTGATTTGGAGTTTGTTTATTTGGGCGTCACGTGGACGGATGGCAGTTATGAAGCGAACAAATCCATCACTCTTGTCCTTGGATAAATATGTGCCTGCATTTTGTAAACAGTTTGCATTGATCGCTAAGGGACCTTGGATTCCGGAGTCACTTATAATGTACTATATGTGACACTGACTACATTTGCATATGCAGATTTTCCCCAATCCGATTGAATTCTACATTCAGATCTGGGTGTTTACATGCACACTCTACTCAACAATCTGAAGACAATCTGTGTTTACATGCACACTGCAAGTAATCTGATTTAAAAAAACGAAGAACATGTACCACCACTGTGAACAAGCTGGACCAAGGTGGTTGGCCAACGTGCCCAGCCCGTTGACCAGCATCATTAAATATGACCGCATTGAAAGGCAACATGCATTGCGCTTCTCAAGAGCTGACCAGCTAGCTGTCCATCGTAGGGTATGTTTTGTCTAGATGACCGGCTTTTCAACCACATTGACCATTACAGTGTCTAAACCAGCTTAAACCATCCAAAACCAGCAACACGCTAAAGCTGGTCTTCAGCTGGGTTTTTCTGCAGGTCATCGACTACCATACGTTACCCAAAAATGCCTTCTCTAGCTTCTTTAACGTTTTCCAGCAGGTCAGCAACCCCAACACCCACACCGTTTTCATCCATGTACGCAATAGTACCTTAAAATATATTGACACATTCGGGAGATCCTTGATGTAACGTGGTTAAAGATTAGCCAGTGTTACAGTCAGAATGATTTGCAATATTGATTTAATCATAAATCCCACAGACGCTCATCCCAAGGTCTGGCCAGGATGCCCACAGCACAGACTAAAGCATTTGCATATGATGTAAAGGTCAATATCATGATAACAATTAGTAAAATCCATTTTGTGCATACACTAGAAGTGCACACATCCATGGCTCTAATGATTATGCTGTGGGCACATGCTGTGCAGTCTACCAGATAATCGTTCACGAGCAGCAGTAACTGCAGGCCGAGAGTTCAGCGTCTGTACCGTATCCGAGCTCGGTTTAAACTTTATTCGCTTGGCCTAAAACAAACCTAACCTGCAGTCCGTTGTGCCGTGTATGCATGACAGGCATCCAGATAAATGAGCCCCGTGGTTCCTCTCCTGTGGGCTAGGAGAGGTTTTGCTGATGAGTGTAGGTTTGTGGAACTTTAAATCATGTGAAACTGTGATTTAGGTATTGATATGGGATTTAACTGGCGCTGGCTTAAAATGTACAATGCTACAGATTTCTCTGTGGTTAAGCCTTCGGTGTCTTTAACCCTTAGTTTATAACTCCTTTAAAGGTTGAGACGGCAAATCCTGCTATGTGATCTGTATCGGGACTGTAAGCCGAACCCTGTCCGAGTTATAAAGCTTGAAAGACAGCCATTCAGTTCACATTGAGGTTCTAAGGGTTAAGTGCAGAAAAGCAAAAGATTGTCTTCAGAATAGGGCTGTGTAAGATCAAGATCCTGGTGGTACAGCACATCACAACGTAGGGGTTATGATTCAGTATCTTGCAAGGTGATGCACTGCAGTACTTTTAAAGGAAAACTGTCAAACTTTAAAAACCAACAAAACATAAATAATCCATAAAAACCGTAAAAATATATTTTTATTTATACATATATAATTATAAACAGAACACAAAATGAACTGCTGTATGCCACCAAACTGTGCTTTCAAATGCTTCATTATAAACTGAGCTGTTTTGGGCAATCGTTAAAGTATTTCAGTATCAGTTCTCTGTATTTAATACTTTTCCTGTTTTATGATAACATTCCTGTTCATGTACATATGGAGACCAATCATTTTATAACTAGTATTAGGGCTTTAGCTCTATAGGTTCCTTTCCAGACTAATTTAAGTAGCACAGGGTTCTCCAGACCATTAGGAGGCACAACCCTTGGCTCCCTGGTCATCTGTCAGTATTGATTAAAGGGCAGCACCAGTGTAATTACTAAAAAATGAGGCAAAAATACAGTCTTGGTGCTTGTGTTCATTTAAAAGTATATAACCTATAAAAATAATGTCTGAAAGATATTATAATGATGTCTTCAGGATAAATGTTACCTAATTCTAACGCTCTATATTTATTCTATAAACGTTATAACCAGTGTGCAAGTGATGTTGGAGGGCGCTGGTAGCCACACTAGTGATTCTGGATCATGTTTTTTTTTGTTTGCCATGATCAGTAATGGCTAGCTAATACTATACTGTTTGTGTAGCATCTTTCTTTGCAATGATTGTGGTGAAAGGAGGCCGTGCTTAAAGGCTGCTGGTGTTGCTCTTTAATGGCTATCTCTTTGATCCACTTCAGTCCCAGTTTAAATGAATGAGGTCTGTTTTTTCCTACGGTATGGCCAGAACTAACAGAACCCCTCCTATAGAATCCTACTATCCTAGAGACCTACCTCTTGTGGGTGGTCTTGAATGGAACATAGAACATTAATAATAAGCTAGTGAACTCTGAATGGTTTTTGGTTTTGTTATTCAGATTGGTTCAGATCCCTGTATGACACCAACACTAGTTCTGTCTCCAAGTGCTAGTTGTACTTTTTATATGGTTTATGCTGTCTGGAGGCTGACTGATAAGTGTTAGAGCTGATGGACTGAGGGCAGGCTGAGGGCACGGTTATAAAGATGGCAGGCGGGCCGGGATGAAAGGTGGGGGTTACACATTGCCAGAGAGTTCTCAACACACTCGATATGAGTCAGGCGGGCAGTGCAGCGGCTATAATTTCACAAAGAATTACATTAGCTTTCTGGAATGGAGGACTTGCTGAAATATTCCTGAACAACTGTTTCTGTTTTTATACGGACAAGGGCATGAAAAATCAAACCAGGATTTAAACTGGATCGGCTTTCCTCCCTCCTTCCTGGGTTTGGAGAAAACACAAATGACCGTTTCTTGGGTAAAAAAGTGTAGTGACGAGTGGAAAAAGAGTGTCATGTCATTTATGAAAGTTGGGTTTTGATTTTAACAGGTTCTGGGGTCCTAGTTTTTATGAAGGCTCTGGTCAGTTAAGGATATCTCTCTGCGTATGAAGAATTATATTGCCCTCATTTCAACTAAGTGAAGAATATCAGACCTTTGGACGAATCAGTCATTCACAGTTGAACTGGATTAATTCATTTGAGTAAATCAGTTGATTGTTCACATGTACACCAAGCACTTTATTAGGAACCCTGTAACTACTACTGCAAAGGGCACCTAGTTGCCTCAGTTCATTGTGGCACTCTCAAACATTTCTGTTACATTCAGGTCCAAGTTGGTTTGATTTACAGCCTCAGCTGTCTTCTCTGACAGAAGTGGAACGTGACATGGTCTTCTGCTGTTGCTGCCCATCCTCCTCAAATTTTGATATGTTGTTAATTCTGAGATGCTGTTCCGCTCACAGCTGTACAGAATGGGTTTGGGTTACTGTAGCTTTTCTATAATCGCTAATGGATCAGATCATTCCTTGTTTGCCTCTCTCAACAAGGTGTTTGCATCTGCAGATCTGCTGCTCTTTGGATGTGGATACACCATTCTGAGTAAAGTCTAAAGCAGGGGTCACCAACCTTCTGGTTTCAACTCTAACCCATATCTAACACACCCCATTCAGCCAGTCAAGAACTTCTGAAGGCAGTAATTAGTTGGATCAGGTGGTGAATTTGACTTTAAAGTCTGCAGGAAGCTAGCTCTACAGAAGCAGGGAACCCTGCTGTAGGCACTTGTCTCTACATGGAATCAACACTTTAGGAAATATTAAATTAGCCCCTCTGACACAATCATGCCACAATCAAAAACTGAGATCACATTTTTCCTTCATTCTAATGGTTGATCATTTCCTGAAGCTGCTGACTGCACTGCTGCTGCACAGTGAGTGTATTAATCATCTGGGAGTGTCTCTGAGCCAGCATTGTCTTGATAATCAGCGACTGGTGATCTAATTGAACAGGCTTATTGAGATTGAAACACTGTAGATGATGATTTTCCTAAATTATTGATTACCAATATACAACAGCTATTATCTTGTTCATTTTATGCAACTACCGAAGTTAAATTCAGTTTCTTTGTAGTGTTTAGAACATATTGAAAAGTTGTAGGCAGCTTGTGCCGGTTGTCTACTTTTATAGTTTTTGACTTTTTCAATAATCAAAATAATCCATAGATTGCTCAATTACTTCCCCAATAATAGTGACTCTTGAGTTCAATAAAAATCTCTTGATAAATCAGGACGTTAATAAAATCCCCAGGTACTGTAGAGAGACTCGGGTACTAACGCTGCATAGAAACAAGCAGAACAGGAAATCCCACAGGCCTCTTCATTTCCTCACTCTTTTTTTTTTTTTTCTCTCAACCCCCACCCCCTCGCTCTCTCACTCACCCTGTCTGACCCAGCTGTCAGTCTCTTTGTTCCTTCGAATGTCACTTTTGACATTGCCTCTCTTTATCTGTCTGTCTCGTCCTCTCTCTCTCTCTCTCTCTCTCTCTTTCTCTCTCTCTCTCTCCCCTTTTCTGTCTCTCACTCTCTCACTCGCTCTCTGACCCCCCCCCCCCTCCTTCATGGACAGATAAATATTTCACTTATCCTTTCTGTGTCTCAGAGACTGCAGGGGCTGGTGGGGGCCAAGCTTCAGAGTGGCATTCTGCTTTCATGAATAACCTGAAGTGTGTGTGTGTGTGTGTGTGTGTGTGTGTGTGTGTGTGTGTGTGTGTGTGTGTGTGTGTGTGTGTGTGTGTGTGTCTTTTGTGGGTCAGTGAGAGTTCACCAACACAAAGTGCTGAGGTAGCCAAAACACACACTGCAGGAAGGTGCAGTGTTTGTCTGTCATATTTCCTTGATTCCTTCATCACTGAGTGCTTGTTTAGGAAATTCCAAAATAAACTGTGAATACATTGTCTGTATTCATCTTGTAGGGTGTAGGTTTGTCTTCGTTCTATAATGATGGACTGCGTTGTTTTGAAAGACAATTAGTAATAATAGTAGAGGAATAACAATTCACATTTGACTCATTTACAAGGCCGGAGAGTCTTAATTCAGTGCATTTATGTAAGGGTTGGACAATACATTGATATTTGGATATTTATTGATATTAGAATATAAACAGGGCACAATGTGGGTTGAGACGATATTGTTGTTCTGTTCAGCTCCTGACTTGTTAAAATTTGATCTTCATTTCTTCTTTATACAGATAATTGTGAACCATTCCTAATGCAAGGTATTCGTTAGAGTGGTCAATGCAGTAGAACTATGCTCCCGCTAATGATGTCCCATCCCGTACTTTTGGAAGGAGTTGGGGAGGAGTCGGGATAGCAATCTGTCAACAACTTGGCCTCGCTAATGCTTTTGTCACCGAACACAATCAAATCCTCAATGCAATGCAGAAAGAAACTAGTTGAAAGCCATCCCAGGACAGTAGAGATTGTCCTTTTCAATACCCTAAATGACCAGGTGTCCCAAACTTCCATATAATGTACTCGTTTTGCTGTACTTGCGTGGACCTAAAAGCATCATTACCTTTGTGTTTGTGCTGAAATTAATGCATTTCATTATTGAAACAAGCCTTAAAGAGCCAAACCTTTAGTTTAGTCTGTCTGTGGTCGAGGCACTGTAAATGGAAATGAATGAATGAATGAACTGGGGAGCGGGGTGGGGAGTGCTGGAGTGGGGTGGGGAGTGCTCACTGTGGTGAGGGATTGCACCCCAGAGTATCAGCCAGGCCAGCCAACTACCAGAGCAGCCACTCGCTTTTATTTACTCTCCCATCAATCACCAGCCTACTGCTCTGTCATACCCACACACTTGCGCGCGCGCGCACACACACACACACACACACACACACACACACACACACACACACACACACACATATTTGTGTTTATGGGGGGTTTATTGCCCTGTACATTACTGTAGATATGTTGTGCTGTGCCTACACCTCCATTGAATTCATCAAAGGAAACTATGCAGAGGAAAAAAATAGTCCACACTACGTTTGACTTTGGCCATCATGTACTTCTGGGGACATTTGACAACAAAGAGAGTAAACCTCAAACCGAGGCCTTCACAGCTGTCTATGAAGGAGTAAAGTAGGACAGAGCTGGAGACTTTGCTCCTTTTGTTGCAGTGCTGGAACAGAGACTATATGCATTAACTGTAAGCAAAAATGTTTCTTTCTAATAAGTCATAACAATACTGGAACCCTTTAGGTGCTCTGTAGGTGCTTTAAAGCTGCATTGCAGTATTTGGCATTCCTTTATTTATATATATATATATATATATATATATTATGGGATGCACACTTGTGATCCTACAAACATTTATAAAATACTTTATTAGTGCCGTAGTGGGGACATTAACATTGTTACAGCAGTAAAGGGATAGCAAGGGAGCCGGTCCAAAAATAGATAAACAGTGCGTTCTAAATAATAGGTCAAACTCTAAAGACCATTATTTTCTGAAAAGTGCACATGGGAGATGGAAGAGTATCGTACATTGTTAAGCTACTTTGGAAACGAGTCCAATAATGTGTGGAGTTTAAGTCTGTGTGTCCATGCTCTGCTGGGAGCAGTGCTGGTTGTAGAGTTTAACAGAAGTAGGGAGGAAGGACCTGCAATACCACTCCTTCACACACTTTGGGTGAAGCAGCCGGTCACTGAAGGAGCTGCCCAATGCTGCTAGAGTCTCATGCATGGGTCGGGAGTCATTCTGCAGCATGGATGTCAGCTTGGCTAACATCCCTCTGTCTCTCACCACCTGCACTGGGTTCAAGATGGCAGATAGCACCACTGTGTCAGAAAGTTCTCAGGAGTGCTACCTGTACTCCAAATGACCTCAGTTTCCTCAGTAGGTGGAGTCTGCTCTGGCCTTTTCTCTCCATTGCGGAAGTGTTAACTGACCAGTCCAGTGTTGGGTTTAAGTGAACCCCCAGGTACTAATGAGAGTCCAATCACTCAATGACCAATACAGTGCATCCGGAAAGTAAATACTTCAGACTCTTCTTGCATTCATCTTCTGAAAAGAAGAACCTCCTAACAGCAAGCATGGCTGGACACAATGGCCATTCATGGCACCTTGATGACACCAGATGGCACTCTGAACACCATGGTTATAACAAAGAATTGGAACCGAACTTGGACACGTTATCCTTTAAAATATGCCTGGATCGTCCACGATCTGAATAGTTTAGTGGATATTAGCCCGTTATTTCATTTGTTCTGCTAGTTGCATTGAAAAGAACCTTATTAGTTCTAGCAGTGGAACCTATATCATTAGGAAATCCTTGATGCAATGGAAGTGAACACTGTTCATGTTTGTATTTTACAAAGCTTTTCTCATTCATAATTCAAACAGTATTCTCATTCATTGCGGAGTTGTTTTGCCGTATTATCTATCCTCGGATCACCCTATCCCCAGTTTATGCTTCATTCACCCTGCTGTATGACTAACACTGCATACTGCAACTCAGCCCGGGGGGCTGTTGGAGCTCAGTGGACAAACATGAGCTGATGAGGGGCGTCTGTTTAGCCGGCATGTGATGATGGAGATGGAACGGTCAATGCTTATCTGTCCGTTGGAGTTGTTTTTGATTAATAGCGCCATGACAGCCCTTTCCTGTACATGAACTACGGTTTCACAACATGTCATGGCCCTGCCGGCCAAACCAAAGACTCTGGTTGGCAAATATGGATTTTGTGATATATTTTATCCATTTTTCTCCGTGGGCTGAAAGCTCTGGGTTAACATTGGGGAGATTGTGTGTGTGCGTGTATCACATTGTATCTGAAAGCAGGGATATGCAGGTTTTTACTGCCAGACAGTAAACTTAATAAGGAGTACTGAGTTTATTTGGTTGATAATCAGTGTGTATTTTTATTATTTTTTTTCAGTTGAGAGTCTGAAAGACAAAATGTATTATTTATTTATTTGCCTTTCATACTTTTTGTTTTATAAATACCCAAAATAGTAAAGAAATATCCACCCATCCATCCATTTTCTATACCGCTTATTTCTGAATAGGGTCACGGGGGAGCCGGTGCCCAGCCGTCAACAAACAACCCTAGACAGGGCGCTACTCCATCGTAGGGCTCACACACACACACACACACACACACACACACACACACACACATATTAAGGGCCACTTTAGAGTCACCTATTCACCTACCACACATGTCTTTGGACTGTGAGGGGAATCTGGAGTACCCAGAGAAAACCCAGGCAAACACGGGGAGAACATGCAAACTCCACACAGAAATTTCCCAGGTCGCCGCATCCGGGGATCGAACCCAGGTCCTTCTTACTGTGAGGCAACAGCGCTATCCACTGCGCCTAAATAAATATCAAGAAATCTTAATGTAAACAGTGAGGGAAGGGGTTCACCATAACATTAGTGATTATAAAATATACATTAATATTATAGACTCAAGTGGCAATTTTCTGGATTACAACAGTATATGGGGCCAGACGCCACATTATGTGTAGTTTATGTACATGTAGTGTTTTTGACTTTGGTCCTGGTATTCTTAATCACACAGAATGGAAGTAGGGGGTAGCTGCTCTTTAGGGGTATCTTCTAGATCACAGAAATATGAAGTTGGGGGATGGGTTGCAAAAAAAGATGACCCAGAGGTATATTTGTGACACCCCTTATTATGAATCCATTCAGCGACTTATGATGAGTTGCACCCACTGCACACTTCATTCGTCAGTTTTGTCAAAAATCACTCCGAAAATCACTAACAGCTCATATCAGAAACCTTTCAGATAACCTCTTCACACAGTATGCTGGGTCACATGGGGCCTCATTATAGAGAGAGCTGAGATTGTGCTGGACATTTGATTTAAAACAGGTGGGTATTATCTTATATGCATGTGCCTTTAAAGGTGAATTTTAAAAATGCCCTTAGACCCCAGAGGGTTTAGTGTAGTTCCTCTGAACAATATATTCAACTCCATCCAAAATAATCAGATTGACCATCGAGGCTAGCAAATATGAATGATAAGGCCAACATGACTTAAATAAATAGAATCTAGATTATGATAAACATTGTTTTTGCTTTTTTGTATCAGATTAATAAATGACTCTGTTGAATATGAAAAGAACAAATGATTGATATCTGGGTCCTCCTGGTCCGCTGATTACTTAGGCAGTTAATTTGTGATGGATGCTGAGGAAACTCGATCCACAAGGCCTTGGACAGTATGCAAGTTGCCTTCTTGGGTTGATGGAGTGATGTTTTCACTCCACAGATATTTTTTTTACACTCTGCATCATTGACTAGCTGGTTTGAAGGAACTGTTGCAAAGAAACTTTAAAAAAGTTGCTCCAGTTTTTCAGCTCATTATTGTACGCAGTCATAATTTAAAGGTGAGCAGGAGGCTTTCTGGTTTCTCCACTTGAAGCTCTTTCTTGTTCTCTTTAATTGGTGCCCGATGCTCTCTGCTCTCGGCCTCTAACAGGATCTTTTTAATATAATTCAAGAGGGAGAGAGAGGGAGAGAGAGGGAGAGAGAGAGAGGGAGAGAGAGAGACAGACAGAGAGAGAGAGAGAGAGAGGGAGAAGTGAGTAGTTGCCCCAGTCCCTTGGCCCCTCCCACGCTTGCTCAGCATAATTCACTACACAAGCCTCAGCTCTGAGAATAGACCGGAGGGGAGAATAAAACCCCTTCAGTTTAACTCTCACCTCTAGGTCCTCAGATCCTCCCACGCTTTTAAAACCTTATCACGGTCTGATGCCCTCTGGACGGCGTCCTCCACGTGTACTGCTACATGCATGTCAACAGTAGTCATACAGTACTTCTGTGTAGTGCTGCTTTTTCATGCAGGAAGAACTTGCAGTCGGTGAAAGGTTTTAGTTTCGTATAAAAGACAGTACAACTGTGCTATTTATTGTTGTCTTTGTAATAATGATACTGCAGAAGAAATCAGTATACAAGTAAACCTTACCAATCTTACTACTGTATGGTGTAGTGGTGCACTATTGACAGTCTGCACATTGTTATATGCAGTGGATTTCCTGCTCATGTGCAGGGAAATGCAATTTCCCAATAGTCACTCATTCAGCACACGTTAGTTAAGTTATAAGTTGATCTGAATATCTATTGTATAAAATATTGCCATTTATTATTTGTCTACAATTGTACTAGGTTGTAAAATTTGCTCTCTCTCTTTAATATATATGCTCTTTCATAATATACACAAAATGGATTAAGTTTTCCCCTCGAAATTCTACACACATTACCCCACATAGACAAAGTGAGAAGTTTGTTTAACCTTTGCAAATGTATAAAAATAAAACACAAAATTAAAATATATACATTTTGTTGAAGCACCTTTGACAGCAATTACACCCTGTAGTCTTTTGAGTACAAGCTTGGCACCTGTTTTTGCGGAATCTCTCAAGCTCTATCAGTTTGATGGTGAGTGTTGTTGTGCACAACCATTTGTATATATCTCCAGAGGTGTTCAATCGCGTTCAAGTCTGAGCTCTGGCTGGGCCACTCAAGGACATTCACAGAGTTGTCCTGAAGCCACTCCTTTTTATCTTGGCTGTGTGCTTCCTGTTGGAAGATTAAACCTTCGTCCCAGTCTGAGGTTCAGAGCGCTCTGAAGCAGGTTATCAAGTATGTCTCGGTACATTGCTGTACAGTCTTTCCCTCAACCCTGACTAGTCTTTCAGTTCCTGCTGCCAAAAAACATCTGCACAGCATCATGATGCCACCACCATGCTTTATTATAGGAATGGAAGTGGCTAGGTGATGAGCCGTTCCTGGTTTTCTCCATATATGATGTGTGGCATTCAGTCCAAAGTTTTGTTTCTCATGGTTTGAGAGTATTTTAGGTGCCATTTGGCAAACTCCAGATGGGCTATCATATGCCTTTTACTGAGGAGACTTCGGTCTGGGCACTCTGCCATACGTGCCGTGCCCTTCTACCACATCACTCAGTTTGGCCAGGTAGCCAGCTCTAGGAAGAGTCCTGGTGGTTCCAAACCTCTTCCATTTACAGATGATGGAGGCCACTCTGCTCATTGGGACCTTCAATGCAACAGAAATTCTGTATCTTTTCCCAGAACTGTGTTTCAATACAATCCGGTCTTGGAGGTCTACAGACAATTCCTTATACTTTATGGCTCGGTTTGTGCTCAGACATGCAGCGTCTGCTATTGGACATTATATAAACCGTATAAAATCATCTCCAATCAACTGAATTTACCACAGGTGTCCAATCAAGCTGTAGAAACATCTGAAGGATGATCAGTGGAAACAAGATGCACCGGAGTTCAGTTTTGAGTATCATGGGAAAAATTAGCCAGAAATTCAAACATACTTTTCTCACTTTGTCATCGTGGGGTAATGTCTGGACAATTCTGAGACACATTTAATTAATTGAATGCATTTTGGAATAAGGCTGTAACATAACAAAATGTGACAAAAAGTGAAGCACCAAAAGTCAAAATAGACTTTTTTGGTAGAAATTGAGTTGTCCAGTAGCTTTGGAAAATGCATTAAATAAAGATATAATTGAGATGTAGGAACTAGATATGGAGGAAAACACAAAGAACTTAAAGAACAAGAATCAGTAAGTTTAGTCCTGTGGTGAAGTCTGCAACTGGGTGATCCTCAATGCAAAGAAGGGTGTGCAGAAATGCAAAGAATGATGTGACCTGATGTGCAAAGTAGTTGATCCTAACATATAAAAAAAAAAAAATTAGTATTTGTGGAGTTCCTTTACACGGTGACTAACCCTTTTGTGCCTCTGAACCTTGTACTTCATTGTGGAGGTTTTAGGCTGGTATATGAAAAATACATGGCATCTCCTTTGTGTTTATATATCAATATGACCTACGTCTCGTGGGATAATCTTGCCCTCGAACAAATATGAAGGCATTGTGACTGAGGCCAAAATGTATGGATGCAAGCAGTGAACAAAAATATTTTCCTGCAATTTTTAAACCAAAGATTTGTTCTAGTTACAACTTACAGAAGTAGAAATTTTACAAATTGTTGCTGATCAGCTTTTTTTCTGCACACCTTTTTGCATTGATGAAGCCTTCAGGAGCACCTGAATGGGGGAATCAGAGCTGCTGAGAAGGGAAAGCAGCCAGCATATCAATTCATTATGTGGTTGATTACCACTGTTGCTTTATGCCAACTGCACAAAACATAATTTTAGTTTTTCCAGAGAAGTTTAGCTGGAGGGATTTGTTGCCAGTCTCATAATGTTGCAGAAATTACCGTGTGCATCTGTGAACACTAGTGAATGCCTTTCTTGCAATTCTGCCAATCTGTGACTTGATGTTAGCAAATAGGCAATGAGGGTGTGAGTGCTGAGAAATTAGTCTACATTCATGTTACCAGACTGGCATGAATTAAATCACCTTTTTATTTCTTCAAATCAGATTTAAGTCACTTTCGTATGTGGTCTTAGATCAGCTGCCTATCTAATTTGTGGGCACGCAACATGAACATGAATGAGAAGTCAGATTTCATGTCTTTCTGCCCTGTCTGATTGTGACAAGACCAGTGACAATCACTGATTAAATCGCATTTCCTTCCCCACTTGCATGTTGACATGCTTCTGCTTAACCAAAGGGTGAGAATGTATCTTTGTCATGTGGGTTATGAGAACTCCCAATCATGTTTCGACCAGTCATTTCTGCCACGGCAATGTGCATAACTGTATCAATTTGCGGATTTCAGGGACAGATCTGTTCACATTACAGGCAGATACAAGTACTTTACATTTCTGAATGTGTGCTGTCAAGATGCAAATCTAATAAAAAAAAATGGAATTGATTGATTAATGAGGCATTTAGTGTGACTGTAGCCTAAGCTAAACTTTAATGTAGATTCTTAGGAGGGAAGCATTGCTTTTGATTGGTTCACTACTCGTAGTTAACTACTTCCTGTAGTACATATTTCAAATGTACAGCAATGTCTCAGCTCCAGCTCCCATTTGATTGGTTTGTTCCAACAACTGTTCCTTTCCTTTACTTATATTTACTTATTTATTTTGCATTAGTATCTTTTCAGTTCTTTCTCTAACATAGGAAATGTGTCAAAATCAGTCTGTGGTGATCCTCCACATTCTACAGATTGTTAAATAACGATGAACTGTACACTGTGTGTATTTTGCACATTAGTTGTTTCTTCCCAGCTTTAGATGTATGTAGCAGACGGAGCGGTAAGCAGTGGTATGAATCCCATTTTTGTCTACTCTGTCTTCCTCTTTATCTTAATCTATCACTCAGCACTGCTTTCCAGCGAGGGGCCCCCAACCCCTGCCTTTACCACTGACCTTGTCCAAACAGCCTGTCACTCAGGTCTGGCCTTGGCTGAGCGCTTGGCCTCGATCGGCCTGGGTCTGATGGGGCTAAATGTAGGGCTGGACTGGGTTAGTGCGGCCTGTCGGCAGAGCTGTTCCCCAGGGCACATAAAACTCGCATTAACAAGCGCCTGCTTGCTGGCGCTGACAGCACTATCAATCCGCCTCCTGTGACGATGACCCCTGCTCTGGGGCTGACCTCTACTCTGGGATCGCTGCTCGGGAGATAACCTCTGCTCTAGGGTGACTCATCAGGGAATAGCTGTGGCCTTGTAATCTGATACAGGAGGTTTTTATAAACAGGTTTTATGATTTCATATAACTTTATATAGTCGGAACAGGGTGGAGGGTTTCTGCTGCAGTTGTATGGAGATACTGCGTTTCACAGTGTTCGGACAAAGAAAAACGGAGACAGAGAGAGAGAGAGAGAGAGAGAGAGAGCGCAGTTTCAAAGTAAGGACATTCCACACAAGAATTCCAAACATACGTTGGCCTAAAGAGCTTAAATAATAAAGAAAATAAGAAGTGTTTAAAGAGCAGAAAGTATTGAAAAGGTTTGGGGTATGCCATGACTTTGAACTGGCACACATGTTGTAGGTAGGCATGTGTTGGTTGAGTGTTTGTTTTTCAATTTGACAGTGTCTTCTTTTGTGCGTATTCCCTCAGGACGCCCTGGTTTAATGGATGGGGTTTTAACTTGCCTCGTGGTCAGTCTCTGCTAGACAAGTGGAACCAGATCCCTGAGGACATCGACATCCTCATGACCCACGGGCCTCCTTTGGGTAAGCTCTAAAACCTTAAACTAAGCAAAGAAAAAAGACTCCTAACATCGCATCCTCTCATCTGTGATTTGAATGTAACTGTAAATTACACTGGAGAAGAAAAGATGCACTGATGAACAATAACATTATGGTCAAGACCCCACGGGACCTCCACAGTACAGGTATTATGTGGGTGGTGGGTCATTCTCAGCACTGCAGTGACACTGACGGGGTGGTGGTGTTTTTTGTGTTAGGCTGGTACGATTGGATCAGTGCTGCTGGAGTGTGTAAACACCGTGTTCACTCACTGTCCACTCTATTAGACACACCTAGTTGATCCACCACGTGGATGTAAAGTTAGAGACAGAAGGACCGTCGCTGCACAGTTTCTGTTGGTCATCATCTATTTGTTCATCAATGACCATAAGGACACTGTTGGCTGGATATCTCTGGTGGATCATTCTCAGTCCAGCAGTGACACTAAGTTGGTCAAACACTCCAGCAGCACTCCACTCATATCAAGGCAACACACACTGGCACATCACCACCATGTCAGTGTCACTACAGTGCTGAGAATCACCCACCACCCAAGTTGTACCTAATCTGTAGGTCCTGTGCGGCCGTGTTCATTGAAGAACAGGGTGAAAGGAAACCGGAAACAGATGGACTACAGGAAAACATCCAGTGAGCAGCACCTCCTTAATGACTTAAAGCAACGATTAATCATGACCGTTAGTAATTAGGTCAATTATGTTGATTTAGGGTTTGACCTGCACATTTAGTGGATTACTTGTTGTTAACACACCTGATTCAGCTGAGGAGCACTGAGGAGCACTTAGTTGCGGCGGTATGTTAATGCAGGGAATCTTGTAAAATGTGTGAACAGAAGGTTGATGGGCCAAACTAGGCTGTTTTCCAAATGAAAAATCTAATATAAATAAACATTTTCTGTAAAACTAAATCCCCGTTGAACAGAACACTCAAATCGTTGATGGTGAAGCTTCATTTCTTAAGGGTTTGAATCTTGTCTAACGAAATGGCAGCTAAATGATTGGGAGGTGAGAGGTCAAAGCCTGTGTTGGACTGCTGTTTCATTAATGACATGTTTGGTTTAGGGTTCAGAGATTGGGTACCCAAGGAGCTGCAGAGAGTTGGCTGTGTGGAGCTACTCAACACGGTACAGAGGCGGGTCCGACCCAAGCTGCATGTCTATGGGGGGATTCATGAAGGTAGGTGTTTTTTTTTTTTTTTTCTTCTTATATATGTTTGGTACATCATCCCTGCATTTCAATTACTTTTAAAGTGTGAATAAAATATTGTAAATTATTACATATACTGAGTCAGGACCCGAGGAGTCAGAATTCATTAAAATGACTGGATACTGGATTAGTTTCTGTTTGGGGTTTCTCACACGACCAGCATGGCTGTTGTACCTTAGGCCGGGTAGTGATCCATTACACACCCCCAGGCAGTGCTGCTTTGACATCGTGTCAAAACCACAGGTCCTTTAGGATGCTGTTAGCTCTGACAGAGTAGAAAACAGCCCTGTTTACACTGAGAATGAACTGGAGTGGATTCTGATGTAAATGCACGTTAACCAATGGTTAAAAATGGAGGGCAGTTTTAAGTTTTCTTCATGGTTTAAACCCAGTATTTACTCTGTATACTGTATAAATAATTCTGTATCAACAGACCAATAGAATTGCTCTAAAATTACTTTTAATTACTCTTATTCCATATTAACATCCTTTCATTATCGTCTGTATATTTGCCTTTTTCAGGAGATTTTTCAGTGGACAACGACAGTTTGTTTCCAATTTTTAGGACATTAAACAGTTGATAGTGTGAAGATTCTTGTGAAGGTCTATTTCACATTTAACCTTCCTCAATTTCAAATGTCCAAAGCCGCCCCTCCGGAAGTCTCTATGTTCTCTTCTGTATTGTCAGTAGTGAGGATTGTATTTTCAAAGTGGCGTCGAATCTAGTGAAGTTAATGACTTAACCTGAAGAGGGCAGTACATCAATGGTAGGATTTTAGTGTGGAGCCAAGACATTGAGAGGCTAAAAGCTTAATAAATTAAATTTTGACCAGTTGAGAATACAATGAGACCAGACATCCTGATTAGACTTCACTGTGTTTGAGGCATTTCGCACTGCTATCTGTCTATATCTATTTGGAGTCAGTACAGTATCATGATTTAAATAAAATATGATTTTTTTTTGGATATATCTTTTACATTTTATTCAAGCCGATTCATCTCTTTTTGTCAGTTAATTCACAAAAATTAAAAAATACTTACAGTACCAGTCAAAAATTGACACACTGACAATGTATTATAGATGACATAACTTGGCTACTTCTTTTGATATTGATATTAAAGTCATATCTGCTACAGAATATGCTATATGGACAAAAATCTTTGGACACCTTTTCATTATTTCTGAAATGAAGAGTTTGAAGAGAAATAAAAAGAGTTTATTGTGCTTTTGTTGGAGTAACAGTCTACTAGGTTTGAGAGCACTGCTGTCAGAATCTGAAGTGTGGGCTGCATACAGGCCTTTTGCTTCAAAAACATGTATATATTAAATACTGTTATCTATTATCTCTCTCTTTCTCTCTCTCTCTCTCTCTCTCTCTCCTCTATCTCTCTCAGGGTATGGCCTAATGACCGATGGATATACGACATTCATTAATTCCTCCACATGTACAGTCAGTTTCCAGCCAACAAACCCCCCAATCATATTCGACCTTCCCAACCCTGGAAGCTCTTGAAATTCCCCTGGAATTTGCCACTTTTTTTCTACTTTACAACTCTTCTTAACTTTAAAGTAATGGTCCTTTTGTACTGCTTGTATTTAAAAAAAAAAAATGAATGCATGAATATGTAATATTTTTAAAGATTTAAGGTCATGTCATTTGAATAATGATTTACTGGAAAAGGTAAAAAAAAAAATGTGAATTCATATTTATGGTTCATTTTTGTATTGGTTGCCTTGTTAAACTCTTTTTAGCCTGTATATGAAAGTGCATTATAAAGGTACCCTGAACGGCTCAGCAATACTTGACTGTTTCTGTACTTTGCTGTGCATTCTGCTTAATGAACTCAGCACAGGATAAATTATTTAAGACTGTAATTTCAGTCCTGTGTAGTTTTCGAGCTGGAACCAGTGTGAAAAATTAATTTGAGGATTTGCATAGCTGAAATCTCTTGTGACACCTGGGACTCTTCATGGTTGAATATATATTTATTGTGCAATCAAACATGTTGCTTTTTATCCTGTCAAAAGAATGCAGCTTGTTTGTAAAGCGGGCCCTGCACCACACTTGGAAATGTTTATTCCCACTGTATATTTGGAGGAGGAATGGATTAAGTGACAAGGTACTTTATGAGGCACAAGTGGTTTAAGATTATGGACTTTTTTGAATGGAACAGTTTGTTGTTTTTGCTTTTTTTATTTCTGTGTTGCTTATAATACTTCATAGCAGTGCAGTGGATGTGGCATTTCTTCATTCAGATCAGATATCCAGTAGGATCAGACCTGTAGTCTTACAGTTAAAGGTGCCATAAAGGGGTCCTTCAAGTGATTTAATTTATAATTTGGTCTCATACTTTTACAAAAATGGTTCTATATGGAACTGAAAATGATTATTCTACGGCATCAAGAACCTTTTGTAGGGTTGGAATACAAGTTTTCTATTGAGCCTAACCCATGTGTTATTTTGACCATGAGTTGAAAGAGATTGATGAACCAGTTGTGTGGATATGATTTCATTTCCCTAAATCCAATTTGGTGGACTACAGTTTGGGTTGTAATTAATGTGTTTGTTGTATTTTGCACTGTTTGGACTTGCAATCTTGCTGGCGCACACAGAAAAAGCTATTAAATTGCCATGAGATCATTGGTGCCATTGTAAATGCTTCGTTTCCATGTTCATGACTTTTTTTTTATTCATTGTGTCATTTAGCCAACTTTATATGCAAATAAAACCGCAAGATTTTTATTCTGTGGCTGTTTCTTTTTTCCCTACCCGTGTCCTATTAACGCTACACAAAGAAGATTGAGTATTTAACTTTGTGACTTCTCAGATGTCGTTTAACAAGCTGGATTTACAACATTGCTACATTACTACAGACTGAAACGCACCGATTTTCTTTTACGGTGGGCTTGTGAGGGGGAAAAATGAAAAGCTCTGCTTTTATATTCTGGTTTACAGCAGTGATGACTCCAAGAACTCGCATGGCATAATCGTTAACGTTGTAGTAAAGTCTTTTTCAAATCTGATTAGCTGCTATCCTCTGAAGAGATGTAGCCAGTTAACTTTTAGACTGTTCCCCCGTCACTTCCCCGGGTTTGGCTGTCTTTGTTCTTTAAACAGCACTGATCCACTGCAAAAATTGGATTGGAATGCCATCATTGCTGCCTCCAACCTTGTATTTTGATATCATCTACTATTTTGTGTACAGAACGTGTACCAGAGAAAAGTTCTAAAATCTTCACTTGCATTAAATTCTTAACATTTAAAGCAAAAGATTACAAATTTAGGCTGGAATGTTGGTCCTGAAACACTCAAACTGATCCAACTGAAAACAATGGAACCCATATAGCTAGATACCCAAGTACACACTAACATAGGCTCCAAGTGGCTCAGTAGTCTAATGCACTAGCACTATGATCTGATCTGGGTCATGCTGTGTGCCATCAGCAGCTGTTCTCTGAGAGAGCAGAATTGGTCATGTTCATTCTGGGTGGCACAGGTGTCATTTTATCAGAACTGGATTCTTCTCCAAGCATGACCACGTGGCTAGTGTTGGGAGCATCATGGGAGTCTTAACAGTTTGGGTAATTTTAAACAGCACTTATAAAAGTCTCAGTGGGTTATTAACTGAACGGGGAAAATGTCTGACATGGTGGGCTTTGAACATGGCTTTCCGACATCCTGCATTGTAGAGTTGGATTCAAAGGGTTGCCAGGTCTTGAGGCACTCTGGGCTGTCTACTTTAGAAGACAGTAAACCACAACTCACAAGATGATTGTATTATTTCATCTGTAAAGACAAAAGAAAGTAATTCAATCTGTTTACAAAACAGGCATTACAGACACATGACATTTAACTCTTAAAAAATCATT
Organism: Acestrorhynchus altus; assembly: GCA_034509495.1. NCBI lineage: Eukaryota > Metazoa > Chordata > Actinopteri > Characiformes > Acestrorhynchidae > Acestrorhynchus > Acestrorhynchus altus. The sequence continues at coordinate 20,742,855 of CM067512.1, forward strand.
ATGTCATCATCATCAATGGAGACCAATGGAGAAAGGAGTCTGGAGGTGATGAGCTGCTCTTCTATTAGCAGGGTTTTCCATAGTGGGCTGGGGTTTGTACATTTTGAGGGTGTAAATTAAAATAGTACAATTTAATTTTGGAATTGGCCAGTTGGACTTTCTGTCGAAAGAGGTTGTGAGTTTCATGTATTGAACTCTCATGAATTATTCAGCCATACCAGTGAAACTAGTTTCTATGACCACTTTATAGAGAAGGGCGTGAAAAAAGGCAAGTATGTATTGTGACCTGTTTGTTGCAAATATGCAGCATCTTTCTCTGTAGATGGAGACATTTAAGGACATTTTGTCAGTGCCAGTGTTTAGTGCCAGCTCGGATTGATCAAGTCCATTAATTACCCAGTTGCTGTCGGTGGCTGGAATTAATCGGCCCTGTTGACAGGGACAGCCGTAACCCCATGTTCTCCTGCCAGCTGCTATTGATTGTGGAAATTTGTCAGCGCGGGACTGTCATGGTCAAGGCGGCGGGGGCCGTGACCCCATGTGTCCATGGTGACAGGAGGAGCACAGGGACACACAGAACTGCTCAATCACACACTGTGATGAGGCACTGTTCAGCTATCCATTGTTCATGCAGAAGTGCTTTTCCACAAGTGACATGACTGAGAGCTCTTAGACAAATTTTAATGTGCCTGCAAAGAGAGAAGGCCTCCCATAAGATGGGCAGTGATTTCGTATTAAAAATCGTGATTTTATAAAAAAACATTGAAAGTAATATGCAAATAATTCTCAACCTAATCTGTGTGGCAGCCTGTGGTCAGTTATTAAAAAGATTTTCTATGCTCAGCAAAAAAAAACGGGCTGTTGCTACAGGACAGTTGATGAATGTGTCAACAGAGTTCTTTCAATAGAGGTTGCTCCTTTAGCTTCCACTGGGAAGGTCGTATTTCAACTGGCTCCATTCTTCTGTTCAATCTGTCCAATTCAACTTTTTGTCAGAGAGACCTTTGGATGGAGCCTTGTCTCCTAATAAATTTAAATTCTACAGTGGCCAAACCATAAAGTGTGCTAGAGTGACCAGTTTTGGGTCCTGTATGACCTACCCATAAGCCCTAGTAGGCTAAAAGCAATGTTTACCAACCCTGTTCCTGGAGGCCCACCTGCTCTCCATATTTAAGAGCTTTACTCCCCAAACACCTGATTCAACTAATCAGCTCATTAACTAACCCTTCAGAGTTGCAAGGGGTGTTAAAGCTAATGTGTAGGACTGGTCTGCCTCCAGCATCAGGGTTAGGAGACACTCGACTAAAGACATTAAAAAAGGTTCAACTGGAATCAAGACCATTGCCATAACTTGGCCACTTCATCTGCTCACCACTCACACCCATTGCATGCCACTTCTTGTCTCATTCTCAACATTCTGTCCTCCAAATAGCTCACCATCTTAAAGGATATGTGCACAATTTCAGTCCATCATACTGTTTGTAAAATTCTGGGATTGTTTCCTCTGGTCTGTTTGCACACTGGAAAAAAGCCCAGCCCAGTGGGCATGCCTGGTCATTCACAGGACAGTAAGCGAACATGCAGGTACACATACAGAGACGGCGGAGCTAAAAGAGCAGCTTATGGGTGTTTGTACAGTTGAGAGACCTAAGAATGCTGAAAGGAGTCAAGGATGGAGCTCAATTTCAGCTTGATAGAGGTAAAAATAACTTATTTTTGCGGTTTCAGAAAGAAGTTGGTATTTTATTGTGCTTTTTGCAATCGTTTGATAGATAATCATAACTGGCTCAGAAGGATGCCATATAGATTTGCTGCTGTTAGCAGTTGAAACCAGTAAAGTTTCCAGCCACAGACGCAGCTCCTCCTCTTTGGATAGAGGTGGATAGATTATGGCACAGAGGTGAAAATAAATATTTGATACATAGTTTTTCTTGCCTACAAAGAATGGAGAGGTCTGTCATTTTTATCGTAGGTACACTTCAACTTTAAAAAATAAAGTCCTATTGTGTGATTATTAAATCAAATTTGCATTTGAATGCATTGAATAAATATTTGATCACCTATAAGAATTCAATGCAAGAATTCCAGCTCTGACAGAGCACTCACAGAAGGTCTCCTGCTCTGCACTCATTACCTGTATTAATTGCACCTGTTACTGCATTTGTTACCTGTATAAAAGACTCTTGTCCACACACTTAATCAATCATACTCCAACCCCCAAGGACACTAGAGACATAATTGTAGTCCTGCACAAGCAAGCTTGGTGAGAAGGCAACAATCGTCCTTGTTCTGGGGCTCCATGCAAGATCTCGCCTTGTTGGGTAAGGATGTTTCTAAAAACGGTCGGGACAGAACTACATGTCAATGACCTGAAGAGAGCTGGGACCATAGTCTCAAAGATCGCAGTTATTAACTCACTACGTCATCCTGAATTAAAATCCTGCAGGGCACGCAAGGTCGCGCTGCTCATGTCAGCACATGTCCAGACCTGTTTGAAGTTTGCCAATGACCATATGGACAATCCAGAGAAGGCATGGGAGAAGGTCATGTGGTCACATGAGACCAAAATAGAACTTTTTAGCATCAACTCCACTTGCCATGTTTGGTGGAAGAAGAAGGGTGTGTACAACCCCAAGAATACTGTCCCAACCTTGAAGCATGTGGATAGAAACATATTTTGGGGGTGCTTTTCTGCAGAGGTGATAGGATGACCTATCTGTATGATCTGTATGATCCTGCTCTGTATTGAAGAGAGGATGGATGGGGCCATGTATCACATGATTTTGCCCAACAACCTCCTTCCCTCAGTAAGAGCATTGAAGAAGGGTCGAGGCTGGATCTTCCAGTTTGACAATGACCCAAACTCACAGCCAGGGCAACTAAAAAGTGGCTCTGTAAGATGCATTTCAAGGTCCTGGAGTGACCTAGCCAGACCCCAGACCTGAACCCAATTGAAAATCTTTGGGGGAGCTGAAACTGAATGTTGGCCAGCGACAGCCCTGAAAACATGAAACATCTGGAGAAGATCTGTATGGAGGAGTGGACCAAAATCCATACAGCAAACTTGGTCAAGAATGACAGGAAACGTCTGCCCTCTGTAATTGCAAATAAAGATTTCTGTATCAAATACTTAGTTCATGCAATAAAATGCAAAGAAATTATTTTAAAACACATGGTCAATAGAACTACAACTGTAGTGTCTTTAGTGACAAATCCAGGTTATGTTTGGGATACAGTGATGGTTGGCTTTGGGTATGGAGGCCTTGCAGTGAGTGCAATCCTGCCTTTTTGTGTAGAGTGACACATTACCCAAAATGCTGGTATGATGGTCTGGGAACAGTTGGTCACAATGTACACTAACAGCTCAACAGTACATGCAGGACATCCTGTGGCACACGTCACTTTGAACTGGCATTTTTCAGAAGGATAATGCTCGTCCACACACAGGAAGGGTTTCCCAGGAATGTGTCTGCCAGATTGTAGCAGTTCTTTGGCCTACCCAGATTTATCACCAATCTAGCATTAATGGGACTAGCTGGGAAGCAAGCTTCAGCACACTAGATGTGTACAGATCCAGTTGTAACATCTGTGTGCAAATTTGCTACAGTATGCCATATGGAACCTGTATGCCTCCATGCCCAACTGTATCTTAAATTCAGGCTAGATGAATTCACATACCACATACCACCTGCTTGTTTCTACACTTCATACACATTGTGAACTCTACTTACCATATAAGAGCACTTTATAATTATAAAATTACACATGGAAGGCGATCTTTCTTTGGATACTTAACCTCCTTATATCTTCTTCTACAATGGTCCAGAGCAGGTTAGGTTTCATTTAGGTTTCATTTAAAATGTCATTTATTGTGCAGATTGAAATTTGGTGAACAGCAACCTTAATTAAAAACATACTGTTTTAGGAACCAGCATTTTAACTGAATGTAAAGCAAATATAAAATAACATTTTATTTTTAAAAAATATTTTTTTGAGTTAAAACAACTTAGTTTAGTCACTGACATTTTTACTTCTGCACCTCAGTTTGGTCAATAATGCATATTGAGTTGAGCATTAAAACATTAATAAATGAGCTGCAATGGAAATTGATTGAACATTCGCCTTTAGTCCCCCTCAATTTAATTACTGTTTGTTCCCATCTCCAGGTTAGAACTCGTCCTGTGACATTGTGACTGACCATGGAGGGCTGTAATGTTGATAAGATAAGACGTTTGCTGCATTTACACAGAACACCAAGCTTCAAGATGCAATTTGCATATGTAGCACACTGTGATGCAGGTGTGTAGCTGCCCCCTATAGGTGAGTTGTATTACTTAATTGAATGCTTCTTGACTCTCCTGTCCAAATTGTTAACCTGCCAATGCAATGTGTGTATTGATAAAGTCATACCTGTGATTTTATGCAATGTAATTTCATAGCTCTAGAGTGGCCCTACAGTCTAACTGCAGCTCAAGCGTGAGATCATATGCTCAAATTCCAGGAAAGGCTCAGCGCTCCTTTGTCAAACCCACAGTCTGACTAATATGGCAGGGACAGGCAAGTACTGAAGTTCAACCCTGTACAGTTTTGTGCACAATTAACAGGTTTAGCAAGGAAATCAGCAAATTGTGCTGGAATCTGGAACTCCAGGACTTGGAATGCCTACTCCTATGATAGGGGGAGTCCTAACCTGCAGACGGCAATAAACAGTAAATAGATTGAGGGGGAGGATCATAGTCTAAAATCTTACACAATACTTGATACACAATACCAATTAGAGCTGCAGCTCATTTACTGTTAAGACTCAACTCAGTATTTATTGTTGAGAACTTTCACCATAACTAAGCTAACTCAAGGTTAACTCAAAAATGTTCATTTCAAGTTATTTCTTTATGCTGTGCTGCAGCAAACAGCTTTTGTCTGCTCTATTTGTCCTAAACACACTGTAACCTGTCTGACAGTAGGATGAACTACCCCATGCTGCGGGGATTTAGGAGAGGACATTCAGGTGTAGAAAAACACAGTAAATAGGACAACATTTCAAATCAACTCGTAAATATTAACATATGTATAGATTCTAAAACTAATTTAAAAACCTAATCTAAAAGCTAATTTCAGCATTGTTCTGAAATGAAACATACACATGCAGATGTCAGTCTTTACTGAACTCTTTTAAAGTATGATGAAATGAAATCTAAGCCTGCTTGAATGAATCTTGCATCATTTTATTAATAGCCAACATTGTGATTTGGTGATTTTAATCTAACAAATCAACATTACGAAGATGAAAGTGGAGATACCTTGACCAGCTCACTTTCATAAACAGAGAAACAGAAAATAGTTCAGGTGAACATATTAGTACAGTAAAACGCCACACATAGCTCAGAACTGTGCATATGCCTCCACCTTGTGGTGTATAAAAGTCAGAACCATTTTAATAAATGTAAAATGATCGAATGGCTGGTTGAACTAAGTTCCCTGTTGTCATAATACAATATATTTTCTCATACATAATACAATACAATCATGTCTGTACAACCCAAATGCTGTATCAAAAAAAAAAATCTCTCTGTTACTCTTTGGGAGGCACAGCTACAAGACGGGTCAGGGCCATACACCAATACATTTCACCTTATAATATTTTCAATATATTCATATTTTCTACTGCACACAAAATTAACTTCACTATGTAATCTCCTATCAATCACACACACATTTAGAGTTTGGCCTTTCACATAGTGTTTGTGTCCTACAACTTAATATTACATTATATATATATATATATATATATATATATATATATATATATATATATATATATATATTTTTTTTTTTTTTTTTTTTTTTTTTTTTTTTAATATAATAATGTAATAATTATAATAATAATTTTTTTATTAATATAAATCCCCAAAGAAGCATTACTGTTTACTGACTAACTGTCCCCCCTTCGTTGAAACATGCATGTGCAACTTTAGGTTGTCTAAGTTTTAACGTAAATATATTTTTGCATTTTATTTCTCTGACAATGAAAGTGAGAATAAGGGCCTGGTTTATGATTAAAATAATTATGCTAATTCTGGCCCACTATGGACTACGCACAGATGATGGACTCAACAGTGCTCTGTGAGATCTTTATAACTTGGAATATTTGTTTGTTGTATATTTGTTGTTTTCTTCCTGACTCTTAGGAGAAAAGAGAAAAGTTTTCGCAAGTAAACAAAACATCCACTCTCATGATCAGCCTGCTCTTCCACTCTTAAACATTGATCTCCTTCCTCCACACAAATGTTTCTCACATTCATCCACATTTTACACTGAGTATTAGAAAAGGCTGCCAAATCCTGCAAGTAGGAATGTCCAGAGAGGATGTTCCTAGGTTTGTCTGTGAGCAGACTATAGAACTCTGTGCCAAGCTTGTTGTTCAGTGGTGAGGTGCACTTGGGAACCACACTGTCTAATGCAGAAACCAAAGTTTTTATCTTATTGTTGTTTAAAATGTAACTTTTAGGATACAAGAGTGAATCAACATTTCTGTTTTTTAGCACCTCTCCTGTATCATAACAGACTAAATGAGGAATAACACAAATTCTCATTGTATATCCTACATGTTTCACCAACATCTGTTTGAGATTACATGCTGTTTTTATAGCATATTCCCATAAATCAGCAGTTTCGTTCAGCACAACAAAGAAGAGCTGTAGATATTGCCCAGGAGCAATGTACAGGGCCTCGGTGATGACTGCTTTGTTTCTTGGTGTCTCGTCATCAAGAGCCCAGGTTTGGGACAAAATTAGAAGTCCAGACTTCAGGTAACTGAAAAACTTCCAGATGTTTGGTAACTTCATAAAGAGCTCATTGCAGATGTATTTTGGTCCAACATATAAAGTGTCTATTAAAGAAAGGAAAAACATTATATTTAGGTTTCATTTCATAATTTCATTGAAAACTATTTTTATTTTTTATTAACAAGGAATTTCATAATTTTTTCAATTCTGATCCACCTCTTCACATGCCCTGTGAATAAGTAAAACAACAACAACAACAACAACAACAACAACAACAACAACAACAACAACAATAATAATAATAATAATAATAATAATAATAATAATAATAATTTACATTGGGGTTCCAGTGATGCTTTGATGATATTGATGCTGAAAATAATTAAAAATCATTGCATCTTTTTAAAATCATAAGGTTTTGGTTTCTTAAACACTGGCTAGATTCCAGCTTGTTTAAGTAATAATCAATAATCAATGATTCTGCATCATTTTGGACACAGAAGAAAGAAAAATGGGTAAGATGACAATTTCCAGTTTCTTGATTTCCAAATTACCATAATGCAATGCATTCCAAAACCTTAACCCCATTACATTCTCAACACTGTAGATATGAAATATGAAGTAATTTTACTGCACAGTTGTTGTAAATGGCATCCATAAACTCCAACTATTGTTGGTATTTGTGTAGTAATGACTGGCCGGTGTGCTCTGGCCTTTAGTTTAAAATGCCCTCTGCTTAGACTTTTTCAGTGTCCAGTTATATCTTAAGTTTGTGCTCATCAGTCTGACAACCTGTGTTTCAGTCTTAACTGAAGCTGCTGCTGTGCTGTGCAAGCTAGCCGATGGCAGGCAAAACCAGCTTAGCCTGGTATACAGGCCTGAGCAGGGTAACTGTAATGGTAATGGGCTCTGCAAGATTTGAGCAGGTTAACCACGAGTGCACCTGCTAGCATCGGTGCAGTTTTGCTTCACATGCCAATCCAGTGCAGCTGCTTTCACTACTATGACTCAGCTCCACATGCTGGCAGAGTGCAGCTTCCAATATCACTACTGCTTTGACTGAGTGCAGCTGCTGATACTACCGCAGCTCTTTTCCATACATCAACCAGATCCAGCTGCCAAGACGGCAAGGCAAAAGGGAAGAGTTTGGTGAAAAAACTCAGGTGCCTCAAGGGGTATTGTAGATCTTGATTGCGGACATCATCAGGTTGGAAGGAAGACTTTGAGGATCTTCTCAATCCTACCAGATCATCTTCCATAGGTAGCAGAGCTTGGGGTCTTGGGTGGGTAGTCGCTCAGGCCAAGATCACCAGTTTAATCCTGGGTGGCAGGGCACGAGGGGTGGGGCTGTCCTGGCTGACATGTCTTTGTAACATGGTGTGGACATGGGGTCGTGTTTCGGGGTTGGTAGACATGGTGATTCCTTTTGTTTAAGACATGGGACTGGAGGGTGTGCTCCAACAATAGAGCAACTATGCTCTATGGATGCATGTTAAAGCCACTTGTTTTAGGTCTCTATATTCAAAAGCAGCGAACAAGGCAGATTTTTTTTTTTTTGAGTGCACTAAAAAGTGGGCCCATTTCATAGAAAAAAGAATACGTTTGAATTGTCCTGTGTAATTGTGACATAGCTGTCCTGAAAACAAAACTCTATTTAATCAGTATACTTGAATATTTTAATTGTATACACTAATATATGGTTGACGTTTGAGATACTAAAATATTACAGTAAAGGGATTGTACACCTTTAATACTTATGAGTACACATTTTACCATGGTGTTCTTTTCCTTAGTTTAACTCTAAAATTTCAAGAACAGTAGTGCACTAATTTTGCTTCATCTATTCAATAACAATAACAGACATTTTAAACAGGGTTACTACCCTTCAATTTCTGTCCAATGCTTTTGGTTTAAATCAAATAGACAAGAAAAAATATTGACACTGAATTTATGTGTGGATAGAATAATCAATCAATCTGTTACCTAGACTGATTCTGCTCCTCACAATACTGTGCACAGTCAGATACTGAGAAGAAGTATGTTGCTGACTTATTGCAGACACATCTAGTCGGCCACCTGTAGCAAAACAAATCCATCATTTAATTCACTTCTTATAAATTCGATGGCTTACAATTAAGAATTTACATTATATTTATGAATATAGCTGTAAATTAAAGTGTTAATATTAATTTCTGTGAGTCTAAATAAGACTCATAATTACCTGAGGGAGACAGCTGCATCGTCTCAAACCAATCTTTGTAGGAGACTTGAGATACTTCATTCTCATCAATCATCCAGATCTCTGGATCTTTCTCAAATACAGCACAACAGAACTGGGGAATTTTTATTGCAATGACATACATTGGATCCTCTGGTGCTGTTTTGAGTGGAATGACTGTAACCTCTGGAGACCAGCTTTTCTGTGTAGTACAGTTCTTCATGTGCAAAGCATGAGCACAAGCTTTATCACATACTTCTTGAGTCTTTTCCTTCAATTTTAAAAGGTTCATGCCTTTACCACAGCCAACGACATTTTTGGTTTCGTCATCTATGCCAAGGAACAGGAAGCCTCCTTTGGTATTGGCAAAGGCAGAGATGTATTGGGGGACTGTGTCTCTGAGTCTTGTTATCAGCTTTGTTTCTTTGTTAAAACTTTTGAACTCAACAATCTCACTTTCACCAAAGTCTAAACTTTGATTCAAGCGTACAATTGTTTTGTTCTCATAAAACTGACTGACTTTGTCATATAAATAGTTATCATGAGTGTCCTGTTCTTGAGACTGCCTTCTTAATAAGTAAGGCACTACTTGTTCAGGTGGTATGGAGTGGACAGATGTTCCAGATCTGTTCATGAGGCCACTATTCAGAGCACACAATTCTACTGGTCTCTGAGTTAAAAGCCATGATGCAACAAAAATTTGCAGCTCATTTTGACATGTCTGAGTGACCTTGATAAAATCTTGGACTGGCATAGGATTAAGCAATTTATATATTTCATCTTGTAGATCTTTTCCAAAGCCATCTTTATAATAATTATAATCTTTATTTGTTACTTCCACTAGGATAACTCCACCACCAGAGTTTAGAAGAGCACAAACACATTTCATGATGATCTCTCTCTCGTGTGTCCTCTCTGTTTTATGAATTTTATTTCTTGCCAATTCCCCAAATGTTGCTTTTTCAACTCGAAGCACTTGATCTGGATATCCTTGCACCATTAAAGGCTTCATTGAACGCATCCTGAGGGAACAGTTAAAATAAATATTGTGAAAAAGGAGTAACAAACACAATGTATCAGTATATGTTGAATAAGACCAAAATAGAGCTTTTTGGTAAAACATATTATAGCACCTTTAACAAAAGAAATAAGTCCTTCAAAGTATAGAACCTAGGATCCAATATAGTGGAGTTGATTGAGTTGAGTTTATAATTTTGTTTGGTTCATGTATGGAGTTCTGTTTGGAATGGTATAACTTCCCTTTTACTGCATTTCTGAAAACAATTATAAACAAATACATGTAATTTTTGGAGCATACGGGGCAGATTATAATATTTGGTAAGGTTATGCCAGGATGGTTGATGCCGTTCTCAAACTTTTGGGGTCAATTAGAGAAGTATGTGTGCCATATGGATACAACTTCGAACACTTGGAGATGTGTAAACCACTTTTGGAGTCAATATGATTTATGTATCTATGTGAGCAGAATTATACCAAGTAAACTAATAATTTATTTAAATAGTGGAACCCTCAAAATCGGCATAAATGGCAGAGTATAGTCACTGTGAAAAAGGGTTAAGGGCTCCGTTCGTACGGTTTACACCATCAACTTTGATAAGGGGTGACTTTAAGTTGGTGATTAGCAGGCTAATATGCTCATGCCTACAACAAGCATTAACATAACTAAAACAAAAGGTGATCCTGACTGCTCTCTCTCTCTCTCTCTCTCTCTCTCTCTCTCTCTCTCTCTCTCTCTCTCATTCATTAATTATTTTTAGAGCCAGTGGGGATATACTGGTCATGCTTCGACGTGTCTACTATTAGCTTTTCCTCTGTTTTGAATCCTCAGAGCCCAGTCAGAGCAGACCCGCACATTCAATTCAAATCCCTTTAAAAGAAATGTCCTTTTCATGGTTTGGTCTGTACATGTTGATAAACTGTAACAGCCTCGGGAATAACTTTTATAGTTTTAATGACTGGTTTGCCTTTGGGCCTTTACCATGTGAGCATAAGCACAGGCAAACAGGCGAACAAAGCAATGGCAGATAATGGCGGCAAATGTAGCTAGAGTTACGTCAGCAAGTTGCCGCCGTTATCCGGCGTTGCTACTCATCTACTTTCTTTTGCAGCACTTTACAGTTTATTACATTGTGTATCAGTAAGCAGTTTTTTTTTTTACCAATCTTACCTTTGAATTCTGTTTCTCTCCCCGGTCAGGTTCTGTCTTGTTTGGTGGCAACACTAAGGGAAAGAACTAAACGGCTTGCGGTGTTCCTTGTCTCACCTTTTCTGATCCGACTGTCCTGTCTGCTGACAGCTTTTTGTGATCGGAAATGTTGGCTTCTCTCAGAGGTGAAAAGAGTGTATTAACTGAGTCATATACGTGATCTGATATTGGTCTGTTCTCCCAGTCTGTAATCTTCAGCTCTTGTGGTTGATTTCTTCTTCCAATCAGGAAGTGAGGTGGCGTGTCTGTGTAGCACGTTGTAATAGTTTGATCACGACATACATACGTCATGTGTGTGTGTGTGTGTGTGTGTGTGTGTATGTGTGTGTGTGTGTGTGTGAGTACTTACAGTATACATACATTTCCCATTATGAGCAGTCAGGTCACAGGGTGCTGGTTTCCTACTAGTTCCTACAATTCATAAGGCTTCAGCCAAACTTACAAATAATGTTCAGGACTTAATTATAATCTTCAAGTCTAGGCTGAAAACTTACATGTTCAATGCAATATTTTGTAAATAATGTCTCCCTTTAGATTAAAGCTGCAGATCCAGAGGTTCATGGACACAGGAGATAATGGTAAACTGGGAAGTTGGTGTTTTCATCTGACCACTTGACGTGATCAGTCAGGATTGTGACAACCATCATTTTAGGGTACTCTTATGTTTGTTACCTCCTGGTTCTCTCCTCTTAGTTAGGCTGTCATTGTCAGATAAGTCACATTCCAGTAATGTTTACATTCTCTGTTCTCCATAAATCTAAACACTAAACTAATTATCTCTTTCACTTTTTCCGAGTTAAAGACGGACGGAAGGCTAATCTTGAGATCCCCTGCCAGCCTGCCTGAGAGGAACCTTGTTGAAATGGATGGTATCACCAGATCCAAAGAGTTCTCACATGCCTTCAGAAAGAGGTTACAAAAAGGTTATAGATGCATATTAGTCAGTGAAGGGATTTAAAAAGACCTTAAAACGATTAGAAATCAGCCATTCCACTGTCCGGAAAATAATTAACACATGGAGAGGATTTCAAACAACTGCCAACATGGCCAAGTCAGGCCATGTGTGTCCTAATAAATTCAGCCCAAGAGTGGCCTACAAGGTACATGATACAAGTCTTCAATAATCCTAAAATGTCATCATGATACGTACAGGTAGCTCTGGCCACAGTTGATGTGAAAGTGCATGGAGCTACCATCAGAAAGAGAGTGCACAAGTTTTATTTTCACAAGAAATGTGCAAGGAGGAAACCCTTACTCTGAAAAACTAAAGGGCAATACTAAAGGGACTTCTGGAACCGTATCCGGCAACGAAGGTTGCCGTGGCATCAGGTGCTGCTTCTGGTAAGGCGAGGAGGGTGCATGACATCACAGAGCTTTCCTCTGGCATCTCAGTCAAGAGGGCATAGCTTCGAGTGTGGAGCCTACAGCCAATGTTCCCGAGGGTGGAGCCTCCAGCCGGTTTCCCAGAGGTGGAGTCTGCTGCCAGTTTCTCAGAGGCAGAGTCTGTGGTTGCCGCACCACCTACAAACTCTGTGACCCAGTCCGCATCTTTCAGGAGGTCGTTTTCTACTGCACTGTCTTCCAGGACTATGCCCAGTCTGTCTCAATGAACTTTTGGGACATTAGCCAGTTCTGGGCCTACACCCATGTCCATGTCGGTACCCCTAGTCCAATCTAGTTTTGTTCTTGTACCTGTCTTTGTTCCAGTGTTAGTACCCATGTCTGTTTCTGTTCATGTGTCTGGTTTCATCATCCCTGTTATTGTGTTTGTGTCAGTCCCGGTCTGTGTATCTCTCAGTACCTAGTCCTGTCTCATCCAATATCCAGTCCACTGTTTCTCCTGTCGTGTTTCATATTTCCCAGGTTTCCTGTCCCATCTGTCCTCTCTGTTCCATTTCCGGCCCCTCTCCTTTGGCAACTCCGGGGAATGTTGTTTTACTTGCCCCGGAGTTGAGTGTCAGGGAGGGGCCTACTGTCACATATCTGTCCTGTTCTTTTCTCCTGTCTTCCCATTTCATCGTTTTGCATATTTCCCCATGTGCTTCTGCGCACATGTCTTGTTTTGGTCTTGTCTCCGCCCATTCCCAGTTGTGTCTGAATTGTAACCCTGACCTTATCATGTTCCAGGTATGTCCTATGTTATCATGCATATAAAACTCTTTTATATGTCTCAGTCTGTCTTTGTCAGTCCTTTTGTTTCAGTCATGGTTTGTTTCAGTCAAGATCCTGTTTGTTTATCTGCCAGTCTTTTGTTCAGCTTGTTCCATTTGTTTAGTACTTTGTGTTGTTTCTTCATTAACAACCCTGTCAGCACTTCTGCTTCCCCTGTCTTTCTATGTCTGCGTTGATCATCACTGACATTTGATCTTTGTCTTAACTATATTGAGAGATGGAAGTGATATAACTAAACACATGAATGAAGAAATGTCATTTAAAAGTCATTTGTAAAATGTTATTAACAGATATTTAATTTTCTTGTGGGGAAAAACTACCTTACCTGGACCTAAACCTGTTCCAGCTGCCCCGCTGCCCTGCAAGTTTTAGTGGATTCTCGGCTTTGACACACACCATTCTAAATGCTCCAGTAATAGTTTACTCATTCAGTTCATTAATACAGTGGAATTTTGTCCAGAATATTTACAGCAGAATATTTGTTTGCAGTACAACCATACATTGTTCACCGAATGTTAAACTTCAGTTGTTGTATAAAGACATGGGGATATAACAAACACTTTTGTCATTGGTGGAAACAATATGAGGACCATTTATCCCTCAAACAGCCTGGGCTTTATGTCAAAGGTACAGCAGTACTGCAGATTTATGTCCTGCAGTGGTATCTTTGCAAACAGCTACCTATTACATAGATTTAGAAGTAGGACTGTGATGTTTACAATTTCTCCTTTTTAATAGTTAATGTTGTATTCACAGTTAAACCTACAGTGCCCTCTGGTGGCTGGGATTAAGAGCTGCAGCTCCTAAAGCCGATAAGATTAACATGCCTTCAAAACGATGTTCTTCAACTCCAGAGAAAGACTTGTATTTGTTACAATTGATCAATTGTTTATTGTTTGGCTCTTTAAATTTGCCTAACTAAAGCAAAAGCGGCAATACACCTCACCCCCACTTTGAAAGACCTGCAGTGGTTGCTTGTATCTTTCAGGGCACTGGTTCCAACCATAGTCCCGAACGACCTTCTACCCTGCATATTTTAATTGTTGCTTGAAGCAGGGTAAACACTAAAATGTGCAAGGCACATAAAAAAAGAAAAGAAAAAGAAATGTGATGTGTCTTTAAGTCTTTGTTTCTGAATTCATGTCCTGGCACCCCCTTGTTCTGCACATTTTAGTGCTTTTCTCTTCTCTCAACACACCTGATCATCAGCGAATTAACAAGTCCTTTAAGAGTTGCAGGGTGTCTGTTAAAACAGAGAATCCACTAAAACATACAGAGCACCAGGAACAGGTTTAGGTCCAGTTTGGTTCAGCTAAGTGAGAGTGGAGATGGTAAAATATGTTAGCTTTTGGTCTAGCAAAGATCTCATTGAGCTGCTCCACAGTATCAACATCACATTTTACTGTGCTGTGCTACTTGACTAGACGTTTTTATAATAGGTGGGGTTTATGTACATTTTGAGTACACACACACACACACACCCATCCACGCACACACACACACACACACACACTCACACACACACACACACACACACACACACACACATACACACACACACACACACACACACACACACACACACACACACACACACACACACACAAAATGTATATTTGGGACTGGCTTATTTTATACCTGTTTTGGTTCTGTTGCATTTTCTTATGAAGGAGGAATAGCAGTGTTTGAGGCTCATGTATTGTCCCTTTCATGTACTGAACTCTGTAATTATTCAACTATGAGAAAGAAAATACAGTTTGACTTTATATGGCACCTTTAATTACTACTGTTTTGCTGTAAAAACATTTTTTTGTGAAAATTAGAATTAAAAAACAAATACCAAATTACAGTTGGAACAGTCCTGTTATTATATAGAACTGAGACTACATATATATATATAAACCCTGGATTGCTCAAAATAACAGTCAGGAAGCATCGTGATGGAAGTTTAAAGGTTACTGGATACCAATTTACTCCTCAGAAAAAAATAAATGCAGGCCTCGCACTCCTTACATACTCCCGTCTCTACGACGGTGATGTAATTATCAGCTAGGAATGATATTCCTGCATCAAAAATTCCAATTTCAGGCTTGACTATCTCTGAAACTGATTTAGAAGGATTGGGATGGAGGGGTAGGCTGGAAATTAGTGGAGAGAAAGACTGGAATTTCAGTGGAGAGTGAAGGCGGTGGTTAAGACGAAAAGATTGCGTCCGATGTGCTGAACAATCAGTGGAAGATGGAGTGAAGAAATTGGATGAATGTGTTCATGCTGTACCATCTCTAAAGAGAGAGATAATTTTCTGAATGGTAATCAGTGGTGGGCAACGTTCTGCTGGTTTGAGGCATTGGAGTTAAATTGCTGTAACGTTCTCTTGGTAAAACTGAACCATAGGAGTGCTTTTCGGGCTGACTGATTGCTGTTCAGAAAACCTTGCTTGGCTGGATCTGATGTGTTTTTGAAGTAGAGTCTGCAGAAGGAACATAATAAAGAACACGGTTGGAGATATTTACAGAGACAATAGAGATAAGATTGATGACTTGCAAAACCATGTATCTTTGACTTCGTAAGTTTGAGCAGGACAATTCCA
This sequence comes from Acestrorhynchus altus, assembly GCA_034509495.1. NCBI lineage: Eukaryota > Metazoa > Chordata > Actinopteri > Characiformes > Acestrorhynchidae > Acestrorhynchus > Acestrorhynchus altus. The sequence continues at coordinate 20,758,847 of CM067512.1, forward strand.
TGTGAGGGTCCATGTATGCCCACTTTTCCACTGCAGGGCCAAATGGTTACTGAGGCCATATTGTTTTGGGCCAGGAAGTCCACATCTTGTGGTAAAGTGACATTTGCTGTTGAAGAATGTGTATGGCCTCAGATAAATGAAGCTAAACTTAATTTCTGTTAATAATCTCTTTATATTTCAACACCGACATTAGTGTAATGCCTGTGTAAACCACACTGCCATGTCAAAGAGGCCATTTTAAAGTCATGTAAACAAGTCTGTCATGCAGTTAGTATTATGCTATCATGGAACTATAGCTCTCTCTCTCTCTCTCACTCTCTCTCTCTCTCTCTCTCTCTCTCTCTCTCTCTCTCTCTCTCTCACACACACACACACACACACACACACACACACACACACAACACAATAAACTACTTCGTGACAAATATTTGTACAAATTGTTTTTTATATATAATTCCTTAGATTTCAAATTACATATTTCAAGACCTTTTAAGTGATACTGTCTGATTAATAATTTATTCAAATATTATAAGAACGTAAGATGATGGATTCCTGTTTTTCATGAGTTATAAGAAAAAATTGGGTACATTTCACTTTGCATGTAATGATAAGATATGACATTTTTGAATGAAATCATGAATATAAATAAACTGTTCACAGTATTCTAGTTTTTTAGATGCACTAGTATATAACTGCCAGATTCACATGATATGAAAAAGTGAACAAGGAAGCATGGCAATAACATTATACTGTATTGGTCAACATAAAATTGATCACATATCAACATACTATATTTAAGAAAGACTTTAATGTTATCCCATTCTTATCCTACACACAGGTCAACACTCCTTATAACCTTTAGAAGCCTAGGCCAATGTTGTCATAGTTTGACGTACCATTATGTGCCAAATAAATAGATAGATAAATAAATAAATAAATAAATAAATAAATTTTAATTGATTAAAAATTAATTGATTAAAAATAGAAAGAAAAAAATAAAAGAAATCCTAGACTACTCAAATTTATCAGCCCCACCAGCTTTTGTTAATCAGTTAGAGCCTGCATGCAGGTTGAGCATGTACATGTGGACAAAGCAGGAAACATGCACTAGAAAGATCCTGTAGAATTAAAACTGGGATTTAATTTAGTTGGAAATTAGTGAATTTTAGCTGTTTTCTGGGCTGGATTACTCACTGATAGTGACAAGATGATTGATAATGAGACCATAGTTGTTAGATACAGTAAATAGGGTCTTGTAATTTGTTATGTTTATCATGTCTGTAGGTTACTCTGATCCTGAGATGCCCACAAAATGCAGATCTCTGCTTTATTTATAAGCAGTACTTTTGTCCACATTGTGTAGCTACTGTTTCAATTTTGCTCCAGTTTTGGTCCATTTTGCAGAATACAGTGGTTCAGAAACCACATCCAACTATAAGTTTAACAACCAACTTCTGTAAAATAGGAGAAGACTCTTCCGATTCAGAGCTGGTGGATGTCCATCCTCTAGGGGAAGCCCTCGGCCTGCTCTCATCTGCTGAGCGGCTGGACGTTGGCTGGCCTACAGGGCCACAATGACTCCACACCCATCACTGCTCACTTCACTGATAAGGTGTGACAGTGTGGATTGACCAATTACCAGGAAGGAGCACTAGGGGGAGATAGTACTCCATCAATGAGCAGTGAAGTTCAGACACTTTTTCCACATTCTGCCCATTTTTCATTTTCTTTCATTCTTTCTTTCTTGCTTTCTCTTTCTTTCTCTCTCTGTTGTCATACACATCATCACCAGCACCTACAAAATCAGTGCTGTTCTCTCTGACTCTTCTTTAATGCTGTCATTTAGAGCAGCGTGCCGATATTCAGCAAGCAGGAGGCCTCTGAAACCCAAAAATATGCTTTTTTTCGTACAAGCACAAATCAAAACACTTTGCAAACAGAAAGGTCAGTGAACTCCTCAGGCGGGTGAGAGAGATGTGTGTGTGTGTGTGTGTGTGTGTGTGTGTGTGTGTGTGTGTGTGTGTGTGTGTGTGTGTGTGTGTCTGAAGGCACAGTAATAAAGCTGTAGGTCAGACTCAGTGTGATTCCACTCCAGGCTCTTCTCTGCAGAAGCGAGGTGGGGGACTGCGCCCCAAATCTGCACACGCTTCACTCCCAGCTGTGCCCCCCACCATACATACACACACACACACACACACACACACACACACACACACACACACACACACATAAATGTATGTCAGTCCAAGATGTGTGTTCATAATCTGAGATTAGGAGTGCTGGTCTAGAATCATTATTCTGGTTGTTGTTATTATTATTATTATTATTATTATTATTATTATTATTATTATTAAGTAGCAGTAGTGGTAGTAGTACCAAGAGTAGTAGTAGTTGTAGAAGTAGTAGTAGTAATAGTATGGGCCTAATACACACATTTAAACCATGCTCATCTTTTAATCACTGCGTATTTTCCTCAGATCCAGTGTAAGAGTGATTAAAAGACCTAAGATAGGTCAGTCAATGGCAGAGTATTAAAAATTTAATTGAGGACAAATAAATAATTCAGTGAACAGGAGGCCAAATGGACACCACACAGAACCAAAATGACAAGGGAGAGAGGACAAAGGGTAAAGGTCATCCATACTAAAGATGCTGTATGCAGCATAGGGCAGGATGAAGTTCCTATAGTAACAATGCTGTTCTGCAGTCAGTGTGTGGTGTGTAAACCCAAAGTTCTTGGAAGGCTGGGTATGTCTTTGCACTATGGACCACTGGTGTGTTAAATGCATTCTCATGCAAGAGGAGAAGTGGTCATGCAGGTTACTTATTGGGGTGTATTAGTTATGCATACACTGCCTCTATAAATGGATCCTTGATGTTTGGTTCTTCTTGTACAATGAGGAACCTATTGTATATGGTTTCTTTTCAACTTTTTAGTGGTTTGTATAACCAAAAAGGATTGTAATTGTTTGTTTAAAGTATGTAAGGAAGAGACATTTAATATAACTGGTAGGAGACTTCATATTCTAACTACTGATGAAGATCATGAGTAGATAAGACTCTCCTAAGACCATTCTAAGATCTCTTAAATGTAACTGGTGGTTCAAATGATTAAATATAGTTTCAAAAGTTCCAAAGACAGATTGTTAACAATGTGAGTATCTGACGGGAACATCAATACAAATTGTGATCTAATATTGTTAGAGATGGAGGTTTGATATCTCAGTAGAAGACGATTACTGTATTAAGGCTGGGAAATAGACACCGTCAGTAATCACTGTCAGTAATATTGGCTACATATGTACTGTAATTCTTTATGCAATTATAGTTGGAGGCCTTGGTTTCATAGAGGGATTGGTTATCAAATGTCATCAGATCCTCAGTTTCACAAAATTGTCGAATGCTGTCATTCAGTACTTCAATACCTTTGCAGGTAAAGACGTTTTGTTTAATCATGAACATCTACTTATTGTTCAGGATGATACAATTATGTTGCATGTTGTTTTGGTTAAATAATGCATTTAAGACTGAGCCCTTCATTTTGCCTTTTAAACAAAATAATCTAAATGTGGGATTTTCTAACCTATTCTTGACCCACATTGCCTCCAGAAAAATCCAGGATTTCCTTTTCAAATCAAATCACAGAAATTCAACCAAAGCTTATTTGTCAGCATGCAGAGTCAAACACAATGCAACTAGAATGAAATGCTTGGCAACTGCTGTATCATATGACAAAAACAAGATAAGCATAGAAAATAGAAAATGCTGTGATTAGATAAAATATGTAAGAATAAAATATACAGAAGTATGTTGAAACAGAGGTTTGAGAGGTGTGCAAACTGTGCAAAAGACCTGGAGGTAGTGAATATATAGAACAAACAATACATCATGTTTAATAACAGATACTACAGTAAAATAATCTCCTCTTTCTTTTGCATCAAATGATTTGAGAAATTTATTCTAATTTGAAATAAATCGAAATCCATTATTCACAGAAAATGTTACTCATTCCAGTGTGAGATTATTACCTCTGATGTTAAATGTGCTTTAAACACTCTACAGAAAGTTAGTTAGATGATCATTGGTGGACCCCTTTTCCCCAAACAGTATTAATATTTCATCTAAGTAGCAGAGAAAGTGTTATTATGATGCTCATTCAGCAGTAATCTTGTACATTTGGGATGCAAGGCCTGATCTAGCTCCAAAATTGCAATGAATGGGAGAAGGGGACAAAAGTACAGAAACTGTAAACTGACTTTATTCCTGTAACTTTGGTCTATTCATCACAAATGTTTAAATATTATGAACTGGAAGTTCACATGATGTCAAAAAGTGAAAAACCAAAAGTGATCATCATCATTCATGTATGTATGTTGTCAATCCACATTCTTTGCTATTTTATTTTTGGTAAAATCTCATTTAAAGTTTAAAATATTCAGCACAGTACACCAACCCCCCATGCTGGTCCCAAAAAAATTTCCTAAACACACACACTCACTCACAAACTCTCTCTCTTTTCACTCTCGAAGCTCAGGCCTTTCATCTTGAAAATAGCTTTTTTAAAATTACAGGCCCGGCATTTGCTGCTGTGTGACCAAACAATTATGAAAGTCTAAAGAATCAAGTTAATTAAAAAGGTAATTTTGGCTCATCAGATCACCAGCATCTCTCTCCAGCTCTCTGTCTCTCTGTCTCTTTCTCTCTCTGTCTGTCTGCGGGTGGGGTGGCCCATCAGTGCCTGACGTTTAAATGGGCCGATGTTGAACACATGCGGAATGATGGGCCGGCAGACAGGGCCCTCCGCTGGGATGATTAGCGGCAGGCTAGCTTAGCCCTCTGCTCCTGCACACTCCCAGCTAAAGCGGCTCCATTTACGCTGGGCCCGCTGCTCTCATTAGTGCTTATGTAGTGAGGCTGCTCTACCACTGCCTTCTCACCTGCAGCCGCAAAAACACACACACACACAAACTCAGATCAGTCAGAAAAGTAGGCCAAAGCCCAACACACCCACTCACATGCATGGACACCCACAAACACACACATGCGATTACAATGCAAACCATGCAACCTTCAGTAAAAACCTCACACCGCTCAAACAGCTAAACAATACCTTAACTGTTACTCACCTGCAGATAAAACATATACAGCCTCTGTCAGCTGAGGAAAATAGGAAAACAGCCAGCATTAAATAAACTGAACACTCATGGACAAACCCGTAGACATTACAACATACACTGCATAAATGTTTTTCCCCACGTGTGTGTTATCTACTGTTTAGAGTTATGTAAATATTTGTGATGAGTTGTTGATTTCAGAATAGGTAGTGACTGACCCATGCAAGCCAAAAAAAAAAAAACAAAGAGGTATGGAATATGGCCTTGACCAGTAAAAATCACACTTTCCCATTGATTCCTGCCACTTTCTATTTGCATAATACAAGTGCCTCTTTGTCCCTTCACCTGACAATGTGTAGTCGTTTCCCTTAGCTACTTTGTCTTAGTATGCAGTTATATGGTTGACTACCTACTTTTGTAGGCTGTAAGATGTTATACTTACTTCCATTGATTAACATGTGTGTTTGCTTGTTGAAATACTGCAGTGTTCGCCCTACATTAGCACAAGGTTATACTGTCACTGTTTCAGGCAGTGATAATAAGAGTAAATTAAAGAATGCTTTTCAACTTTTAATGAGCCACTTTGAGTTGTGTATGTCGGGCTACAAATTCAGATCATGACTTATTCAGACCTAATGCATCTGATACCGAGCACTGAATGTTAGTTGTTGTGACATACAGTGGTTAGTATTTGAAGTTTATTCAATTTAATTCAACTTAATTGTTTACATTTGTTTAACATAGCTTTACTTATTTTAAAGGAAAATGATGTGTTTTAACAGACGGTGGCTGGTGGTTTGGTGGTTGGTGGTTTGGTGAATATTTTGTGGTAAGTCTACTACAGAAAAGAAAATCTGGTTGAATTTGTGTTCAGAGGTTGTGTATTGAGGGCAGTTATGAAGGAATTGGTCAAATGTAGCTATGTAGTGGCTTGTAGGGAGTTAGTCAGTGTTTTGTGGATTAGTATGACTGAGTCGGTGTAGAGAAGTGTGTGATTGAATCTGTTGCATGAGGAGAGTTATAGGCTGTTTTGGAACATACACAGGTAGTTTTGTAGAGTAAATCTGTAGTTTGTGAGTTTGTGAGTGGAATATCTGAAGTAGCTTGGAGCAGAGTGGATTTGGGAGCACCATACTACTCTTGAGCATCCTGGAGGTGTCTTGGGATTAATTCAGTGAAACACTGCTGTTGAAAGGTGCCCACCTGAATGTCCAGGTAAAGAGCTTGCAAGGTAGTGGCTGGAATATAGGTATGAATGGACAGGGTCAAATGTAGCTGTTAAAACCATTACATGTAGATTTTATCAACCTCATACACATGTTATCAATTCTTTGGGACAGCTAATTGTTTAAGGAAAGGTCATTGATCAGGGCTTGCTTGTAGAATTGTTTAAAGACAAGATAAGGAATGTTTCTGATTGGATTATAAACCACCACAGTAACATGAAGGGAGGTGCCATCTGATATATGTTTGGGAATGAGGTGGCCCTGTATAACAGCAGTTGTTAGATGCGGATTTTGCCACCTTCTTTATTTTTCAAATTAAGGCAAATGATTAACTCAAACTAAACAAACAAAACAAACACAATACAGAAAGAACAATAAATAGACAGACAGATATATTCATGAATAGATACGATAGCTAGAATGATAGCTAGATCAATGGATCAAACAGCCAGATATATATAGAGATATAGATAAACAAACAGACAGACAAATACATACAGAAACCACAGCAGCAATTCAGTGACACAGTTCCACTGACAGACATATGTTTGACAGATCAGCAGAGTACTAGATCATCATCCTCATTCTACATACTCCAGCATGTATTAACTGTCCAGTGCATCAAAGTCTCTGGGAAGGCTTAATTCTCTAATCTAACCTTCTGTTGCTTACGCTTACCCAGCTGTTTGTATCTTGAATTGAACCCACTGTGTTTATATTCTGTATAAAGCATCTCTTCATATTTGATTTTACAATTACAAACCTACCTTCATGAGAGTGTTCTGACTTGACTCTGTCATTAAGAGTGGATTCTTTCACCAAGGAAAAAGTATTCTGTAATTATCTACTTTTATTGTCTTCGTGATCTTCCATCCATATAAGTTAGTGAGCTTCACTCAGCATTCTTAAGGATGGCCTATTTGGACAGCTACCCAATGCAAATGCTGCATTCAGCAATCAACTCAGAAGTTTCCAGAACACAAACAACAGGAACAGACCACATTTTTCCTGAAACTTTTCTCAGATCCATTGAGGTGATGGACGGAGGCACAAACAGTGTGTTTTTTTGTTTTTATTTTTACAGTGTACATAGTTTAGTATTGCTTATGAAATGGAGTGTGTGTGTGTGTGTGTGTGTGTGTGTGTGTGTGTGTGTGTGTGTGTGTGTGTGTGTGTGCTGGTCCCAAATTTCAGGCTTGTTGGTCACTCTCAGCAATGAATAGACGACTTTACACACGGTCCTCATCTCACACACATACACATACACACACACACTGGCCATCACGCCTGGGATGTAGCCCTGAGGAACGGACACAGTTGGTGCCACTACCCTGCAGTGACCCCCATCCCCCCACCACCCCCAACCTCATTGCTCCTAAATAATACACATGAACACAAGGCCATGTGTTCTGTGCAGTTTGAGAAATAGACTGTGTTCTGGTCCTATCATCAGTTCTTCAGAACGTAGCAGCATAAACACTATACACACATGTAACACACATGTAACTACTATCTGTGCAAAATGGTTTATTTCACCATTAAATTGCAGTTGCTTAAATTGCAGGTTTGTATTCAGGTATTAGAATTTGTTTTATTCAGCATATTATTATTATTATTATTATTATTATTAGTAGTAGTAGTAGTAGTAATGTTAGTAGTGATAGTTTTAGTTGTAGTAATAATAGTTATAATATTATTATTATTATTATTATTATTATTATTATTATTATTACTATTTGTAGTAGTAGTAGTAGTGTTGGTAGTAGTATTTGAAGCAGTAGTAGTAATATTATTATTAATAGTAGAAGTAGTAATAGTAATACTGTTTTGAAGTATGAGTAATTATAGTAGTGCAGCGTTACATGCACAGAAAATGTTGTAGAGGTAGTAGTAGATTTTTTTATTATTACATACATTATTATTTGTAGTAGTAAGTTAGTATGATATAGCATTTATTCAGTTAAGCCAGTCATCCAGTCATTCTAGAACTACTGGTATCCTCCTATGAATATAAACAAATGTAATTATTCAAGATGTTTGCAGTGCAAACAGACATGTTATGCATAACACTGCCTGCACCATGTTTGATAGATTTTATATTTTCCTTCATGATCCCTACCCTACAAACACCAGTTAATCACTCAAACATCTGTACAAAAACTTTTTTCCAGTTCTGAGAAGACTAAATGTCCTATGAACATAATCCAACCTCAAAGAGTCTTCATATATGGGAGAAATTGTGGGAATGGATGTCCCTACTAAAGACAAAAACATGATATTCCTTCATTCTGCCCTGTAAGACCTTTTTACAACTCCTGCTTCTACATAAAAAATGCTATGCCTTTCAAATGTTAGCAGACAGAAGAAAAAGGTGTCAGATATTTCTGCACTTGGCACTTAAGCCAAATATTTCAATGTAACAATTTGGTGTCTAAAGCTAAGGGTTAAATCAAGAACATAAAATTTGAACCCAACAACCTTCATCTGAATGTTAATAAAATGTTTTATATAAAGAGAAGAGAGGAGGCAGCCATTTCTATTCAAGCCGTGCAGCAAGAGATCAATGAGATCACTCTCAAAAAGTCAGAAAGTCAAACCATTATTTTTTGTGTTCAGGCCCTACCTCACATTTTAAGTGCCAGCACTTGAGAAATAAAGGCAAAAATAATCTCAAAATGAAAAGGTTTTGAGCCATGTGGGGCCGTTATGCTTCTTGTAATAAACAGCTGGACCATGAGGTGGAAAAGCTTGAGAAGCCCTGCTTGTGCTTGGAGCAAGGAATAAGAGAACTGCAGAAGGTCAAAACTTTCTAGCCATGTCAGAATACTATTTCATTGTGTCATCTGCCATCAGTCTTCTCAAGATAAGTCGAATAAAACCAGAAACTGTACTGCAATATCTCTATCTTGCTTTAATAATCTTGAGTTAATAAGGAGAACTCAGATCTCAAGTTCATATTCCACATTCATTTTGTCACGCTTTCACTCATTTTGCATGTTGATTTTGCGAATCAAATACTGCCTTTATTTATCATATCACAGCTTTGTTTGTTTTGGCAGTTGCATATTGTTGTTGCTGTTTTAATGCCTGTTCTGAAGATATTACTACTAAATGAGACAATGCTATAATAAAAATAGTTCTAAATAGTGCTTCTGATTTGTCGTCTCCCAATTTGCAGCCACCGCCAGACTAGTGAGGTAGGTAGGTAGGTAGTAGGTAGGTAGGTAGATACATAGATGTTATAAAACACTTTACAGGTAGCTTACATGTTCAAAGATACTTGTGCATCCTATGAACATTTTCCCTGCAGGCACAACTGCTAACAGCATAGGATGTGGAACTGATCAAGAAGCATGAGGAGCACTAAACACTCAATCATCTGATTTGATTTAGTTGTATTGTAACAAATACAACACAAAGTTGTTTTTTGTTTTGTAAGACAATGAAAACGGAATAACAAATGGAAACTACACAAAATGAATGGCCTTAACTTGTACATAGTACAGTATTCCGTTCTGGTTTAATTTATAAATAATATATGAATATGTATTAAATCTTCAAAAATTCCAAAAGACTTGTACCTTTAATAACTGCAGTAATAGGTGTCATACTATAATTTACAGAGAGTTCACTGACCTGCAGCTGACATCTCACATAGTAGCTCCTGAATTCATTATTTGTGTGTGTGTGTGTGTGTGTGTGTGTGTGTGTGTGTGTGTGTGTGTGTGTGTGTCTGTGTGTGAATTCTTGCCTGTTCACATTATTGCTGCCACCTACTCACCACTGTCTAATTACTGTACAAACAACCTGCAGGGCTCTCTATTTCTTTTTCTGTCTCGCTCTTCTTCACACACACACACACACACACACACACACACACACACACACACACACACACACACACACACACAGGTAGCAATATTCTCTGTCCAAACACCATGTGACAGGTCGGCGGGGCCAATCACCTGGGGTCAGAGAGGCAGTGGACCTGCCGCTCGGTTGGTTACCGCCGAGACGGACAAATCAGCACCAGATTGTTCCTGACACAAGTTATCCAGCGTGCGGACAGCAGCAGGGGACAGCCGGGAACAGCCTGGTGTGAACAGATAGAGAGAGAGAGAGGGAGAGAGGGAGAGAGAGAGAGAGGAGAGAGAGAGAGAGAGAGAGAGAGAGAGAGAGAGAGAGAGAGAGAGAGAGAATCAAAACAAAATGAGACATGAAGCAAAAATGAGACAGACAGACAGACAGTATTAGATGTGTGAATACTTAATATCTTATTAATTATTTTGAATTGCTGCATAACTCACATACTTAATTCATATGTAATAATTATGTAAGTAGTTATTTATATAATAGCTAATTTTTGAGAAAGTTACTGATTTTAATTTCCTTACAGTCGTGGTCATGAGATCCAGGGGCCAAATTTACTATCTTGACTATGACATTAATACAACATTACTTTACCACAAATATAGTAATTTTATTTACTACCCAAACCCACTAATGTAACTTATGCCTTCTGATTTTTAATGATGGTAAAAAAGAGGTAAATCTGCTATATATATGCTGCACCTTTTTGTTAGGTAGCTTCAGGGGATTAAACTGTGAACAATTCTGACTGGGTAATCACCTGCAGAATTAAGCCTTTCACACCCAAATTCCACTTTAAGGACACCAGACATCAAACATGTCTTGTAAGATTTACTAGAGGTAAGAAATTGAACAATTTTCATTGTTTTCTGGACTTTCACTTTAAATCTGTAATGTTAATTTTCATTTGAAAGCAGCCCTGGGGATAATTTACACCAGAGGCATTAAAAGGAAAGGAACACAGAGTGTCTACAGCAACACAAAGCCGCAAATTAGTAGTCCCCCAACTATCAGGAATTATTAATTATGTGCTGTGCCAGGTTGGTGGCCACCAGGGTGACATATAAAGACTGTGTGTGTGTGTGTGTGTGTGTGTGTATTGAGGAGAAGCGCTCAGCTTTAATGGAGGTCACCATGTTACCAAAGCTGACCCAAGTCACGGCCAGTGTGGTCCCTCTCGTTGTTTACCTACAGCCTTGGCTCGGCCCTCCACAGCCTAATGTAGCACTAATGTGCCACTGCTGGCAACTTAATTACAGTGCGGTGCCAAACAAAATGGCAGCAGAAACTTTTCCTTCCTCCCTCCTCGAGGCTGACATGGCCAGCGCCACTCCCACCAGCGGGCTGTAGGAGCATTAATGAAAACACATTAAAACACATTAGTGCTTAGCATAATGCTCCTACATGAGGGAGACAAAGAAGAACATGAGGAGAATTATTAACTAATTGTGTTTATGAGTTGAACACAAACTAAGAAATCAAGATGAGCTTTTCTGTTTTACTGGTGTCTACCAGTAAAAAACATCCCTGCTGAAACATCCAGATCAAAGATTTGCTGATGGCTGGTTTCAGGTGATCTCAGCTGGTTAGGATTGCTGAAAGCAAAGCATGCTGGTGAGCAAACTGGTTAATCTGGTTGACCAGTATGGTGAATCTACTGGACCAGTGTGATTAGGCTAACCAGCCACATTGGTCAAGTTGGTAGAGAAAGCTTGGAATAACTGGGAGACAGACTTTGTTATTAAACTCATTCTTTTAGATAGTCTAAACCAAACAGAAACATATCCCATACTGACAAGAGCTAAACTGTTCCACCTGCTTAACCAACATGACTGACTTGGGCTGACCAGGCTGTTTTGTTCAACAGGGATCACTTGGATCACACCACAACATTTTATTTATCTCTCTGACAATGAAGCCTATTCATACAGGCCTATGTTTTCAATAATGCTCTTCTAATCTGACAACTCTGAACTGCTACAACTACTCCTGTTACAGTTGCGTCAACTCGTGGCATCAGGCCATGAGACAAGACTGTTCACTGGAGCTTTCAGCAACCACATAAAATAATTAAACAGCCAGCGTCTGTTCCGTGAGCCGTGATTATTCCATCATGAACTAATAAGAGCTGAAAATAAATCTTTGAAGGACAGTTTAATGAGCACTAATCATTAACTAGACAGCTCTATTATATTTAATAGCCTTTATGAATATTGTGTTTAAATGAGGCTTCGTTGCCATGGCCGTTTATGCCTGGATGGGCAGAGCATTCGCAAAAATAATAAGTGTTCGTCATCTGCAGCCGAGTCCGATCAATCGGCGAGCTGCGTAATGAAATGTTTGGGTTTTGGACCATCTCAGCTCGAGGTGGAACGCAGTGGACACTGCCTGCATTGGCATTGTGGAGATAAGGATACTGACCATTACAGCATCTTTCACATCAATTAAACATTTGACAATGTTGGTCACGCTTGAATTAAGCATTTTAGCAGACAAAGTGGATCTCTGTCAGTTGCACATATTTAGCATGACCTTCACTAAGTCCTGCCTTGCTTTCTAATAGAAGACAGTTATACGAGAGGGGGAAAATGTTTATGTTAAAGCATTTTAAGGTTTCTTACTCATAATGACAGTGAGACATATGCGGGACACCCAAAATGTACTTTTAAATTATGGTGAACTTGATTGATTAATTGATTTGATTTGATTAATTGATTGATTGATCTACTGATTGATTACCCCCCTCTTGGTGGTAGAGAATCAACCATTTTAAAGTATCATGTACAAGAGGCTCTCCATCAAAGAGAGGAACCCTTTAAATATAAAGAAAAATTAAGTTTTATTAAAGAAAAGTTTTTTATTTTTTTTTATTTTGCAGGGCTGTAGATATATAACCCTCGAAGAACCCATTTTTCTGAACCATCTCCATCAGTTCATTGGTTATGAGATGTTGGCACACTTTTCATTTGGTAGCTTTTTTCTTTCTTTTGAGGATGAAATTCTCCATAATGACTTTAAATAAAATAATTTTACGTCCATTGATAAATAATAATTAACCAGGAAGGAGTTGTTGGAATAAACAAAAGGTTACATGTATGGATGTAATGATGATGTACACTGATCAGCCATAACATCATGACCACCTTGTTTCTCCATTTACTGTCCATTTAATCTGCTGCTCTTACCACACATGAGCATATTGTAGTCGTACATTTACAGACTGTAGTCCACCTGTTTATCTTCATACTTTCTCAACCTCCTTTCACCATGTTCTTCAATGGTACCACAGAGCAGGTATTATGTGGGTGGTGGGTCATTCTCAGCACTGCAGTGACACTGAGGTGGTGGTGTGTTAGTTTGTGTTGCAGTGGATCATGCCCATCAGCACTGATGAAGTTTTAGGTAATCTTTATGCAGAAATACAAATCAAATACAAATACAAATCTTAAAGGTTCACAATCTTTCAAGCACTACTTTACATATATACAAAATTCAGCAAAAAAAGATCAATATTTGTTTGGTTTGTGTTTGCATGTATCGACATGCTAAAAGTAATGGGACAGGAATTGATGTCATGTAGGACTCCCTATAACCTGGCAAAGTGCAGCAACTTCACATGATTCTTCAAACGGACAGAAGACAACTGGAAGTATGTTGAGCCATGCTGTCTGGACAGCCACCCACAGCTCTGTGGTATCTGTTGTTGCTGTATCTCGGATGTGAATGGACATCACATAAATGCTTAATTTGCTGGAACGTGTAGGCCACAGCTCTACAGAATGCTCCTTAAACCAACTGTGGACAACTTGGTGGCACAGTGCATCAGCTGGAATATCCCATCATTGTTGAGGTAGATGAAGTCCATGAAGGGCTGCAAATGTAGTTAGCAATCTCATGAGCACAGATGAGCAGTGTTGTGGTATTAACAGGGGCACTCTGATAGGTCTTCTGCTCCCATAGTGAACGGAAGCTAAAGAAGGATATATGTGTAGGGCCTCCTGCATTGAATGTGGGTGTGATTTCGTTCAGAGTTCTGTGTCTGCAGACAAATCTAACTAGATGCCACAGGTCATTATTATTAAGCATCTGTCGATAGCCTTTGTGCTGTCTACTGTAGGTGGTAATGGTTCCTATGACAAATTCCTGATAAACATCAGACACTGTGGAAAGATGACTGTTGAATGTCCTCTCCATCTGACACCTTGCTCAAACTCACACTGCCTTGCCATGAACACACTGGCCAGTGTTCAACCTCACTAACACAACTTATACAGATGTGGATGTTTGTAAGCGGTGCCATGAGGTAACAACTGTAAATATGACTTTTATACTGCATATTTAGATTGCCTATTGAGCAATGGTGGTGTCACAAAATGTATTTACATATATGTACTCTTTAACCTGCTGCTACTTTGCAAAAAACTTACAACTTACACTTAAAATCAGTAGCATTAAATAAGGCACAGTACAAGGCAACCAATCAGAACAGAGATAATTTACACACATGGATCTTAAATTGCAGTTCTGTAAAGTGTGTCTAAATCTGAGGTATAAAGCTTGTAAAAGGCCTGTGATGAACTGGTGGCCTGATCAGTGGGTATACTTGCCTTGTACCCAAAGTTCCTGGATAAGCTTGAGACTCACTGCAACCCTGACGAGGATGAAGCAGATAAGAAGATGAATGAATGAATATCAAACACGCTTGAGGATTTGACCATGTGTCCTAGAAGACTGTGTGAAAGGATGATCTGGCCCTTAACCTTAAAAACTGAAGTCACATTTTGGATTACCCGCAGTGTGCATTGGTCAGTTTCACACAAACCAATTACAGATGAGCGGTAGGCGATGGACACACTTATTCACTCATTACATATGTGAGAGGCGATGAGTGTCTCAACCCTATTTATAACATTGTAACTCCAGATAAGAGTCAAGTACACCTTATCTCATGATGAGATGCAATCTATGCAAGGCCTGACTTTACAAAATGAGGAAATACTTCTTCCATATTTCTTCTGTGTTATCACAATACAGAAACATTATAGAAATATAAAGAGAACACAGTTCCACTGCTGTACAGCCCAATGCTGGGGTGCATTATAACCCTCTAACCTATTCCTGGCAATGGACATGATACTAGTTTATGGTACTTAGCTCTGTCACAATGTTCGGGCCTTGGATTTGAAGGATGTTTTATGGTTCCCAATGGACAACATGATATGGACACATGCCACAAAAGATTGAATCTATATTGCTTTGGTTTTTGTTTGTGTGTTTATTTTGAACTAGGCCTGCATTGGCAACCCAACCATTAACTTCCAATGTTTTTCTACATCAATTAACCAACATTTGAGCATTGTGTTTCAGTCCAATTGAGCAGATTAAGCAGAACTGGGTAGATTTTGCTTTCCAGTTGTCCACAGTCATAATGAGCTTCTTTGACCTCTTTGTGGTTTCAATGGTTTTCCTAGTTAAATGCAAAAGAACGCATCAGTGTGTCCATAATTCATTACCTGAGAGTCTCTCTCTCCCTGTCTGTCTTTCTGTCTCACATAGTTGTGTGTCCATTTTCATGATTGAAGTCAGGACATAATTTCAGAAGCTTTCCAGAAAGTCAATTATCCCCTCCCCAACTCCCTCCCCCTGATCGGATGGTTCATCCATTACCTTGGGGGGACGAGTGTGACAGAAATATCATTAAAGAGAGACGCTAACATTACTTAAAATAAAAGGCATCACGCTGTCGGCTGATGGAAATGAAGCACCTTGCACTTATGTGCATTAGCAATGGCGCCCCACTGCTGTGACAGGAAGCGCGCGTGTGAGACATGGCGTCGCGGCTGCGGCTAATAGCATCAGCAGCGCTGTCGGTGGTGTGTGAGGGACAGGCAGGCTCGAACCTGAGAGCCTCCCCCCAAACACACACACACACACACACACACACACACACACACACACACACACACACACACACACACTTCGTCTATCTCTTTCTCTGTGTCTCTGACGCTCTGGGAGAGTGTGTGTGTGTCACTCAGACCTCCAGCTGGGGCATTTGGGAAATGCCAGTGAGCATAGGCCGCTTGCTTGACTAGACGCAGTCGCATGGAGACACACACACACTCCGCTGGGAGTAGAGGGAGTAGGGGGTGCAGGCAAGACACACACACATACACAGATATTCACATACGCAGACAGACAGACAGACACAGATACACACATAGAAATACACACACACTCTTACCGCAGTGCGGATGTGTGCTTCAAAGAGCCATGCACTCAAGCAAAAAATGCCCCATATTGATCAAACCAAGGTTTACTTTCTGTGTGTGTGTGTGTGTGTGTGTGTGTGTGTGTATGCATGCATATGTAAGGGCCTGTACACTATCCAGTGATCCCATATCTAACATAGTCCAGCTCTAAACAGGGCAAAAATGTTCTCTTTGCATTATAAATATAGTCAATATATACAGTTATATTAATGTTTATCTTTACAGGACTTTTATATGATTTTTCAACCAGTCTAGTCATTGTACTTCTTCTAGCTCATTTTATAGTAACAGTACAGTAAGTCAGAAGGAAACCTTTAACTCCTTCTACTTTACAGATGGATTTCCTAAGCAGAGACTACATTTAATCCTGGACTATAGAGCAGTTTAACTGGAAAACATCCAGACTTCAGTAACTGCTAGAAAGTACTCAGTCACTACTAAACTTACGTCTACATCACACCCATCAATTTAAATGTTCAGTACACTCATCTTACCATACCTAGTTTTTATGCAGAAGTCTGCAAGAGATGTTCCATCACCTTCTGCTCAAGGTCTATTAAACATGGTGGTAGGAGTGTTCTGAAATCTGCAATCAGATTTTTCCACACTACCAAAGTTCAGTTTCAGGGTATATATGCAGTGCATTTAAATTTGTTATCCCAAATTTCACCCCCATTCCTTTTCAATGTGCACTAGTGTAAAATGTGGGATAGTGGGTGGCACAAGCATGACTTGCTATGCAGTGAGAAGAATTGAGCTGGCAAATTACATGTGGCAATTTCACATCACGCTGACTGAGAACATGAGTGATCAAACTGCATAATGAAAACCAAGGAACAAACCATACAGGTCAGGGATGCAGTTGTGTATAAGTATAAAGCAGGTTAAGGTAGTAAAAAAATATCCCAAGCTGTGATCATCTCATGGAGCACTGTTCAATCCATCATCTGAAAATGGAAGGAGTATGGCACAACTGCAAACCTACCAATAAATGGCAGTTCACCTAAACTGACAGCCCAGACAAGAACACTAACTAGAGAAGCAGCCAGAGGATGAGCTGCATGAGGAGCTGCAGAGAGCCACAGGTCAGGTGGGAAAACCTGTCTATAGGAAGACTATTAGTTGTGTACTCGACAATTCTTTCCTATTTGGAAGAGTGACAGAAGAGTTTCCCACAGCCATGTAGGGCACACAACAAACATGTGGAAGATGATGCTCCATGTGTTAGAATGGTCCAGTAAAATGTTGATGTATGAAGTATGAAAAAGAAATAAAGCAAGAATTGAACTTGTTCCATTTTCTCCTGTTTCAGATATCTGATAGGAGGTTGCAAGGTTTGTCTTTCAATGTTTGAATCAAATTTGGGCATTTCAGTTTTGAAAACATTTTTTTTTCACACCTATTTTTTACTAATTTTTGAAAACAAGGCATAAGAACTTTTTTTGGCCTAAATACAAAACGCTATGTGTAACACTGTGTAGCACCCTGAACACCCCATCCCCAGTGTTAAACATGGGGGTGGCAGCATCATGCTGTGCAATGCTTGTGTCCAACAGGTACAGGGAAGCTGGTTAGAGTTGATGGGAAGATGGATGGAGCTAAATACAAACCTATTTTTCCTCTTGCATTTTCCACTGACTGAAACAAAGAAACAGCAGTCTCTGACTTTTGTTAGCTCCAGCAAGGTCTCTTCATCTTCAACTTTAACTTGAATGCTTGCTGCACACTGTGTGTGTGTGTGTGTGTGTGTGTGTGTGTGTGTGTGTGTGTGTGTGTGTGTGTGTGCTGAAGGCCAATGACAGGGCTAACTCTTAATTAGCCTGGCACAGGGTGGCCTGGAGATGGAAACCGCTGCCACCATGCCTTCAGCTCTCTCTCTCTCTCTCTCTCTCTCTCTCTCTCTCTCTCTCTCACACACACACACACACACACACACACACACACATACACACACACACACACACACACACACACACACACACAAACAAACCATAGCACATTACAGGGCACAACCCTCTCAGCACCGTGCCACAGGTGCCCCCTCCAAACCAAACATAAACACACATGTCCTTATACACAACGATGCATGCCTCCCCACCCTCACACACACACACAAACACACACACACACACACACACACACACACACACACACACACACACACACACACACACACACCATTCAGGCACATGCTTCAAACATACACTGAGGCTGAGCTAACTGCATTGCATTTTGTAACCCATTATTACATTTAATATACAGTGAAATGGACAAATGGAACATGCAGAAGTTGATGTAACAATTTAAATGTAAAGATTTTGCTTAATAAGGTTTCATTCAAAGTATTTACTGGAATTGAATAAAAAAAATGTTTAGGTTAATTTGACAAACCAAAATGGACATCACTTAATCACAGATCAAAGCAATGTTATACAGCAACAAAACATTTATCAGCAGTATTATCAGAATTTTTACCTTCAAATATTGCAGCATGAATCTTATTACTGGTACATTGACGGTAATTGTCATTCCCACGCTAGGCCTGAATGCTGCTGCTGCACTATAAAACTTTGGTGGAGCTGCAAGATGTTTCTCACCACAACTGTGTTCCTCTGCACTTTATGCTACTATGTTCGTCCACTTTATCCCTTTTGGAGATCATTGCAGCTTCAACTTGTTTAACTGTTCACAGTATCAGTACCTTTGGACAGAGGTGCCCAAACATTTGCCTGCTACTGTATGATTGTCCTGTCACTAAAAGGTGAAGACTATCTTTCTCTGATACATTCAAGCCACCCATGATTTTGAACCATTGCAGGGAATTCTGCTTGCTCAGAAGAAAGTGCCAGGTCCCCAGCTCCAAGAGTTAACAGATGTCTGTCCTGTCCAACATTGCACTGGGCATGGGGAGAGAGTATCGTCTACTGACGGCAAATTGCAATCTTTCAGACTCTGGCTGCCAATTGACAAGCAGCAAGATCCATGATTCAAAGAACTGGTGTTTTAAAAGAGACACAATACCAGGGGAGCCAATCAGAGCAGATTGACTGTCTCTGTTGGATAAAGTGCTATCTTTCTGAAGATGAACTAAAGGTGGAATGACATCTTCCTGTCAACACTAAAGCCATTAACAATCGCTAAAGCTAACAATTACTGTTGTCGTTTGGGGCAAACAACATTGAGATGATGATCATTTCATTGTGTGTTCTTGTATTTGTTTGGCTGTAATTTGTTCTTGCTTGGTAATGAAGTGTGGAATGGACCAGTGCTCAGACCTCAGTTGGTCTAATGGAGGCTCTGTGTGTTTTGTGTGGTGTTAAATTGTCTGTCACTAAGGCCTACATCACTACTGAGAGTGTAGCAGGCCCCTTCACAGCCCCTCCAAACCCCCAACACACTGCTCATGTATTACACCAACTGCAAAGTGCACTCCTTTGTCCTCTCCTGATCCCGTGTGTTGCTTCTGAACAGTGAGCTGAAGTCCAAGCTTGAACACAGAAGGGCTGAGCTGGTAAAATCCCAGCTCAGCCTGTGATGTGGCCACTCAGGTCTGAGTGAATATAAAGCCATTTGGAGCTGAGCAGTGGGACATCAATTACTAAATGTGCACCAGTGCCTGGTTGCTGGTGAAGATGTTAAATGACCTGTAGGTAAGATCCCAGCTTGGTGGGAGTTAGATCAGCTAGCCTGCTCTGGCATAGAACATATATATCATTATGGGACTTTGGACAGGTTTTGAATATCAGGTAATTTTTTTTAAAAGCATGATCAAGTGTTATGTGCATTCAACCACATACCAGGTACACAGACACACAGACACTTTTAACATATTTTTCCATTTGCTGGACCACTGCTATAACATTTTAAATATGTTAGTGAAGGAATGAGCTCTAGAATGCCCCCTGAAATTCCTTTCATATTCATTTATCATCATTTATTCAACATGTTAAGGTGGGTTTCACCTTTAACTTTATCCCCTTTGGAGATCATTTCATTTTCAGCTTGATGACACTGTTGTTTGAAAATAACAAACAAACAAAAATCAGCTGTACTATACCCAGTCTTATCTGTTGCTGAATGAATGCAACGGCTCATTGCTATATTTTTGTCCTGAACTGGTTAGACAGATGATGCCTTTTTGTTTGACATGATGCTAACTGGCTAGCTACCTGCTTAGCAAATGATCTGGTTAGCTTGATGACTCTGTTGTTTGAAAACACATAGCTAGTCTCTATTTTAGACAATTTTCTCAATTGCTATCCTCAATGTCATTTTTTTAAACACAACATGAGCTCTGCACTCTGAAAATGTAAACTTTCCATCATCAAAGTCATCCATTCTGAGAGGAGACCACATCATGACTCACAAAGGGTCATCATCAGCCTGTCCAAATATTAGCCAATTTGTGGTCTTGTTCAATTCCTGTTTCTCCCTTCACAATTGATAGGAGGAAATTCCAAGGAATTCCCAACTTACTCAAATCAATTGGCTAAGGAAACGACAGGAACTAGGCATTTCTCCCAAATGGCAGAAATTGGAGAATGTTTTGGACCAGCTAATGACAGGTGTGCCTACACCCAAATAATTGTCTTCTGTAGAGAGGTTATTATAGACAACCAAAAGCAAAACAAGTGAAAGGGATTCTCTAAAAATGTGGATGAATGGTACAAACTCCATGATATACTAGAAAACATACATAAATTATTAAATACTTTTAATGACAATTCAACATTAATATGTTTACAGTTTAAATGACAGTGTCCACAGGTTATCAGGGTCAATTTCTTATCCTTTGTTCCTGTGTTTTAACCTTTTTTATTTTTTGATTTCTGTAAAGCTGCTCTGTGACATCAGTTGGGATTTGATTTGATCATTCATGAATTGTTAGTGTTTTTCAGGCTACAGGTTCTGCACAAGAGGACATCAAATCAGTACATTAACAATGTCATTACTCTTCT
>CM067512.1:20782786-20825286 GCA_034509495.1 Acestrorhynchus altus
CAAACTGACACTGATAGAAGGATATCCTCTGACTCCCCTGCCACCATCTGAGGCATCTGAGGCCAGCTGCATGCTACACGACTTGGATTAGCCACTCACTTTGTAGAAATGTATATGGACCCTAATCATCTTCTAATATCACTATTGTGGCCACCATTCGCAGCTTTGGGACATCAGATGTAAAAAGGGCTATACAAATAAATATGATTTGATTAGAATTTGATTTTGGTAAGACTACTTAGATTGCTTGTTGGGTTCAGTCAATTAAGCATTTACACAGGGTATCTGCATTTTTGCAAAACAAGTTTTTTTTTTAACAAAATTATAAACACCTATCTACAAATAGCTCTACTTTGACACAGATCTTCAATGGCCCTGCAGGACCACCACAGGACAATCACTATTTGGATGGTGGGTCATTTTCAGCACTCCAATGACTCTGACATGGTGGGGGTGTGTTAGTGTGTGTTGTGTTGATATGACTATCAGATACAGTAGTACTGCTGGAGTGTTTAAACATTATGCCCACTCATTGCCCACTCTATTAGACACTCATACCAGTGTTGATCCACCTGGTAGATGTGAAGTCAGAGAGAGAAGCTCATCTGTTTTTGTACAGTTTGTGTTCTAGTCCTTCATGTGTGCTCACAGGATGCTACTCACAGGAAGCTGGCCACAGGTTGGCTGGATATTTCTGGTTGTTGGACTGTTCTCCGTCCAGCAGTGACACTGAGTGGTTTAAAAATTCTAGCAACATTGCTGGGTCTGATCCAATTGTACCAGTGTGACCACCTCACTGCAATGCTGAGAATTGTCCACCATCCAAAGAATACCTGCTCTGTGATGGTCCTGCAGGGTCTTGTCACTTGAATAACAAGTTAACAAGTTAAACACTATGTGGTCAGTGGAGCTGATTAAATGGACAGTAAGTGTGAAGACAAGGAGGTGGTCATAATGTTATGGCTGACGGATGTATAATATAATAATATAATAAGATTTCAAATCAACAAAATGTTGCTTCTATTTGTTTTTGCATTATTTCTTCTATTACAGAATATTTTTTTGCCATTTTGGAAATTTCTATTGGTCCATTCATTGTGATTCGTACGCCCAATTGCTGTTCACAGTTTACAGTGAAAAAGGAAGCAAAACAAATACCAGGTTTAGATGACAGTGATAATTTATGATTGGGTTTTGAAATAGGTGAGGCTAAATGGCTTCCACCTTGATGTTCTTTCATTGTTGAAAGGGCAGCACAGATTGTTTCAGTGATTCCGGCTAAATTAGGGCTTTGTAAACTAAACTAATGTGAAGGAAACCTGGCTGGTCTTTAATCGGCCTCCTTTAAACTAATAAGCAACTAATTACAGGACAAACAATGAGCTTTAGGCCCCAAAAACTCTACGCAGTCATTGGCCGGAAGTCTTTCGGGTCGTGTGAGAAATGTGCATGTTTATGGGTGTGCTGCTCATGGGTTCAGACCCTCTTTTCACACAACGATGGCGGCGATGCCAAGTGGGGCATAAGAAGACAAATAAGCTGATCAGATGCAGAACAATGCGACCGGCCTGAGATACAGAAGGGACACTGCTCACCTAATGTGGCTCCAATTACCAACTCCAGCGGTGGGAAATAACTTGGGTTA
Organism: Acestrorhynchus altus; assembly: GCA_034509495.1. Classification (NCBI taxonomy): domain Eukaryota; kingdom Metazoa; phylum Chordata; class Actinopteri; order Characiformes; family Acestrorhynchidae; genus Acestrorhynchus; species Acestrorhynchus altus. Next base: position 20,784,432 of record CM067512.1, read on the forward strand.
GGTTACACAGCCACTGAACACGGCACAGGAACATCTGGGGCTGCGCTGTATCGAAGCGCTTGGGTGGAGTTGGGATACTTGTTGAGTGCCGTGCCCTGCCACTGAACATGGCCTTGTAATGAATCGTGAAGCGCTGAATGCGCCATTGTTAAATTGCATTAAAGAGGCTGGAGTTTGGAGGAAAACAGTGTGAAAAAGTGTGTACGTGTATGTGCTCATTAATGGTTATGCATTTGTCAGTTCGCACCAAAGGACACGTTCGCCAGCAGTGATTCGGGGATTCAGACGTTCATCGATTGCACACCATTATCATATTTTGCCATAATCTGTGAATGTATCCCAAAAAGAACAAAATGCACAGATATTACACTCACAGCTCCATCAGCCCTGCTCTGACTCGTTACAGTTGCACATGCAGTGAGGACAGCGGCAGGGGCTGTTACGGTACAATAACGACCCGGCTGTAGACAATAGAGCAGACTCAGTGACATTTAATTCCTCCCCACTCAAGCACTCATCAGAAGAGAATTCATGCCTGTAGGAGGGGGTTGTTTGCTGTAGTCGAACTGTAGTGCACAGATTCTCAAAGGGGACATAGCCCCATTTATTTTCCCCATCTAATTTCATAACTGAGTTGGTAAAAAAACAACAAGGCCATTTAAAGTGGAATGCTACAGATGACCAGTCTGAATATACCAACGCTGTTTGTGTAAGATTTTACATTTTAATAAATAATAAAATACATTTTACCTATATTTACCACTTCAAGTATACAAGGTTTTGTTTAATGACAGGGGAAAATATGAATTTAGCATTATGTAGTCCTCCCTGTAACACAGCAGTTCTGACCCTTTGTGAAATAGACTCCACAAGACGTCTAAAGGTGTTCTGTGGTATATAGTACCAAGACGTTAGACACAGATCTTTTAAGATCTCAATGACTCCTTGTTGTAAAACGTGCTATATAAATAAACTTTGATTGATTGATCGATTAAGGCTGGGGGCTCCTTGAGCATCCCATGACCCTGTCACCTTTTCATCGGTTATCTTTCCTTATCAATTATGGTAGGTACTGGCTTCATACTGGGATTCATCAAGACCTGTCTAATGTTTTGGAGATGTACTGACCTAGTTGTCTAGCCATCACAGTATGGTTCTTTTTTTTTAATGTTGTCCCAGTTTCCTCCCCCCATTTTGGAAGTGCCAATTATCCAACCCTGTTAGGACTCTTCCCCTATCACACACAATGCTTCCAACACTAAGACCTTGAAGACAAGCACATGCTTCCTCCAATACATATGAAGACATCTACCAGCTCTTCAGGGACTGTCACCATTGCATCATTGCCGGGTCTGCATTGCAATTTGTGATCCTTGGATCATAGTGATAGTGCACTAAACTGCTGAGAGTTCAGAGCCCCAGTCAGATTCCCATCAGTTCCCATTTTCTTGTCTCTAACACATCAATCTCAAAACTGTTGACTGTTCATTTTTTCTGCCTAAGGCTACATCCCCAGATATCTACATATCTTTAAAAACTGAGATTTTTCTTCCTGTTTTTGAAAATACTGCCATGCACACAGAGAGATTAAAGCTTGGATGTACATGCAGACCCTGTGTGAGACGAGAGTATCTCGTATAATATAAAACATCCCAAATTACACACTAGTTCCTAAATAGTGTACTATAATATTATGATGTATGATATATATATTTTACTAGAACAATTTTTCTATTTATTTATATGTGGGAATCTGAAATTGAGTTCTATCTTAATGTCATTATTGTAGTTTTGGACCTTTTGTAGTTCAAAGGGGTCTTTATAAAGCTCTGTTTTCCCTGTTTTCCACATGATTTTTCACAAATTTTGCAAACGTTATGGCAAAGTTTGGTTTTCACTTACCAAAAGCCTCAGTTTTCAAGAATACCTGTATATGTGTGGGTGGGGCTTGACCATTAGAGATATGTGTGGGCGTTGCTTGACAACCAGATAATCAATGTTCACCTGTCAGTAGTGCTAATGTTATGGCTGATCACTGTACATGTGCCTTATCACCTGCATCTCTTTCAGATACTGAACCAATCATTGCTCTTCCTGCCTGCCTCAAGGGGACTCCTCCTCACTGATGTAATGATGATACTGTCATATTGCTGTTTCAAAGACCTTTAGAAGTAAGGACAACCACATACAAATACCCTGCATCCCAGACGCAGACCCCCACACACACATTCTTTCATCTGAGCCAGTGGTGCACAAAGCATTGCCCATGGCCAAGTCAGTGGCCGCAAGGGAGCTGTTCTGGGTTTGAGCCAGGAAGAAGGCGGGGGGCTCATATTAAGCAGGCGTGATGATATTGTGATTCAGACATCATGCCGGAACACTTTTGTAGGAATAATGACAAAGTTCCTGTAAATCCATTCAGGTTTTCATGAGCTAGTTGTGATTAAACTGGCAGATGTTCTATGGCGCTGCATATTTTTTCTCTCTCCGTCTCACAGCTGGACAGTGGTCATTCTGCAGGTAGGTCAGCCTGGGCAAAGGCAGTGCCTGTGGGAGAAGTCAGAGAGGTGGTGTCAGGACATAGTGACACTGAGGAGGAAGGCAGGGATCAGCAAGTTTACTTTTTCACACAAGAAAACAGATACACTGCATATCACTGCACACAACATTTACATCCAGACCACCCTGTATTTGAAAGTGGTGGTCAAATCTCCATCTTCGACACTGAAATTCAAAAGAAGCTTGAAGTATTGACCATAAAGTGGTAAATAGCTCCTGCTGTCTACTGCTACACCGTAGAAGTAAATTTTGAACAAAACATAAGCAATTATTCATATAATCATGCAAAACTTTTGTACAGTAGTCTGTAGTGTATATAGGCCTGAAAACCACCCGTGCACACCTAATTGACCTCACAGTGTCTTTTAATTGTGCCACAGATCACAGACACCCACCCCATCAATCTCCAAGATGTAACTGCAGGCCTCCTCTGAAGACTGCAATTCTGTAGTGCAGTTCGGTGCTTTCTGCACTGCACACATCACTGCTGACAATCGGCGTGAACATCCACTCGACGCCCCTCCACTTGGTGATACTTACACCTCCCCGCTTCCCCTCATTAGAGGAATCTAATGACTGAGGTCTTGGAGCATGCTGCCTCCTTCAGCTCGGAGTTCATTGGAACAGATTAGATTACTCAGCAGTGCGGAGAGGGTGTTGTCTGAGCTGATGATGAGGAGGAGGTTCTCCAGCCCCGCAGGCGAGCCAGCCAGGAGGAAGATCATGCAGGCAGATGCGTGAGAGAGTAAAGAGGAGCTCATCAGTGGAGCTTAGGGCAGACCTGTGATATCTGTCATATATCAGCCTCCGACTGTAACACTCACTCACACATCAGTCTTATTGATTTCACACTTCCTTCACCAACAAAATGCCTCCCATTTCTTTGCTTATGATCGAGGCATCCAACTGTTCTAACAATTCCTGAGCCCTAATAATAAGTCCTCATAATTTAGCTTCAGTGCACCAATGCAACACAGATCTACTGTGAAAGGTCAGCCATGGAGCCAATCACGAGATAAATGCAAATTAATGAAATCCAAATCAGGGATCCAAAGGACTGTAGACTCGCTAAGCCATGTAATATTGGGAAAATGAGGTTGAGAGAGTGTGAAAATTCCCAATGTGTGTGGGTGCTCTGAAGTTGCGTAGATTTGTGGATCGCTTAGTGTGCTCCCACATCCACACTGAGTTGTGACAGGCCAACTGAACTGGAATTCACCTAAATCCCAGCCAACATTAACAACATTAACAGGCATGTTGTGAGAAGAATAGAAGTTCCAAAACATCCCCAACAACCCCATTACAATTATATTTTTATAGTTGATGACCTGATTGTTTTTAATATGATAAAAACTCATTTACATTAATTATTTATTTATATTTTATAAATTTTTTTCCCTGATACAACAGTGATGTGTGAATGTAGCTGTTTAAAACCCTAAGCAGGATCTGGGATCTAAGCAGATCGATCGATCTATCTATCTATCTATCTATCTATCTATCTATCTATCTATCTATCTATCTATCTATCTATCTATCTATCTATCTATCTATCTATCTATCTATTTAAAGTTTTACATTTTTAAAATAATTAAAAAGAAAAGGGCTTGAAGCAAAACTTTGGGCACCCTGCATGGTTAGTATATATTAACACCCCCTTTGGCAAGTATTACCGCTCGTAAATGCTTTTTGTAGTCAAGAGTCTTTCAGTTCTTATTTGAAGAATTTTCATTTATTCGTTCCTGGCAAAAGACTATGCATAGATTTCCAATGATGTTCAGGTCAGGGGACTGTGAGGGTCATGGTAAAACCTACATCTTGCACTTTTTGAGGTAGTCAATTGTGGATTTTAGGTTGTATTTAAGATCATTAGCCATTTCTAGAAGCCACCCGATTTTCAGATTTTTTAAAGATGGTGTTATGTTTATGTGTAGAATTATATGGAATTTCACTGAATCCATTATTTCCTTTACCCAAGAAATGTTCCCTGTGCCATTGGCTGCAACACAACCCTAAAGCATAACTGATTTACCCCATGTTTAATGATTGAGAGGTCTTGTTTTCACAAAATTCTATGCCTCTTGTTAGGTGTTTCTCCAAACACTATTTCTCCTACTTTTCATGGACAAAGAGTTTTATTTTAAACTCCTTGGTTCACAGGACCTGTTTCCAAAATGCAATATCTTTATCTTTTGAAAATTTCTGATGCTGAATTTTGTGATGAGAATGCAGGTGAGGATTTCTTCTGATGATTCTTCCATAAAGGCCATATTTGTGAAGGTGTTGAACAATGTACCATGGCTAAATCTTACTAAAAGTCTTTTGCAATCAAGTGGGGGTTCTGATTTGTTTTCCTGTTCCTGGTCAATGCCATTTCTTAATTGCATTTTGAACTGAGGAAATGGCAACCAGAAAATGCTTTGCTATCCTCTTATAGCCTTCTCCTGCTTTGTGGGTCTCAACCATTTCATTTTCTGAATGCTAGGCAGCTGCTTAGAAGAACCCATGGCTGCTGTTTTATTGGGACAATGTTAGAGAAGTCTGAGTATTTATAAAGCTTTGAATTTTGCATTACCTGGCCTTTCCTAATGATGACTGTGAACAAGCCATAATTCCAACAGGGTAATTAAGGTCTCAAACCTCGGTCTAAGTCATCTGAGTGCTCAAATCTCCTTAGGCTTCCAAACATTTGCAAGCTCCTTCTTTATTTTTCCCTCTGAATCTGTACAAGACAAAATAATATGTTGGTATTGTTTAAAATGATGAAAAGTGGGTTTCATCTTTAAGTCTTTTGGAGACCATTTCATAGGGGTGCCCAAATTTTTACATGATTGTACACATATGTATATTCAAAAGCAATTTGAACAGTTGGGAGTGTTTGAAACAGGATGGCCTTATCAACATATTGAATGCCATAACAGTTGTGCAGATAATGGCATAGCACACTGGTGGTGGCAGTGGATATATGAAGGCACACACCAGCAACAGGAAGGATCTTGGAGACCTACACAAACCACTGAAATGGAGAACTGACAAATTGTTTGATATGTGCAAGTGATCCAAAAGCCATGACTGTAGCCACTCAGCAGTGATGCCCTCCATGAATCATCATGATACCCAAAAGCACCATTGGCAGGTAGTTGCAGGACTACAGTCATGACAAAAAGTCATGATCTTTGCTGCCTTAGTTTAAGCAAAGACTTCATATTTACAGTCTTTTTTTTAAGACATAAGACTGCAATTCAGACTGCAAAATCTTAAGTGATGGCAACCCATTCTTGCCTAATCAGTGCTTAAAATTGATCAGAGTTTCTGTGGTTTTGTTTGTCCACCCTCTATTTGAGGATTGACCACAGGTTCTCAATGGAATTGAGATCTGGGGAGTTGTCTGGCCATGGACCCAAAATTTCAATGTTTTGTTCACCAAGCAAATTAGTTATCACTTTTCCAACAAGCTGGAAAAAAACGTTGTTCGTCTCCAAATTGCTCCTGGATTGTTGTTGGAAGTTGCTTTTTAAGGAAGCTTTGATACCACTGTTTATTCGTGCCAGTGTTCTTATACAATATTTTGAGCAAATGCACTCCCTGAAATGAGAAACAACCCCACACATGAATGGCCTCTGGATGCTGTTGGCATTACACAGGACTCATGGTAAGGCTCATCTTTTCTTCTCCAGACAATCATTTATCCAGATGTCCCAAACAGTCTGAAGGGGGCTTTATCAGAGAAAATAACTTCCTCTGCAGTCTAATTCCTATTTTTCCTGCAGAATGTCAGTCTGTCCTTGATGTTTTTCTTGGAGAGAATTGCTCTTCTTGACACCAAGCCATCCTCCAAAAGTGTTAGTCTCACTGTGCATTCAGATGCACTCACACCTGGCCTCTGCCATTCCTGAGCTAGCTCTGCACTGGTGGTAACCCAATCTTGTAGCTGCATCCTCTTTAGGAAATGGTCCTGAAGCTTGCTTGACGTACTTGCCCTGAAGCATTCTTCACTGCAATCGAACTACATTCCATGAACTTTGTGATTATTGGCTAAGTGGTTGCAGCAATGGCAGCAATGTCCTTGCCTGTAAAACCCAATGCAATGCAATGATGACTGCATGTGTTTGTGATGTGTTTCCTTGGAGGTAACCATGGTAAATAGAAGAAGCACCACTGCTCTTTTAAAACAACCAGTCTGCTCTTCTAATCAGCATGAGAGTGATATCAGTTGTCTTGTCCTCATTAACCTTTTCTCCTGAGCTAACGAGATCATCACTGAAATGATGTTAGCAGGTCATTTTGTAGGGCTGAAATGCAGTGGCTGGAATGCAGTATTTTTTTGTGATGAGGTCATTTTCCTGTCAAAGAATTCTGATCATCTGATCATCTGATCACTTCACAATCTTTAATCTGAGTTAATACAAATTGCCACCATAAAAACTGAAAGAGCAAACTTTGTAAAAGCAAAATTTAGGCCATTCTCAAAACCTTTGGCAATGACTGTATGTTGACTGCCCTTAACACCATGCCGGCATCACCAAAGACTACCATGGCGTTGTGTCAGACTGTCATAAAATAACTCAAAATGGCAAAAGTTAATCTTCAGTGACAAATTTTGTCTTAGTGGAGATGATCAACAAATGAACAACAAATGACAATCCTTCTGTGTATTGAAGCTCAATAAATATTTCCCATATCAGTGTAAATTTTTTATTTTACTGTTCCATGTATATACACAGTATATGTTGATGACCCCCTTAGTCCAGTGAACATTCAAACTACAAAGACTCCATTAGTACGTGTAAAAGCCTAATGATGTGTTCAAATCTACCTGAGAGTCATCTGAACATGAGCTTCAGCGAAAGACACTACATGCATACTTTATATACAAGGCCTATATAAGGCCTCAATATGGTGAATGTCACACATGCTGAAATTTAAAATATTTACACAGAAATAGATAAAAGATGGCTATTTCCAGATGGCCAAATGGTCAAACCTCACAGGTCCCTGTTTGCCTAGCCCTGGGATAATGGATGCCTGACAAGTTGTTTCTAATGAAGTGGCTGCTAAGTGTAGTTTCATTTGGTATTTCTTAGATTTTTAAGTACTCGATATTCTTCTGTCATTGTGCAGTTATTATAATGTCAGCTGCAAACCCCAGGACTTGAAACACTGCTCAAGCTGTATATAAAAAGGGGGATTATAATAAACCATGGAAATGTGATGCGTCTTCATCTTGACATGAGCCTTATCTAATTACATGTTATGAGCATGCTATATTTAAACAGCGCTCAGCCGTCGGGTTAACTTGGGGACTTGCCCCCTTATATCTGTGTCAGCCCTCAGCCAGAGATGCACCTATCTAATTAATGCATAACATGTGGGAAGACATATCATCATGATGGAAAGAAGCACAGTTAGTTAGGAGTTTCACTCCAACACGCTGTAATTATTATCCAAGTACTTTACATATACATATTATTTTCATATACAGAAGACTCCTCTAAACTTTCTCTACTTCATTAGACAGATTCAAGTGTAGATAGTCAGAAGAACATTCCTGTATTTTGTTGAGAAAGAGTTTTCCTTTCTTAAAATATTTTATCGTACAGGATGTGCAGTGTTTCTTAATGTTGTGAGCAAAACTCTAAGATAGGGCTTATGTAAAGACAATAAGTTGTATTATGTCTTTCGCACAGGATGTTTTTATAGAATTCTGACCATAACTATGAGATATTTTAGTACAATTAAAATATGTTTTCAGTTTAAAATTGTATATAATATATGAGCATTTTTTAACTTATTTCTATAATTATAATGTTAATAATATATATCTTCTCAATTATTTTTTTCCTAATGAAAAACAATCAAAAGCTTATGACAATGAAATAAGACGGTAAGACAGAAATGAAAAAACAAGGATCAAGGGCTGTTGTGGGGTCCTTAACCTTGAGAACCCTAGAATAATTTTGTGGGACGTTTTCATAGTTTGACCTTTCATGTGCTCACAAAATCTCCATTTATACTAACAGATTTATTATATATTTGTTAACATCCAAAGTTATGCTCCAGTCCAACAGTGTCAGAAAAACCCTTTGCTAATCACGGCCTCTAACAACACTGTAGCTCGATCATCTAGCCTTAAGAACTGGTTAATATATTGCCAGAGGTGGCTGGAATAACCCTCAGAAAACCATCTAGTCACACTGATCACACTGGTGTACCCTGCAGGTGTTAAATTAATGATGCTGTCACTGTGGACTTCAAGATCTCTGTTGTTTTTTTTAAGCCAGTGGAAAGGACAGAGTGTTCCTTGACCTGCATCAGTGGAGATGGTAGGTGTGTTATCCCCCATGGATGGCCTAATCCCCTGTATTAGGAGCTATCCCGTACAGTGCGAGGTGAGATCACGGGATGTGGGCTTTAGATATGTAGTTTTGAACTCTGCTGATATATTGCTTTGTCCTTCTCCACCAGAGGCCAATAATCCCCTCATCTCCAGCCGTGGTCAGTTCTCCTCCACAGCTGTGGGAATGAATTTGACCGGAAACCCTGCGGAGGAGGGGCATCAGGCAGGAGCTTTAAGCCAGCACACGGGACAGTTACAGACCATCAAAGAAACACCAAAGAACCACGTACAGATGAACAGGAGTCGTCAAATGATATGCTGTATTTTTTAAGACGATGATTTTAAGAACCACTTTAGTATAGATGGATATATGAATGAATCAATTAATGGGTGGATGAAAGGGGAACTCCCCTTTTTGATTTGGTGTGAAATGATTCATTGTAGTGAAGCTTGCCAACTCGGATTTCTTCATTGTGGTGATGAATGGAACCACCACAACACAAATATAGCCACAAAATATACATGTTTAAATGTTGATGATGACAAAATTGTGGTCAAACCGGAAAAAGGTCTTTCTTTAGGGACTATTTTGTTTCAATTAATGACTAAAAAATATTTAAGTACTAGCACTTGATATCAAAGTTATCACATATTTTGAACTCTAATCACGCTGGTCTCATCGCTGTGAATTGTCAGTGAGTAATTCAGCTTGAAAAACAGCTACAATTCTCTCGCTTCCAAATGAATTAAATCTCATTTTAAATACCAAAGCAGCTTTCCAGTATTTACTGCTCTGCCCATGTGTACATGCTCTACCTGCATGCAGACTCGGGTTGATCAGTGAGATCGGAATAAGGTCATTGACCCAGATATTGGGTAATGTAGGAAAATGAGAAGGAAGGTGATGAAATTTCAGAATTTGATAAATACAGAAATAAATATAATGAAGGATATTTATGTTGTTTTTATTTCATTTGGACCATTGTGAAGTGTTTTGTGAAACATCTATGTTAATCTAACAATTAATTCATCAAAAGTCTTGCATTTTCATCACCAAAACACTCTGATTGGTCCGGATTGGTCAATTTTCAACAGGATTTGTGACATATAAATATTCTTTAGTCATTATAAGTAAAAAAAAAACCCACAGTTGTAGGTGCAAATGTAATTTTGATAGATAGTAATATTCATACAAATATTTAAATTCTCTTAATATTTACTTCTCAAATGAAGACTAAATTTAGTAGCCTAGGATCTCCTGAGAATAACAATATGTGGTGTATGGACTGTCTCCTTCTAAATGCTTTTCTTTTATTATGTAAACATTCCACAAAATTGACCTATGGATACATATAACTGCTTCCGATGTCTATCCAATTCAACAGCACTGTGAACAATTCTAACTCAGTATGTTTCTCTACTATAAAGTGTACTTCTTAAAGATGTAATTATACCATTTTTTGAAAGGATATTCAGAATGTCCCTTTCCATGAATCTGCATTCAAACACTACTGTGAAACTGTGACTCCCATGTTTAAGTTAAACAAAGCCAGAATGGATTGCACTGCTTTGTTAATTGCTCATACATTTTTCCTCATGCATTTCATGTTTTTCCTCTCATTATCAATTATTCAACTGTTCTTTAAAAAAAAAAAAGATAATTAATCAAATTAACAAACTCAGAACAGAAACAGACTAATTAGCAAACGAGGAGACATTCACACTTGTGTAAAATAGCCTAATTTAATTAATACCACATTTTCCCACTCAAACTCAAGCAAAATATCATATCAATTAGCTGCATGAAAGGACAGCCAACCTCTGTCCTAAATTAGCTCTGATTTCGACGCACTCAACCTCGAAATTCTCACTGATTCACTGAAAGGCTTTCACAGCTCATCACCAGAGCGAAGTTGTCTTAGATTACAGTGGATTACTGTTGTTAATTATAATTCCCCTTTACAAACTCGCACTGTTTAACTAACTCTCTGTCCAACCACACTTCATGACAACTTCACCGCTGCTCTCAAATGAGAAGCCTCCTCTGTTAGTGACAAGAACTAAGTGGCTTACAGGCTGGACTTAATGTGTCGCTTTCCTAATTTGATCTCATGTTCCCTTAAGCCTCCGAGGTATTTTTGCCCAGTGAAACTCAAACGTGCTCTGCTTTAAAGGATATACATGTTTATACATTTGTCACTACAGTCTCATTCCATATGTCCCTGTAGCAGGACATACATTATATTATAGGACAAAGGAATGTGTTCAAACAGGGATGTGTTGAGGAAACACCACAGGTTTCCTCAGGCAGATACAGGGTTTTTATCACTTGCTTATTGTTCATAAATCAATTCTGAATCAGATGTCCTTCAGTTCCTAGGAGTTCCTAGTCATGATCTTAGCCGCTTCTTCTTGTTTAGGGTCACGGTTAATCCAGAGCTCACCTGGAGTCATTGCAGTTAGGTAGGAATACCCCCTGGAGGGTACAAGGAAAGGAAGGGGTACCCGGGAGGAAACCGGAGTACCTGGAAGAAATGGGGAGAACGCACCAAACTCACAGACAGTGACCCGAGATCAAACCCACAACCCCAGACCCCTGGAGCTGTGTGACACGCACAGCATGTTTTCCCTCCCATCTCATTCAATTAAAATATGAATACAACTTTACTTTTTACAGGTTTACTTTGTTACGCTGTTAAAAATGGTCATCAGTTCAATCTAAAAAATTACTTCATGTGGTTTCAGCAAAACTCAGTGACTTAATTTAACTTGAAAATGTTTGGTTGTTAACTTTTTTACCCCATAAAGTACTTGTTGCAGTTACACTACTATAGCCCTGCCCACATACATTGCAGGTCTTTGTTCAGTTTGTTGGTTAGTGTAACTTAACAAACATGATCATTCTGAATGATCTTGCACCTGGCATAGTCACCTAGTCACCACAATGCTATATTTTAGCAATACTTCACCCATCTACTCACAACTGTAATTCATGTTGCTGTTTACTGCACCTTACTTATTATTATTTATTGTTATGGTATTTTCTGATCACCTTATATCTGGGACCTTGAGTTCATAATTCTATTCCACCTCATGTACCACATGTGATGCGAATGACAATAAAGACTCTTGAATCTTGCTATTATTTTTTGTATGACCTCATACTTACAATGGTCCGTCAATATTCACCAAGGTTTTCTGTATCATGCTAGCACTATTTTTCTCCATGTTTGGTGGCTGAATTAGGTAGGTAGAACGCAAAATTCTAGAATAAATGTGGACAATTCACTGCCACATTTTAAAAAATTATGTTTTCATGTTAGAAACTCAGCAGTTAGTCTAGTCAGATAAATAAAAATGATGGATAAAATAAGACAGTTTAAGAAAATATATAATACAGTATACTGTATCTACCGTGTTACACACTAGATTCATCTGGGGTTATTCTAAATAAAGATGTCTGGGTGCTGTGTATAGCTAGTTGTGTGCAGTTAACCTTGGAAAAGGTTGACAATTTACAGAATCCCCAAGGATCCCATTCTTTCCAGAGCCCTTATCAGACAGCAAATGGCTCCAACAATGCTATACAAAATTGTCAGGCAATTTTATCAACATACTAAATTTCTAGATTTGCTCCCTCTGCTAATGGAGGTCAATGAGAAAATGCTTCACTCCTGTTGTCAAAATAGGCATTTATTTTTGTAATGTCATCTTTATTTACAATGTTTGAAATGAGTTTAAATCCATATTCAAACATGATCTCACATAAAAAACATTCATATATGTAACATCCATCAAGTCCAAAAATATGACTTATTTGATTTTGTCTTCCTGTGTGTCATGCACCTGAGGAACAACTAACAAAACAATGGGAAATAATAATAAATCAAGTTAATAATAATAATAATAATAATAATAATAATAATAATAATAATAATAATAATAATAATAATAATAATAATAATAATAATAATAAAATTGGGATGAACAACAAATCTCATTCAAATGAGGATTCCTTGTTTCACTATGAATTCAAACTTAAAGCTTGGAAAATAAAAGTTATTACACATCTGATGCTTTGTGGTGGATAACATTGTCATGACTATGACACTGTCAATTACCTTTAGGAGCAATTCATCTTTATGATCATGAAATACTTAAAATCAAGGGCAAACTGTACCCTTGCCCTGTTTTTCAAGGATCAGATAGCACTATAAGCGGTATGCAACAGTAAGGAACAGCAGTGTAGTTAAGTGGGGTTCCTTAAATGCTCCTGTCATGCTATAACAAAGCTGTCGAGCTGAAAGAGGCTGAGAGCCAGGATTAGAGGCCATTTGCTGAGGGGACAAACTCAGTTCATTTCTGGATGGGTGATCAGTGTGACCCGCGGTTGTGGGCCAGAATGGCCTTCTCACAGCTGCTCCCCAGGGGCCAAAAATGCCCCCCTCACTGGACCCTCAATGGGGAACAGTAACCCTTTTCCCAGGGGCTGGGGGCCCTCCTTGGACAGAAGCACACCCTCCGTACTCTCTCACATACTGTATACACACACAGAGGCCCCTTCATCCACTTAAACAAGCTGCTAAAACAGCAGCGGTGTCTGGTGTCTGATGCCATCAGATCAAAAATCTTCAAATGCTCATGGCAAGTTTCTTACAAAACAGTTTCAGACCAAATAACAAGAAGAATCTTCACAAACAAAGCTTTTCTGAACAACAAAATGTTCCACATGGAGTCAGATCAAAGCACAGACTGACAAATAAAATGAAGCATTCAAGTACAGTCATGTAAAGCAGTAACGACACCTATTATAACCTTAGTATTCTTGACATTTTCTAACATATGAACATTTGATCTTCATTTTGACGATACTGATACTAAGAGATGGAGGAGGTATGACTAAACGTATAAAAACTGAATGTATTAAATTGTAAGATTTAATTTCTAAGATGTAATGAATAGAAATGCAATTTTCAATTTTCTTGAAAGAACAAAGTTAGGACACCCCCCACACATGGTTATTTAAACCTCACATATTAGTTTGGTTTGCTCTTGATTGTTGAAGTGAGTGGGGTCCCTATGGCCAGACCTAAACAATTGTCTGAGGGCTTCAGAAAGAAGGATGTTGATGCATATGACTCTGGTAAGGCATTTTAAAAGATCACATAACAATTAGAAATCAGCCATTCCTCTGCCAGCATGGTCAGGTCAGGCCATCCTAACAAGTTAAGCCTAGGAAGTTCAGAGCACAATATACATAAAGAACCCTCCAACAATCCTAAAATGTCATCACTGGACCTACAGGTAGCTCTTGCCACAGGTGACGTCAAAGATCTATCATCAGAAAGAGACCAAACAAAGTTTGGGTTTCATGGGAGGTGTGTAAGTAGGAAACCCCTGCTGTTCAGGCTGAAGATTCACTTGTCCAAAGCAGTTTGTTCCAGATGCCCTGGTCTTCATCCAGGTATTATCTGGTAAACTTAATCTTGCCCTAATTCTTTCTCCTGACTGATTGATGAAAAAGAACAAATAGCATATCTATATATGCTTCACATGGACTTAAATAGAGTATAAAGCACGAGCATGAAGCTTGCAGTGTGTCCATAAGTAGATCTCATTAATTTACTGATTGAAAGTAATCTCTCATTAACTCTCATTAAATCACAACATATTGCGAAGAAGCTTATTTGCTGTGCGTTAATTATTCAGATCTTCTCTAATCACAAATTTGTTTGTTTTCACACTTGCATTTGTACTAATCTGGCAACGTTCACAGCTATAAATCTCTTTAAAATCGGGATTTGATTCCGCTAATCCTCATTTGAACACACAGCTTGTAACGAGACGCAGACGCTGGCCTGTGTTTATTAAAGCTATGCGCACGCAGGCCGCCTGAGCGATACATTAATTCCACTCAATAAGCATATCATCATTAATCCTCATGGAATATGGCTCATCCCTGGGGAGGACCACCACAAATAAACCCCCCTTACCCCCCGCCACTGCCGCTGCCAAAATTATACACAATCTAATACATGAGTGCACAAATGGACGCGTTGCTTCGTGCTTCTAAAACGGCTCTTTCTTATTTCACAGCCGTCACAGAACTGAACGTGAGTGAGTACAAGTGCAGTGTGTGTATGTGTGTGTGGACGATATATGCAATTTGCCCAAATCTCCTTTTGAATGAGGGTTTGTGGAGGGAAGGCAGATGAGGATGAGAGTGGGGAGAGGAAGCAGGTCATGGCGGCCCCTTGGTGACAATGACAGGGCCCCAGGGCCCCCCGACCCCCTGTGGATCTCCCATCTGCAGTCATTACAGAGAGTAGTCAGACATGAAGAAAAAAGCCCTCCGCTCTCACTGTCACACAGCCATCAGGCAGGACAACAGAGAGAGAGAGAGAGAGAGAGAGAGAGAGAGAGAGAGAGAGAGAGAGAGAGTAAATGTCAAATGTGCATCCCCTAAGCCATCCATTGTAAGATAGATAGATAGATAGATAGATAGATAGATAGATAGATAGATAGATAGATAGATAGATAGATAGATAGATTACACAGTATATAATAAACACGATATTGACAGTGCTGAGATATAAAAAGTTTTAACCAACTTTTTGCAACTTTTAGGAAGAAACAGCCTTTATAATATTTACAAAATAAACTTCCCATAAAGTTGTGTGGTCAAGTGGTTTTAGATTAAAAGACAGACAGACTGATAGAGAGAGAAAGAGAGAGAAAGAGAGAGAGAGAGACTTGTGGAAATCTAATGGCCGTTATTTCAGTGCATATGGATAAATCTGGTTCATTATAGCATCACTGTTGTGAAAGCAATGTAAGACTTCTCCTCTCAAACCGTAGCCCTTTTTACTCACTGTATGATACCCAAACCATATGACAGCCAGACTCCTCATGAATGAGAGCCACAGATAGAAAAAACCCTCCACTCTGCTCATCAAGTAAATGGTCAGGGGCCTGATGGACCACGGCCTGCCAGTGACCTCGCCTTTGATGGATTAGCTGTGGACGCTGGGGGGACCCCATGACTTAAGCTGGGGAGGAAATGGGGTTTTTCTACAAGTGTAGAAGCCACTCTAACTCCTGAGGAGCAAAGACAACCTTCCCAGTGAGAGCAGGGTGTAGGAGGACTGCACTTTGTTTTGAAAGGCTCTGGCCAGTAGGGGGCGAAAAAGGATTAGGATTGAGGCTGTGACCTTCGCAAAGGCCCCAGGTAGCAGATCAGTGCTGTCCAAAACAGAACTGTTAGAATAACAGACATTATGAGTAGAGAGGTAGGCAGTCTGTCTGATTTCAGTTAAAACTTCAATTGTTAGAAGCCTTTATTAGACTTTATTTATTAGAGGGGCTGCTTTTCCACAGCCTGTCCATGTAACACAAATTGGAAAAAGAGAATCTCCCAGAACTCTGTCAATGCTAGAGGGGCAAAATCCAGGTCCAGAGAGTAAAAATCAGACCCAGGACTTTTGTTTTGACTGCCTTGGCGGCTCTACTGCAGACCTGCTCGGCCACTATTAGCAAACTGAATTTAAGGTGGAGTAAGGGACGTTACAATTCTACAAATTATAAAAGTAGACCTGGCTATCTACCTGTGGGTAATAATCCTGGGCAGTCAGAACTAGGTACTACTAGAAGTCACTGCTATTTACTATATTTGCAAACAAAAATATAAGCAACATTTAATTTTTTCAGTCATATCTTTTAAACACAGGTAAAAAAGATGACAAAATGTTTGAACACTGAAATTGTCTAAATCAGTGGTTCTCAGTCTTGGTCCTGGAGCACCACTGCCCTGTTTGTTTTAGTGTTGTTCTGCTGAACACCCAGTTCCTGTCAGGAAGGGCTTGTCATTTAATTCACAAGTTGGATCAGATGTGCTGGAATTGTGGAAATCTCTAAAACCTGCAGGGCAGTGGTTCTCCAGGAGAAGGAGTGAGAACCACTGGTCTATATAAATAAAAGATCGTCCTATATTTTAGATACTTGTTACCTTACAAAAGTTTGGCAAGTAAAATAAGCTTAATACGGTTCATGCTCTTGCACAAAAATGTGCACACTGTTATTAAAGAAGGAACACACCATGAAACAGGAATTCTGAAATGCATGCTCAAATTTTGAGGATTCATCTTGCACTCGAATTGTTAAACTGGTAATTTCATTTTTAATGGGAAAGTTTGTGCTACGATGGTTTAGCGCCCTGTCTAGGGTTGTTTCCCACCCTTGCGCTCAGAGTTGCCGGCTGGGCAGCAGCTCACCCGTGACCCTATTCAGGAATAAGTGGTTCAGAAAATGGATGGATGGATGGGAAAGTTTGTGCTAAATTAGTAATCAATGAAAAACACAAGCATTTTCATTCAAATGATTCTTATACAAAGGTTGTTGCAAGACACATCACTAGCATATGCATTAAATCCTATAACATTTGTTATCTGGCTCCAGTGACACCTGTCCTAGATTGGATATATTAAGCAGCAAGTGAACAGTCAATTCTTGAAGTTGCTTCAAGGAAAGGAAACTGGTGAACCAGAGACAGAGTTAGGTGTGTCCAAGGCTCACTGACGTGATTCATGGAGTTCCCACCTTACTACTCAGGACTAAGTCTTGGTGCCAGATACCACACGACACTCTTCAAAGCATGGGGTCAGACCTATTTTCTCAGCACAAGTAGGAGCTACACAGCATTACACAGGTGGTTTTAATGTTAAGGCTGATCGGTGCAGTAATCAGTTGTGTCCAACTGAGACTTCTAATTAAGGAACATTTTTTCTGTCATCTCTTTATGAATGAAGTATGGGATCTGAACACCAGTGCTACGACTGATACACCGAAGAAATCTGAGTCTGTCTGACTGAGTATAATGCAGCAGTACCTCTAAGCAAGGACAGAGCCAGTCTTCTTCTCTTCTTCACACCAGCTCAACCTCACCCAACACAAACTGGTGTGTAAAGCAGCAGCTGTTGGCGGAAACAGTGAGTGGAACTAATATTCACCCCTGTGGCACTCATCAGAGCACATGGAAGAGACAGGGTGAGGCTAGCGCAGGGCAGGCAGTGAGAACTAGACCCGCTCAGGCTTTAATTTAGAGGTGAGAAGCAAATGAGGCCAGACACAGCCCAGCTCCCTCTCTCTCTATTCGCAGAGGCGCAGGGGTCAGCGTTCACTTCACACCCCTTCAGCCCAGGGTGAACGAGAGCCGCCTAGCAAAGGAAGACTGTTGGAGTCTACGTATGTCTGTGTGCGTTTCGCTGAAAGTGTGTATGCTTGAGTTGCCCAGCCAGCCTTATCACTAATCTGATTACACACTGATGGAACCAGTTCTCAAGAAGAACATGAATGAAGTCAGAGGAGAAGCGACATCTACTGACTGTACACCAGTTCCTGGGCTTTTGTGTCATTTTATGCCAATTAAAATGTCATTTTAATCAAATATCTACTTGTAATTATTTGGTATCTTGTGTGCTGTTATTGGAAGAAACTGATATTTGCGGAAAGCAAAATTATCTTCTAAGACTTTCACGACAACTGACATAAACCTACATTAGCATGTATTAAGACATAGGACAATCAGCATCACTGTCATACTTTTCTGTAAACGTCTTGGATTTTTAGTAACCTGTGACTTAAAGCAATCAGAAACTGATCTAATTGCCATGATAATGTAATATTGTATATATATATATTCCTCATTCTGAGGAAACACTTAGGGGTGTAAACTAAACTAGTAAACTAGTATAGTTTAACAAAAGTAATAACTCCCAGCATCCAAGTCACCTAATCTAAACTTTCCTATGTGGGATCATGTTGTGTTACATTACCTCCATCTCTCAATATTGTTCAAATGTAGATCAAATGGCCATATGTTTGAATATATTTTCATATGTTTTCATTGATTTTCCTCATTTGTTCACACAACTGTAGCTGTATAATAAGCCTGGGATTTAAGATGGTACAAAGGCCACCTTATTTTTTTCATTCTGTCTTGAGGATATTAAAAGTCATGTTCAGAGGACATATAGAGTGTTAGGTCTGGATCCCAGAAGGAATGCACAAGTCTAATACTGCTACATCTCATTTTGCGCACTTGTTTGTTGTTTAGATAACAAGCATAACGCTCTCAAATGTGGTATACTGACAAAATCAGAATTTTGTCCCTCATTCAGTTTTGATTCTCCAGCACTATCTTTCCAGTGGAAACAGTGAATCCCTGGTGTTTCTGCACACCTTCCCTGGAATGTTGCCTCTCCCTGTGAGTTTTGCTCTATTCCAGAGGTGAGCACTGTTGGAGGCGAAGCTCTGCTGGGACACTTGTGAATGACAGATTCGGAGCTAGCGCTGGGCTGATGTCTCAGTGTGGAAGTCCTGTTACCTTTGATCAACACACACTTGTACACAAAGCACCCCCTCCACACACACACACACACACACACACTAACGCAAGCTGCTCACAGAACTGATGTTTGAAGCAGTGTTTGAAGACAGCAGGAGCAGAAGCCTGCAGGAAATGGCATGGCGCAGCACGAGGGCCTCGCTGTTGTCCAATATGCTCACAGCTGAATCCTGTCGCAGCCTGAGATGTGGCGGCTCATCTGAAGGCGCGCTCTGCTCCTCCGGAGCATGCTGTCGTGACCGTTAGCCCCGGCATGTGCAGGCCGGCGGCTGGGGAACAGAAAGCCCGCCAGCTGTGGGGAAACATTCAGCCATTCAGCTTCGCCACGGCATCCAACTTGACATAAAGGTGGAGGAAAGGTTCAAAAGCACTCTGAAGGCCAGGCTGAACCGAAGCGCTGCCCGCACAGTCGAAACTGTCATTCTGTGTTAGAGGCCTGGAAATACTCCTCAAAGAATGTAATTCACTTTTCAAGATGTGATAAATGAATATGAATATTATTTACCAACTGTTATGTAGAAAAAATATCTTCTTTAAACCCCACTTATTCCGTTTTTTATGAAGACATTCACCAAGGTTTTATTTGTGTGTCAAGGAGAAGACTTATTAGGCAGGAAGTGAACAGTGAGTTTTGAACTTGAATTTATTTGTTAAAAACAGGACAGATGGGCAAGAGACAAATTGTAATGGCTAGACAGCTGGTTGAGAACATCTCCAAAACATCAGACAGGTCTTGTTGGGTGTTCCAAGTATGTACTAGTCAGTATCTACCAAAAGTACTCCAACAAAGGGAACTATGGATTGGCAAGGAAGCTTCAACCAGTGAACTGAAAGTGTGAAAATTGGCACCCAAGGTGGTCCCACCTCCCATCTTACAGGTCTTACAGGATCTGATGCTAATGGTTTTGTACCAGATAGCACAAGATGCCTTCAGTTGCCCTGTGGAGTCCATGACTTACTGGCAAAAGGGGATCTACAAATATGGTGGCATTCATGTGGATTCATAGTGTAAACACAATAGCTCCAAATCAACCTGTAAACACAATAACTCCAAATCAACCTGTAAACACAATAGCTCCAAATCAACCTGAAGGTGATTGCTGGTAATGCACTGGGTGTTGAGTGTGAAAATGTTCTTATTGATTAACCCAGTATTACTGATGAGCTTTGAATCTGCTTGGTCTACTCTTCTACTCTTCTGCTTAGGAACACTTTCTACATAGCACTAGACTACATAACCTCTGGCCATGTCTACCTAATATACTTTTCCAGTTTTTTGCTATTTGCCTAGAACACACACCAACCTCCAGGTTAGAGAAAGAGAGGTGTGTGACAAAAAGGGAGTTAGATTCTGCTTATCACACCTATTACCCTCCAAACCGGAGAAGCTCATTAAGAGCAACATATCAGAGGTGTGTGTGAACGGGTGTGGAGGGTGTCTGTGAATGGGTGTGGAGGGTGTGTATGTGTGTGTAAATGGAGGTGGAAAGAGTGTGTGAGTTTTTTCCTGTGTGTGAGAGCTGGAGATATTGATGTTCAGAACCAGAGAGCTGCCTTAAATCCTCCACAACTGCCTTCAAGCCACTGTCTTTTGTCATGTTCTGCATTAACCAAAAAATAGGCAATAAAATATAAAACATTAACACTCTTTTGTTAGGGCTGCAATATATTTGCTTCGTGAAAGGGTAAGCATATTTAATCAAAGCAAATTTAAAGTGTAGCTTAAATAAATATTTGAAATATAATAACTACAAATGAAGATTATTTGAGAGCCAACACAATGGAGTAGATATACTTAACTCTTGGAACCCAGGATTCACACTTTGAAGAGCAGTTACAAGCTGTTTCATTTCTTTCATAACTCCAATAAGGACACCTACACCTATCATAAACTACATGACTTGTCCTATCTAATGTCCTATTTCCATCATTGTGTGATTAATTTTCAGCAAGTAATGCATCTCAGAAGCAACTAAAATTCACTCATTTACAATTGAATTAAATCCCAGTTTAAATGCCAAAGGAGCTTCCAGTGCATGTTTACTGCTCTGTCCATGTGTACATTCTCAACCTGCATGCAGACTTTGACTGATCAGTGAGAAGGGCAGGCTAACAACGTCACTAGCCCAGAAATCAGGATATACTGCTCAAATAATTTGACTACTGTCAACACTGTCAAGAATTGACAAACACACACACATATATATATATATACACACACACACACACACACACACACACACACACACACACACACACACACACACACACACACACACACACACATATATATATATATACTATAGACTTTTATTTTCCCACTGGGGGAAATTTGCATTATACAACAGAACACATAAGTTACACATACTGTAGTCTGTTTGTGAGGTAGTTTATAGTCAATGTGATGCAATGGTGATTGACCCCTGTTTTCTACATCTTGCTCTCAGTGCTTCCTGCCTTTTTAAGATGAGTGACGGATCTGTGGAGAAGACAAGTTATTGAATCCTCCACTCCAATGCCTGTTAGGCAAAATGCAGAGGATCCACAGCTGGTCCCATCAGTGGATGATGGGTAAGAACAAATCTTTCCAGAGCCTTCATTAGATGTGAGGTCAGTGCCACTGGTCTGTAAGCATTCTGACCAATGGGGTGTGCAGTTTTTGGGATAGGTACTACACACAATGTCTTCTGGGGTTTTGCCACATTTTCCTGCTTCATGTTTGGGGTTTGCTGTGTTATATGCGTCCTTAGTGTTTGCAGAAATCAGGTCCAGTGTTTTATTGTCCCTTGTGTTGCAAGTCATATACCATTTGAAGTTAAGAAGTGTGGAGAACAGGGAAGCATGAGTGAAGTCCCAAGAGATGAGGATGAGAGCCTGTGGATGCTGTGTCTGGAGTCTGCTTGTGACTGAGTGGATTATGTCACATGCTGTGGAAGCATCTGCGGAGGGGGGAATGTATGCTGTTACCATGATAGGGAAGTCCTCTGGCATAGCAACAATGTTGCAAAGTGCTAACAGCCGCTCCCTGGTGTAAACAATGGAGCTGTGGCTGCAGTTGTGCTCCCCCAGTGTGAACACAAAGTAAACTCCCAAAACAAGCAGGATAAACACCACTGTCCTGAACATGGCTGAGTCAAGTGCAAACGTATATTAATAAGATGATACAGACAACATAAAAACTAAAGTAATTAAGAGTAAAGAAAGTTTAATAGACGTTAAAGGATAAGCTGCTGTAACTTGCTGCCCCTTGAATGGTGCTAGATCCGGAATATGGATTTTGAAACTTTTGACCGGTAGTGTACATATATTATGCAGCGGCAAGTTGTTAATCAAGAGATCACATTACAGAATGATGAGTGTCTAACAGTTTTACTGGTTTACAGTCAACCACAACACTATGACCACCTACTTGTTTCTACATTCATTTTTCTTATGTACTATAGCAATATAGGCTATTATGGTTAAGTTTATGTATTAGTACCAATGTCCTTAGCCAACTTGAAACCCCCAGCCACTATATTTTTACCACAATGGTTTTACCCGATGAGTCTTCTTTTTGGAAAAATAAATATATGGTCACTCTTATACAATATTTGTGTGAATAACTTTTTTTATGGAATTTATAATTATAACAAACCAACATATATACATACACAAAACTGCACACAGCTTCATGAACCAAACAGCTTCTGTCCGGTTATTAATAGTCTTTAACATAGCATTATGAAGCTTAGCAGCAGATGGTTCCAAAATGAAGATATGAACAAATATAGTAACTAAATGTTACTCATGGAATATATTTTTGTCTGCTCTATATTAATCGTGTGCATTTCAATCTTGTACAAAACAATAGCGATGTTATCTTTTTTCATGTTTAAACATAATAGCTATGTCAATAAAAAGAGCCCTAGTGCAGAACTTCTACTGCTGTTTTCCATCTTTAACAACTGATAGAAATTTAGCCTACCAAGACCAGAAGCTCTGTATACTGTTTGCTTTGTGTTTTTGGGTGGTTTAAAGCTGCCACTGATCTACAATACAAAACAGAGTTTAGATTCATTGATGGTGTTCTTTTCTATCAGACATTTCTTTTTCAGCCACATTCTTCCCCTGTTTCTTTATTTCTGATTGTTTCTCCATCATCCATTCTTCTTATTTCCCAGCTCAATCAATTATTCATTCAGACTGGAGCAATGAGGGAGGCAGCATGAAACACTGCTGCACTTGTGTCAATAACTCATTGGAGGTCCATTGTTTTTGGAGAGGAAAGGATGGAAGGAATTCATCAATCCCTGAAAGCCTGGCTAGCTGACAGCACTATGAAAATAACCCATCAGTCTGGAGGACAGCAATGTCAGAACTCCCGAGGAACTTTTGAGTGGACTGGGTTTTAATCAGATGCTCATAGAGGGCATCACTGCTCACTGAATGCCCACTGAATGGCTGAATGGCTGTTGGGTCACTCCGGCAATCTGTTGGTTCTCCTTTTCTCTGGTTTATGTCAGTCTCCTAGATCCTTTGTGTCACTGGTGCATGCCTATTTATACCCACGGCTGCAAAAAGCATGCTATGGTAATATCTGCAAAACCAGTATGGCACACAATACATAAGACAATCCTAGTTCACTGAGGCCTATGATGCGACACCTATCAGACTCTCTACTGTTCAAATTGTTTTTGAACTCTTCTCTAAGGCAAATTTTGCATACAAAAGGATGCTATCAGCACAACAGCATCAGTCAAAATGGAATGGATGATCTTTTAGAGTCAGTCAGGTACAAGGATAAGGCCCATCATTGTTTATGTAATAAAAATGGCCACATGTAAAACCTGAATCATTTGCATGTCCCACGATGTAAAGCAAACCAAGTTGGTTTGGGACCAGACCAAGACGACTTCCTGTTAGAATCTAACAGCAAACAGAAGCATTGTTCAACAATAAGGGAAAAATGTACAATAAATATAGGGCAGCACAGTGGATTGGTGGTTAAGCAATCAACAAGTTTGCCTCTCAGCACTGGAGTCTTGGGTTCAAGACCCAATCCGAGTGGACTATCCATGTTCTCCCTGTGTCTCTAGTTTCCAGTTTTTCCCACTTTCCAAAAACACGGAAATCAAATGAATTGGTATCTGCTACTCTAAATTGATGTGGAGTGTATGGCCAGCTATGGATTGGCACACTGTCCTGGATGAACCCCTTCTAGTGCTTGATGCAGTGCTGATTTTTAAGTGTCCTTGGGTATCTAGAAAGGTGCGATATAAGTTCATTAATTCGTATAAGAAACAATATAAACATAGGCCGGCCTATGATGAATCTGGAAAAAGTATCTACATAAGTGCTGAAGAACTGAAGTACTAAGGTGTTAAGTGTGACTTAACACAAATGACTCCAGTAGTGCACTCTTGTGTGCAAAATGCTACACTACCAATGTGCCACATTTATCTTCTATTATGTCTCCAGCCCAGTTACTGCTCACTGCTGTCCTAAATCTCAGTGAGAGGATTCACCTTTTCCTCGTCCTGTTTTCAGCAGCACTGGAATTGGAATGTTATGCATCAATGATCATGCTAGAGCTCCAGCTGATCTCTCTCTCTCTCGCTCTCTCTCTCTCTCTCTCTCTCTCTCTCTCTCTCTCTCTCTCTCTCTCTCTCTCCATCTATCTGCAGCTAGTGGCAGGGTGCAGCGAATAGCATGCAACCCGCTAAACTGAGGGTGTGACTTCACAGTTTGTGTGAAAGGCCCTTGGTAACCAGAGTGAGAGAGAGAGAGAGAGAGAGAGAGAGAGATGTGGTAGCCAGTGTTCACAGCTCACAGTTTTGTTTTTTTTCCCCTTAAATAAAGCTTTGTGCTGCCAAAAATAGCATTTTTATCAGTCTCAGATGTGGTAGTTTATAGGGCCACAGTTAGTGACCTGTGGAGAACAGCAGTATTTCAAGTCATGTACTCTCAAGACTCATGCATGAATAACATCAGGTTGTTTTTGCATTTTTAAAGATGTTTGCCTGCACCCACCATTCTGCCACAGATGACTCGTGTTCCATTACCAAGGCATTCTGGCATAAAACTAGTGTTTAATATGTTATTTGTCATGTTGTGTAGCATTCTGGAGTGCAGCCTTCTAGGCCTCGACCTCATTGTTGTGACAGAATCCATGATTTCATATCTTTGTGTTTTCATCCTTCAGTTGTTCTATTACTGCAATACCCAGCATGCATTATACAAATACAGCACATCACACAACCATTGGGAATCCCCTAGTACACTCAGCAAACGCTTCCTGTTAGCCTGGCTACTAATCAGCTGGCTGATCTGCATCACTGTCCAATGAAAACCATACATCTCCATTTTTGCCAATTTTTAGTTTTCTCCATTGGGCAGTTGTTATCAGAATTTCATGACCAATACAAAACTTTAACTACTCTTATTTTACATGAACTTCCATTCAAAGTTAAGAGTATTTTTCTTTCTCTTGTAAAGTCTCCATTTTGGAGATACATGTTTTTCATCGGACAGAAGTCTGTGGTTCATACTTGTGGAAGGAAGATGGTCTGAGTACCCCCTGCTATTTGCGTTCAAAACCCAGGTTAGCAGTGAGTTGAAGGAGACCAAGCTATCATGCTGTGTGGGTCTGAAATTCAGTTCTTTCAAACAATGTCTGAAAGAAAAAACATAAAAATAAAGTTTTAAAGGACTCTAGAATGTCAAACTATATTTATTTTATATTGTTGAATAACAAAAGTTCAGTACAAGGAAGTCACAAACCATGAACCTCAAAATTTACACGCACTCAATAATCCTGATGAAAATCTGATTTTGCCAGTAATCTGATTAACATGTATACATGCACTTGAGTCTTCAGATAATGGGAAACTCCAGGTTTACACAACCCAAGCAGTAACTGGGTTCCTGCTTTGCAATAAGCCAATAAGTACATGAAAAACCCAAACTTCATACCAAAGCGTTTGCACACATTGAGCCACAATATGAATATACATCATCTAGAAGATGAAGAATATTTAAATCCTTTTAAATGACTTAATTGGAGAATGCTGTTTGCACAACCACTTGAATTAAATTGAGTGCATGTAAAGTGCACGTTGTTCCTTTTTCAAAAGAAAATCCAGCAGAACCGAAACAGAGCTGGAAAATGGGTCAATTTGAAAGCTTCCAAACCATACCATAACACTTCAAATCAAATCAAATCAAATCAAGTTTTTTGTCACATCACATTACCCAAAAATGTAGGTGCAAGTCTCTTACAGTAGTAAACAGATGCATAAAAACACATAAGAAGAAGAAAAAAAGATAAAGATTAAACCTATATATAATATAGAGTATTTACACATTAATGTACACTCTACTTACATAATTGGATTGTAGACGTTCTGTATAAGTAGAAACTATGAAATGATGTTTGCAATCTATTTACAAGTGCACTGTGTATATGATTAAATGTAGCTGTAGTGGGAGAAGGAAGTGGGAGACAGTCTTTGATGGGGGAATGTGAGAATGTCTTTGGTGGGTGTAGTGTTATTAGACAGCTAGTTGCTGCTCCAGTAGTGAGTAAAGAGCAGGGGCAGGAAGAGTTTATGTGGTGTGAAGGTGTTATGGTGTGAGGAGACAGATGCAATGGGTTGTGACTGGCTGTGGACTGGAACACTGTGCTACTGACTGTTTAGCAGCCTGGTGGCCTTGGGGAAGAAGTTGTCTTGGAACTAACTGGTTCTGGTCCTTATGCTTTTGCACCTCCTATCATTGGGCAGAATTGAGAACAGGCACAGACTTGGGTGGGTGCAGTCCATTATGATCATTGTGGTCTTCCTCAGACAGTGGCTGGTGTATAAATCATAATATTTGGGAGCTGTTGTGCCTTATTCACCGCCCATATGGTGTGTTCTGACCATGTAAGCTCCTCAGAGATGTAAACACTGAGGAACTCGAAGCTGCTGACCCTCTCCACAGTGGTCTCATTGATGGAGACAGGGGAGTGCTCTCTGCTTTCTGAAGTCCACTATCAGCTCCTTGGTCTTGCTGATGTTTAGAAAGAAATTGTTTTGCTTGCACCAGTGTGTCAGGAGGCTGAACTCCTCGATGTAGGCTGCCTCGTTGTCATTGGAGATCAGGCCTATGTGTTATCATCAAATGTAATAATGACATTGGAGCTTTGTCTGGCTGTGCAGTCAAGTTTGTGGAGGGCGTACAGGAGCTGGCTGAGCACATAGATACTTAGGGGCTCCAGTGTTGAGGGTCAGTGAGGAGGATGTGTATCTGCCCATACTCAACACCTCCCGACAGCCCATTAGGAGGTTTTGGATCCATCTACACAGAGAGCAGTTCACACCCAGCCTCTTAACGCAGTTGCTTATGACAGAGGTCAGAGGAATCGGGCGGCAGTCATTTAAGCAAGAGATGCGGGCTGTTTTTGGAACAGGGACAATGATGACCAGTTTAAAGCACACTGGCAGGACTGAGAGGGAGAGAGAGGTGTTAAAAATGTCTGTGAAGACTCCTGCTAACTGACTGGCACATGCTTTAAGCACACTTAACAGAGATGGAGGGTGGGTTGGACTCAGAGGGTGGGTTGGACTTTAAACCCTGCCACATGCTTCTGACACCGGTGGTGTTAAATTGTGCTTCCACTATGTCTCTGTACTCATGTTTTGCTGCTTATATGGTCTTATGGAGAGGAGAACTGGCTTTTTTATACTGATACACAAACTGTTTTTGTGTGCAAAACATCCTCTATGCACTTTCTCATGAATCCAATGACTGAAACAACAAATTCATCAGTGCTGTTAGATAAATCATGGAACATCTCTCAGTCCATATGATCAAAACAATACTGGAACACTGATTCTGATTTATCCGTCCAGAAGTGAACCTCTTTGATTGTGGGTGACTCCTGTTTCAGGTGTGGCCTATAGATGGGCAGGAGCAAGATGGAGGAAGGAACTGATCTGCCAAAAAGAGGTCCGGGGGGCTTTAGGTGCAGCCTGGAAGGTAGTGTAGCAATGGTCGAGCATTCGAGATTTTCTGGCTTTAGCAGAATATGGTGATAGACTGAAAAACATTGTGAGTAGGAATCCTCCACCTGTTCAGACTAGGTGTGAAGATTTGTATCAGTTGTTTTCCGATCCTACACTTATCCCTTACACTTAGAACACCAGTAAAGTAACTAGCAGTGAAGGTGCTCTCAGTCAGTCAGTGCTGAAGTGACATGAGTAGTGTATAAAGACCGAATGAAGGAGATGTTTGTTGTGTTGTCAGCATTCCGTCAGCATTGTCAGCTGTGATCTTCTCTGTGGCCTGGCTGACCTGTGCTGCGAGGAGAGACACACACAGCTGGGGCTGTGCTGGAGATTTCACACAGAGTAATTACCTCACTCACACCATGCACAGGGCTAGGGGTTGTTTGTAGGTGTGTCTGTACAGGTGTATGTGTACATATATATGTGTATATGTGTGTATGTGTGTGTGTGTGTGCGCATATTAATATGAGTGCATTCATTTATTTGAGATGTGAGTTGCAGATACAGCTCATCTAATTCCTTATCATACTGCCAGTAGAATAAGACTCTTTGGAGTCAATAAACTTATACCTAGTGGTATTTAGTTGCAATCATAGGTTAGAAGTATGAAAGCTCCCCAGCATTGAACTATGAAGAAGTGGAGCCATATTTTCAGGAATGATGGTGGAAAGAATCCCAAGACATTATTGTGTACACAGATCAACCCTAACATTATGACCACCTCCTGTGTATGTAGAAATAAAGATGTTATTGGCATGATGAATGGACCAACAGAAAAAAAAAAACTTTCAGCAACATAACAGCAATGGTATGAGTGTTGAAAACATTTATGTCTGACTGTGTGTGTGTGGCAGAGAGAAAGGAGGAGGAGGGGTAGGACATGGAGGATCAGAGAGAAAGAAAAAAAAAAGAGAAAATAGGACTCTACAGGTTATTAGCTCTAAACAGTGAGGCAGATGAAGTGGCGGAGAGTGAGCGTAATTTGAAGGCCCATCAAGGCTCATCAGGAGCAGCAGGGGGAGAGAGCCTGACTTCATCAGCTCACTCTCCGACTTGGGCGGAAAATTACAGTAATTAAAAAGCCAGCTAAGTACTGCGCCAGGCTCTGGAGACTGAAGTGTTCTTGTGTGTGTGTGTGTGTGTGTGTGTGTGTGTGTGTGTGTGTGTGTGTGTGTGTGTGTATAGGGTGGGGGATTCTCTCTTCTCTCCATGTTCCCCCCATCCTCCTTCACCTTCCAAGGGTCCGGCTGCTGCTTCAGGCTGACCCTCGGCTCCCCCGGTGCAGGACGCCCGGCTTTGTGTGGACTCAGAGAGAGAGGGTAATTACTGCCTTGCTGCCTGATGCTGTATTGATCAGTGGAGAGAGAGAAAGGTGGCGAGGCAAAATGAGAGAGTGGAGCTGGGCCAAATCGAAAGGTAATTCCAGCCTGCGCTGTGGATAGGTCCTACTCACCCCCCCATCTCTCGCCGTCACACCCCCCCCACAGCTCAAACGTACCCTTTCATTAGGAGACAGCTGTGATATTGCCCAATCGATAGCCAACGGCGAATTGATTGGGCTGTCCGAGAGGCTTTCTTCACGAGGCTCAATCAGTGAACTCTGCCAGCCTCTTGATCCTAATACTCTTCACTGTAGCCGCAGCATCATTCAGAGGAAAATAGGCTCCGTCCCCCCACTCGGGTCCTGGTGACACCGTGGCATCTTCGCTCCATCAATATCCACCCATCATATGCACCAAAAAAGACATTTTAAAGAGCTGGGGGAATTGTCTGTAATCATATCTCTGACTGAATGAAAAGCGGCCCAATTTAGTAAATAAATAAAAAGCAAAATAAAAGTTCTGCCCGAGTGAAGCTAAACGGATCGATGGGGGGTTGAAAACAGTGAGTCAATCAGATGTGTGTGTGTGTGTGTGTGTGTGTGTGTGTGTGTGTGTGTGTGTGTGTGTGTGTGTGTGAGTGTATGTGAAAAAGACACAAGCTCCAGCAAGGTGAGGATTAAGAAAGATTAGGAGTCTAACCACCTCTGTCAAAACACTGGAAAAGCCTATTGGGGTTATTAATTATGCCATTACAAAACACAAAGTGTCCAGTTGAGTAGCTTCACTTTATCAAAGGGTTTCATCAGTTGCCTGATAGCCAAATAATACATATGTCTGTCACACATACCGCCCGCAAAACACACATGGAATTATCATTCCATTTCAAACAAGATTCCATTTGAATATAATTATAAATCACATAGACAAAATCACAAGACAATCACATGTCTTCTTTTTGGTTACTCTGATTGAAAAGAACATTAAGAAGAGCTTTCTGATACTGATACTCATCTGGAAAAAAACACAATACATCCAACAAGAACAAAGGCCATATTTACTAAAAGAATAAAATCATTGTAGTTGACAGAAAGTGAGGAGGAAAGATTCAGAGTGTAACCGCATCTGTTAAAACAATGATAGGAGTATATTGGTGTGTGTGTGTGTGTGTGTGTGTGTGTGTGTGTGTATGTGTGTGTGTGCTACTCTTGAAAAGAACAACAATCAGATCTTACTGATCCAAATTATGCTCTGAACATTCTTGTGCACTCACATAGGCAAAAACATAACAGATCCATTGAGAACAAAAGTCTTGTTTAACTACACAATCCAGCTCAGTAGCATCACCCTTTCACAACAGTTTCATTGGCTGTTAAATAGGTTGACCATATTTAGTTTTTGAAATCCAGACTAATTTCCCAAGACTAACAAATAATTTAATTAATAAAGTTTACTTTAATAGCCAATATTGCTAGATTTTGCCCTTTAACTTAACATGTCTTAAAATAATATAACAAAGCAAAACAAAGTTTTATTTAATAGAACTAAATAAATAAATAAAATGTACAAAAAGGTAAAGTCAAATGGATTTTATCATATACATTTTTTAAGGCATTTACGCTAAATTTGTGAAAACATGACCACATGTGGATGGAAAGAAGTTCAGGAAATAGATGGAAATAGATAACATTTTATATTTATACTTTACATATAAAAATTAAAAAAATTGTTTTTTTATAAAATATATATTTTTTATTTTATTTTTATTTTGGGTAGTATTAATTTTCTTCATCAAGTTCATTGTTTGAACTTTGCTGTGTTTGATGCTAAAGTTCTGAAAGTATTAGAAAATAGAGAAAATCAACAAAACTATAGTGACATAATATAATAAAAAAAATCCTCTATGTCATGCACAAAATATTGTGCATTTTTTCCCTGCCGAGAAAACCCCCCCAAAAAAAAAAACAAAATGAAAAGGAGGAAATTCATTACTTGTGGGTAATCGTGATTAATCTCAGAATATTTTTGTGATTAACACAAAAATAGTCGACACCAGTAGTTTACTTACATTTGCCTTTAGTCATTTTTAGGTTGTGCTCAGTTGGCTGTGATGGGAAACACTAGATGTTGACCAGTAGTGGTGGTGAGAAGGTAAAAAACTACACACACTACAGTGTGTGTCTGACTATTCAGACAGCATTCTGAGGCAGGTAGGTACACAGTCATGTCTACATCTAAAGGCAGTCTAATCTAGGTTTCTGTTTAATTTGGTGGAATTTTTAAAAGATAATAACTATTGACAGTAGTGTTATATGATCATATCTAGTCTGTGGATACATTTGTATCATAAGGGGATATTGTTGCTTTAGTGATTCGGTTACAGTGACCTTCGTCACTAAACCACCTTCTTCTGGGAAGCAAGGCATTAAGTCTGCAATCTACACTTTCAGACACAACCAGTGTGTGGCAAATGTAGAAACAAATGCTGAAACTAAATCAATGTAAAATCCTGGACATTTTAAAAAAATTCCGAAATCCTGGCCGGATGCATCCCAAAAGGAGGATATGTCTGAGATATGTCACTTTATTGTAACCTAAAAAATGTGTTTGCCATGGCCCATAGGCTGCTATACACTCCCACAGACACAGACATTTGTTGTCAATCCAAACTCAATCTCAGTAACAACAAAACACCAAGACAACAAAGTTTGCAGCTCAAATTGAAGGGTTGCTATGGGCTACAACATGCCTAATTGACAAACATCAGATGGTTGATAAAGGTCTGTGTTTGTTTGTATGGGGTTCTTAAATTAATCCTTTCAGCTTGTCAAAGCAGTGGTATAGAGTCTGAGCCCAGGTGAGGCATAAATCAGCAGATGTACTCTCTCAGCACGGATCGCTTGCATTCATTGGATTGCATTCTGTTAAGATGAGCTGCCAACAAAATGCTAGCTAGCAAACACCAATATGATATCTACCATGAAATACAGCCTGTCAATATGAGCACCAGACGCACACCGCACATTTCGGACTTCAAATATCTTCAGACCCATTAAATGTGTTGTGCACTTTGAAGCAGTCTTGGTAAAAGTACTTACTTCATCAAATGTCTCAGGAGCTCTGGGTATCTTTTATGTACTTGTAAATATTTCTTTGGGATGCAACAGCATCTGATCCTAGATCAGTGTGTTTACTCTGAAATAAATTATATATTTACATCACTGGCTTCTCAAACACCAACTGCAAGATGTTCTGAAGAAGCTTGTCCTGAAGAAGCTGGTCATTCAATTTCAATGCTCATTGTTTTGGGTACAGAGCAGACTGGTGACCTTGACCACATTGATTTATTTACTTTCATCCTTTCATATTTATTATTCCCTGTAGGAATTAATCGAACATTTCTATTTATACGTTTCATTGTTTATGTGTAATTAATGATTATTATTTTATTATTGAATTGCCAGATTTATGTAAGAGCTTAATGCTGTTTGCTTTAGATGTGTAGAATTAAACTACCTATTAACTAACTTGTTCTTTTTGGATTGGTAGGAAAAACTATGACAAGGAACAATGCATTCATTTATTTTTATTTTATTTAAATGTAATTTTATCTACAAATGAGTTCTATGTATGTAGTATAATGTAGTATATATGTAGTAATGTAGTATAATTACTTATCAGTGTGTTAACCACATGCATAAATGATCTAATTAGCCTCAGATCATGTTGAGTTGTTAAGTCATCTCAAATGTTTCTGGATGTCATATAAATGATCAGAATACACTGTATACCTAAAAGAGTAGAAGTCAACTTGAGGCCTTAGCAGTGTGTATATTAAAGTATTTTAATTATTACTTAAAAAAGTTTCAGGTAAGTCAGTTTATGGCCTATAAGCTTACATAACTTGGTAGCTAGCAAACGTCATGTGTAGGGTAATGGAAGGGCAATGGACATTTGTGCATTATTTCTTTCAAGGAAAACACCAAACTGATCTCAGATCACTCATATAACTTTAAGTTCATAGAACCCCTAGAAAGAAGATAGATGGTTGAAAGTTGACCCGAGTCTTCTCAGCAGAGTGCTGCAATTAGTGTTGTCAAAAAGAGGCTCTGACTCGGGCCTTGAGCTGAACAAAGCCCTCATCTGCCTGCAAGTTTCTTCTCTTTATTTTCGCTTTGCTCTCAGAACAAAAGAAATGCACAGCCTGTCTGTCCTGTCTGAGGACTCTTATTCACACACTTCAGCTAAACGCTAGTCAGGGTTGAGAAGGGCTTGTGGAGTCCAGGTCAATGTGAGATGGAGTGCTAATGACAGTCAGAGGGTTTTGGAATAATAGAGGTGACTGGCCGACGAGGTTACGAGAAAGATTACGAGCGGAGAATAGGGAGACGATGTTTCACAAAGGTCCAATAGAATTGCTGAGAAGGGACGAACTGTTGTCAGAACATTTATTATGTTGGAGAAACTTAACATAATGATGGCAATTGCAAAGTGCTCTTGAGGGAAGTCAAGCTGTTATGGAAGAGAGGTGATATGATCCCTTTTTAGCTTCAATGGGTCATTATTTCGAGAGACAATTCAAATGACCACATAATAGGCCATTGATTATACCACCACTATCAGAGATAGACAGCCTTGAGGCCAATTACTGAAAAGGACAGATCCCTATACACGCCGCCCGACAGAGATGAAAGAACAGCCTCTGTTTCTCGCAATTTAAACTCATTGTCATGAAATAAAAATGTGCCACTATATCAAGAGTAGGCTTATTCAAAACATCTTCACAATGGAGGTGTGTGAGAGGCTAATATCTGTTCACTTTTTTTGTTCATTTAAGCTGTCAAAGAAAGAGACAGTTGCTTGAGATGAAAGGCTGAGATGAAACACGAACAGGCGCACACACGCTCCAAATCAGGAATCAGGAATTTGGCCGGCAGCTGGTGCACAGTACATTGGGCACATGTGAATGTGATTTACTTTGGAATGATGCCAGTTACACTTGATAAGCGTCTGCAGAGGTCGGGCAACAGTTTATGAGTGTGTGCATATGTGTGTATGTATTTTGTGTGTGTGAGCAGATTAGCGTGAGTCTGTGTGTATGTGCATGAGGCTTCCAACTGTTTGCTCTCTATCCTCCCAAACACCTTCCCCACCCCACCCCCGTCCTTAACTGGGGCATACTGGAATGATTCCTCTTCGTTCTATTGACACCATGGCAGGTGTTCTTTCCACTTCCTCTCTGTGCACCCTGGGAGATGCTAATCCCCTTCAGGAGGTCTGATTCTATACCACCTCCTGAAACCCCCCGCCCAATCCTATTGCCTGACCAACACAGGGGGCAGGTGCACATGCTTTGCACGCCTTCAGAAAGCTCACTTGCTGCTTTCAGTTCCACTGTTGTTATATTGTCTTTGGCTTAATTGAGTATTTTGGCCATCTACACTCTAACAAATAGTTATGGTTCAAAGACCAAGGTTTGTTATAGAGATTTTCACATCAAGTGAAGGTTCTTTGAACGTTTAACCTTTAGACCCCTACTCCAGTTTTGTGGGATGTTTTCATAGTTTGATGTACTTTTATTTGCCAAAACATTACAAAAGTATTTATAGGAGACAGTCACACATGTCAGATATCATTATTGTCAGGTGATCCTAGATTACTCAAATTTGTCATGATTTGAGATGTAAAAATTAACAGAATATAGATATTTGAGTGAATATGAATATCTTTTTTGTTTGGCTTATAACAACTTAAATTCCCTATTGGATCTTTCAGAGTGTTCCTGACACTCTGAAAGATCCTGACATGGAAGTATATCGAAGTAGATCCTGAGATGGAAGTAGATCCTGACAATGGAAGTATATCGATGAGTTATTTGAAATTAATTAAAATTTCTTCAAAATACATGAAAACACTTAAAAAAAAAAAAAAACGGAATATCTTTTATATTGAACATTGTGAAAAAAAAAAACAAAAAAAAAAAACATAACCAAACAGAGCAAATAGCCCCTCCCGTCTCATTTTCCTCTATAACCCAATATCTGGGTTAGCCCCACCTATTCTCACCGATCAGTCAGAGTCTGCATGCAGGTTGAGCATGTAAATGTGGAGAGACCAGTAAATATGAACTACCATTAAAACTGGGATTTAATTCAGAGCAGGATTACTCGCTGATAATTCATCACATATTGTTCTTGTAGTTTGTCTAGAAAACAGCATGTAACTGCCCACAGTTCTGGGGTTGTAAGAGTTAAAAGGTTTTGTATACTCACTTTGCAGTTCTACAATTACAGACTGTAGTTTCTCTGCATATACAGTGCATCCAGAGAGTATATAAAGCCTTATGTCATCAATGGATTCATATAATGTTTTACCCCAAAATCCCTCACACAATACCCCAATATGTCAAATTTAGAAACGTTTGTTTGAAATCTTTACAAATGAATGAATAAATAAATAAATAAATAAATAAATAAATAAATAAATAAGACTGAAAAAAATATTACCTACATAAGTATTTATAGCCTTTGATCAATACTTTGCAGAAGCACCTTTGGCAACAATTACAGCCTCAAGTCTTTTTGAGAATGATGCTACAAGCCTGGCACACCTATTTTGGGACATTTCTCATTTCTCATTTTTCTTTGTAGAACCTCTCAAGCTCCATCAGTTAGATGGGGAGCGTTTGTGCCCAGCAATTTTTAGATATTTAGATATAGAGATGTTCAATTGGGTTCAAGTCTGGGTTCTGTTTGGGCCACTCAAGGATATTCACAGAGTTGTCCCGAAGCCATTCCTTTGTTATCTTGGCTATGTGCTGAGGGTCGTTGGAAGATAAACCTTCATCCCAGTCTGAGGTCCAGAACACTCTAGCCACACTGGACAACATTATCACATAGGATGTATATGTACCTTGCTGTAGTCATATTCCCTCAACCATGACTAGTTTCCCAGTTCCTGCTGCAGAAAAAAAACACACAGCATTACACTGCCACCACCATGCTTCACTGTAGGAATAGTATTGGCTAGGTAATGATCAGTTCCTGGTTTCCTTCAGACATGATTCTTGGCATTCAGTCCAAAAAGTTAAGTATTTTTGTTTGTCATGGTTTGATAGTCCTTTAGGTGCCTTTTGGCAAACACCAGACATGCTGTCATTTGCCTTTTACTGAGGAGTGGCTTCCAGCTGGCCACTCTACCAGACATGCCTGATTGGTGGAGTGCTGCAGAAATGGTTGTCCTAATGGGAGGTTCTCCTCACTCCACAGAGCAAGGTTGGAGCTCTGTCAGAGTGACCATTGTGTTCATCGTCACCTCCCTGACAAAGGCCCTCCTACCACCATCACTCAGTTTGGCTGCGTGGCCAGCTCTGTGAAGAGTCCAAACTTCTTGTATCCATTTTGGAATAAGGTAAAAAGTGAAGCACTGTGAATACTTTCCAGATGCACTGTATTGTTATTCTCCTTTCAGCCTGTTTTTTAATGGTCAGAAATGTATAGGACCACCAAAGAGCAGGTATTATGTGGGTGGTGGTCATTCTCAGCACTGCAGTCAGTGATGGCATATTAGTGTGTGCTGTGCTGGTATGAGTGGATCAGACGGCAATGCTGCTGGAGTGTTTAAACCCCTCAGTGCCACTGCTGGACTGAGAACAGTCTACCAACCAAAAATATCCAGCCAGCAGAGTCCTGTTGAAGGACTAGAGGATGACCAACAGAAACTGTGCAGAAACAGATGAGCTTTTGTCTCTGACTTTACATCTACAAGGTGGAGCAAATAGGTAGGAGTGTCTGATAGAATGGGCAGTGAGTGGACACACCTCCAGCAGCACTGCTGTGTCTGATCCACTTGTACCTGCCCAACACACACCAACACATCACCACCATGTCAGAGTCACTGCAGTGCTGAGAATGACCCAACACTCACACATTACTTGCTCTGTGGTGGTTCTGTTGGGTCCTGAGCATTGAAGAACAGGGTGAATGGAGGATAACAACGTATGCAGGAAAACGGATGGACTACAGCCTGTAATTGTAGAAAGTGCTCCTGCATGGTCAGTGGAGCTGGTTAAACGGGCCATGAGTGTAGAAATAAGGGTGTGGTCATAATGTTATGGCTGATCGGTGTATGTTCACACTTAATCAACATAATTCAAGATAGTAGATTTGATGTTTGTTGGCACAGGATGTAGAGTATGTGATGCAATTACATTTTCAAACAGTAAATATTGATTTTCATAAATTGTTTTCATACATGCCTTGCATATAACCAGCACATTTTTTATATAAATGAACTGTCTTTACAGTTTTTGAGGTAGAACTGCATGTGAACTTTAAGAAATACTAAGTGAGTTTGTGAGAATGGGTTAGAATACTACAAACTAGGTTAAATGCTAATGTTCATTACAAACAGTAATGGGAAATGCTTGTAATTTTAAGAATGCCCTTAACCCTGTTGTCCTTGTTGTGTCTCCCTAGGAGTACTGGACTGGAGAGATGGACAATTTTAACTTTTCCCTTGAAAGGTTTTTCCTACTATTTCTAAATCATAATAAAGTGATTTCATAATTATTACAAATTGAGTGTCTTCACTTTCTTTTTTGCTGTGACCCTGTAACAAAACCATGTAACATAAAATGGTTAGTGTTCCGAACATTTTGGGAAACCAACCCCTTGTTCTTTAAAGTATCAAAAGTAGTTTAGACTGGGAAATGCTAGGCTAACAAACACTGGACTTTGTCTCTGTAAATACACATGCAAAACATCTTCAGTTATTTGGGACATAAAAATCAATGTGATTCAGAAAATGGTAAAACATGTTTTATAGAGTGAATGGAGTTCCAGCTTTAGCTTAAATAAGATATGTGAATGCTGTTTTTTTCTATGACGATAGTCTAAGATAAAAATATCATTTGAAGCTAGTGTAGTCTGTTAGTCTGGCAATGTTAGTCTAGCACCTCTACTTCTAAAAAAAATTACACCTAATAAAATTTACACCAGTCACCAAATATACAGTGGTTATATTTTGGCTTGCAGAAAAAAATGACAATGAGGACACATGGACACACATTATGGTTAGAAAGTTTTGGCTTGGGGTCTTTAAGTAGGCTAAATTTGTAGGAAAGGGGCAGTGTCTTTTTATGTAAAAAAGTATGTTTGATAAAAAAAAATATATCAATAAACTAAAGTCAAGTAAAGTCAAACTGATTTTAGTTCATTTCAATGTGCTACCTAAAACTTTTACTTAGCAAATTAAGATTTTAAAATTGAACAAACAAAACTACACTGATATATTATAATAAACTGTTCCACTAGCCAGTTTGTCACATGTCCCACACTACACATTAATTTGCTTTGACTTGACCCCCCCCCCCCCAATAAATAAATAAATAAATAAATAAATAAATAAATAAATAAATAAGATTGATCATGATTATTCACAGAATATTGTTGGGATTAATGTAATTGAGCTTTTTAATGTAACAACATCACTAATAAAACTAATTCCATTGTGTTGCTCTTACATTTGTCTTTTATTTTACATATATACTCATATTAAAAGTGTCACATATGACAGGAGAGCAGGAGGTGGATGTAAGCACAGGTAAGATTTTATTTACAAACTTAAAAAAACACCAAAGAAACAAAACAGACAATAAAAAATAGAACAATAAACAGACTAGGAATAAATCAACAAACTAAAAGATATGGAATAAACTGAAAGAAACAGACTAGGATACTGAGATAAAGGGTCCAAACATGACAGTGCTACAAATCACACAACAACAGACAAAGATACACTGAAAAAAGGGCTATTTATACACAGACAGAGATACTTAGAGAAGATAATGAGAGGGCAGGGCTCCAAATGAGGTACAGGAGGAAGACAAGAATAGACAAGGAACAGAATGGAAACAAGACTGGAGAAAAAGTGCGACTAAAAGCTTCAGTTTTGAGAAGAAAGTAAAAATGATTGTGATATATTGCAATTGTGTGATTAATTATTATATTTTGTAAAATTCAATCAACAGTCATAGTTTATTTCCTTTTTTTTTTTTTTTAATCAAAGTCCTTATAGGCAACCAGTAGGCACAAGCTAGCTATTCTAATTTTTATTTGAAGGGTGAGATTTTATTCATAATTAGATGCCATGTTGAACACGACATCTCCTTCAGTATCCTCATTTATAGCATCTCTGTTCTTATGCTATGGAGTGAAGTAGTTTGATCATTGGTTCATGTAGATGCAGGTACATGTAGACCAATAAGGTGAGAAGGGAGGTCTCAAACAGATGCGTTTAAGAAACAAAATCTCAAATTTGCAAAAAAAAAAATTATATAGTTTTTCACATTTCAAGCAGGACATGGCAATTTGTATTTTTTATTTGTAATAGTATTATTTGAACTCTGTGTTTGAACAGCCTCCTTCTCATTTTCCTCTGTAACCCAATATCTGGGTCAGTGATGTCCTTATCCTCATCCCCTCTCACTGAACTGTCACAATCTGCATGCAGGTACATTTGAACTGAGCAGTAAGCATGAACTTTATTGCTCCAAAGGCATTTTAACTGGTATTTAATTCAGTTGTAAATTAGTGAATGTAGTGGTTTTCCAAGCAGGGTTACTCACTGATAATTCTTCACACAATGACGGGACCACCATACTATGATAGTCCGTAGTTTGTTATGATATGTGCATCATGTCTGTAGGGTACTCTGATCCTGAGATATGAAACCTACAAAGCATGTAACTGCATGCAAAAGTGCGTATCTCAGGTTCTAACAGTTAAAAATGTTTAGAACCCTTTGTTCTGAGGATGTAAGCATAAATGGGGGTATAAAGGTCTTTGCCTACCTTCAGTAACCAATAAACAATGTAAACACATGGATACAAGGTAACATAGTTATCTGTTTAAAGCACACTTTTACATGAGCCAAAG
The DNA here is from genome assembly GCA_034509495.1 of Acestrorhynchus altus. Classification (NCBI taxonomy): domain Eukaryota; kingdom Metazoa; phylum Chordata; class Actinopteri; order Characiformes; family Acestrorhynchidae; genus Acestrorhynchus; species Acestrorhynchus altus. The sequence goes on from CM067512.1 coordinate 20,825,015, forward strand.
GTAGCCAATATACTCACACTCGTAAAGAAGCCCCCACTGGATGATGAAACAATGCAAGACATCATTCAATGCCAATTAAGCATTCAAACCCCATCGCCAAGCTGTTCTCATGCACCGTCAATCACTCTGTGACACGTCATGTTAATTATCACAATGACAGTTCTGATGGTCATTACATTGCAATAGAAAAAAATTAAGATGGCATATGTATTTTATTATCTTGGAAACCTCTAAGAAAATACATTACACATGCGCCTGTGTGTGTGTGTGTG
>CM067512.1:20827786-20900286 GCA_034509495.1 Acestrorhynchus altus
ACCTGCTCACCATCACTGCTCACATATTAATCATAAGTCATGATGCATCCAGACAAAACTTTCTAATCCTCTGGAGAAACTTTCCTAGGCAGAAAAAAGCTGTGGAAGCTCTAGCTTGTTTCGGGAGCCATGGAGGGGGGGATGTGGAGAGATGTCACATGCTGGATGCTAATTGTTATATTTCAGGTCAAGCAACCATGTGCATGCTGCCCCCTCCCCACCCAATGCACTCTCTTTGAAAAACTCTTGGACATTTTTTTCATCCAGACATCCACGTCCGGCTGGAATTCCACTCCATCTCCATTTCTCTCTGATGTTCCTCCAGAGCCTAATGGATTGTGAAAAGACTGACAGGATATAATCTACAAAATGGAGAATCTCTTTTTTTGTAAACTGAGGTGAGGAGTGCTGAACAGTCAAGAATGAGTTTGTGAAGTGATAAAGTGCTTTAAAGGTAAAAGGAGGAAATGCTCTTAGAAACAAAGGTGTCAGAAGGAGTTCTATGGAGAATAAGAAGTTCTTTGAAAAAACAGGCCTATACCAAAGCTTCAGTAGGTGCTGCTGGTGTTTTTGTTATTGTTATGCCTAATTAATTACCATGACCATTAATTTGATGCTTAAATGGACATTACCATGGAATTATACAATCAAAAGTCAGAGGTCACAACAGTCCTAATAAACATGTTATATCAAAGATCTTATAAACATGTAGTTCTGGGCTTGGGCAATTAATAAAGACATTCAATCTCAAACACAGTTTATAAAGAGGCCAGCAACACACCAGAGAGTTAGAGAGCTGGTGTGCAGCAAAGTGAGCTGTCTCAGACACCAATACGATGGGAAGAGGCTCACTAACATGTTTCTGTTTGAGTATTTTAGTGTTCCACAGTAGGTTTTATCCATTATCTGTGGCCTGTACCAAAACAGCATAATCCACCCCAGCTAAAGAGCCTTTTATCTGAATGGTTCATATGAAGATCCATCTATTGAAATGCTCTTCTCTCCGAATGCCTCAGCAGTCCAGTGCACTAGCACTAAAATCCATGGATCACAGGTCACACTGGATCATGCTGCTTGCCATCAGAGAGCAAAACTGGCCATGCTCTCTCTGTGTGGGTAGATGCCGCTCTCTCCCCGCATCATACCTAGCATGAGGCTAGTCAGTACAGGTGGTCTGTTAGCCATTGTATTGAAGCTGGGAATGGGGCACTTTCCTCTGAGCTTATTGGCTGCCCAGCAATGATGAAATTGACATTTTGTTTGTGATTGGGGGAGAGTCCTAATGGGGGTGGGTAATTTTCTCTTCAAGGAATGATCTTTTGTAGGTCCTCTAAGGTCGCTACGGCTGGTTTATACTATCATAAAAAATTATTCATGTAAAATTAAAGTATAGCAAGGCTACAATAGAAGCGGCATGGAAGAAAACTCCCTTCCTACAAATGTCTTGTGTGATTTCTAAAAATGCATGAGCTCCAGGAATATTACACATGAATGACAACAATCATCTACTCAATCAGACAACTAACAAACCATAAACTTTACCACTGGATTATTGCTTAATCAATCACACTAGTAGTGCCTGGGACTACAGAATATGTCCCACATTGTTATTAGCCTGTTAACATTGTTAATATGTCCCACATTTCAAATAGCCTAGAGCTAACATCTGCTGTCCACCGTCTCTCTTCACTCCAACTGCACATTTCACATCCATTAGCTTGCAACTAATTGATTCATAGCAAACAGTAACTCTGCTGCTATTGTTCTCACATGCTACTGTATGTAGGCTACACCTAAGCCCTGTTTCAATGCTGTTTTAAGAGGCATTCATCAACACAGTTCCTTGGGGGAATCCCTGTGGTTATCTTAAGGACTGAGCTATTACTTTATGAGAACAAAAGGGTTGGTTAAAAAACAGCACAATGGATTAGATTTGTTGAGACTTCATCACTGAGCTCTCATGTGATTATATTTGCTAAGAAATGAAATAATAACAGCATAATAGTTAATAATTGAAAAATGCAATATTTTTAATATTCAGGTTGACATTTCTGTAGCGTCTCAATTTATTACAGAAAGCTAAATCTACCAATAATGAATGACACAATACAATGGAAATATTTTCACTTCTGTACGTCATCATTGGTCACATTTGGTATGACCATTATTTTAAGTTCTGTAACAAGGCATAGAAGCTTTTTATAGAAAGCACAGCATTTGGCTGTGAGAATAGCTGAGCTGTGCTGCTGCCAAACATACAGAACATAACAAATATAGCTATGTACATTCCAAATGATTTTGCTGGTACAGTGACCCTAATAGGGAGAATGGTGTCTCTGTGATTCCCTCTTTGCTACAACACCATGGAACTTTGATGGAACTGCTAGGGACATCTTTAAAGAGATTTGTGCAATGGTGTATAACAGAGGTTCTTAACCTTTTTCACTGTGTGACCCCCTTTGAGGCTCCAGTAAATTTCGCAAACCCCCTACCCCTGGGAAAAAACGGTATGAATAACTCATAAAAATAAGAAAATAATAATCATAATTCAGTTCTGATGTTCCTGGATGCGGGCGTTTTGCATCCCTACTTCCAATTCAACCTTCTAAAAAATGCTTCATTTTAATCCAGCCTGGATGACGTGCCGAGCCACAACGTCCATTTGTGAAACTCAATCAAGATTCAGATCGAAGAGTCGAGCAGAACGGCGAGTGAGTCAGTTTGATTCAGTGAAAAGACATTCTAAAAATGCTCTATTTTAAGCAGCAGTGGTTTGTCCTTCATGCGAGACACTCCATCAAGACTAACCTTCCAGATAATGTTAGGGACTCAGACACAGCCACAATCTTCAGGTCTAGATTGAAAACATACTTGTTTAGTGTAGCATTTGGTAAATAATGTCTTAGCTTAGTTACAGGCTGCAGATGCATGGGTTCATGGACACTGGGATTTATGGCAAACTGGGATGTTGGTGCCTGACTCCTTCTCGTGATCACTCAGGTTTGTGATGGTGGAGTGGTTGGACAACAATATTTATGGGATCCCATGTTTATGGTACCTTCCGGTTCTCTGCTTAGTTAGGGGACACTGGACACTGGACCTATCTATTCTAACATTCTGGTGTACTTATGTAATGTTAGTTCGCTGGTGGACATAGTAACAGTAGCAACTATTGTGGTTCTAGGTAAATTTCTACATAGTTGCTGATGGCGGGTGGGCAACAAGTCCAGGGCAGTGTGGGAAACTAGTCCAGGTCCAGTAGATGGAAGGTGTGAAGCCAATGTGAAGTTTTGACAGGGGACCTTGGGGCCCTACTCAGATGGGGCAGGGGAGCTCAAAGTTAGCATTTAATTAAGGTCATCATTAACTCGGAAAAGGTACAGAGATGTAATTAGTTTGATGTTAACATTTATAGAGAATAGAGAATGTAAACATTACCAGAGTGTGGCAAGAGCCTAACTATGTATATGTTCTTTGACCAGAGGAGGAGGGGTCCCCCCTTGTGAGCCTGGTTCTTAGTTTGCCCCAATTATGCAGCAAGCCCCCTTGCTAAAATCTAGCTTCAACACTACGAAAAGTAAAATTAATGACATTTAATTTTTTTATTATCTGTGCAATTTGGAGCAAGGAAATTGCTTCTGCTATTCAAAAAAATACAATCCCTGCTATTTCCCTCCTGGTGTATCCTTCAAGTGACCACTGATGTAGGCCACATTTTGAGGGGCAGTTTCAGAAGATGTATTGAAAACTGTAATGGTGCTGAAAACACTCAACTGAAAGAGCTAGTTGTCTGCTCAAAGATCAGGCTAACGACAGCAGTGTGACCGAGTTGTGCTTTCTTTGGCGATGAAACCGCTGCTGGTGACCCCTTTGACTCGGAGAGCAGTGTCAGTGCGAGTCAAAGGAACCGTAAGGGATCGGGGACAGCGCAGTGACCCCAGGCCAGGCTCAGCTAACGACAGACGGCCTGTTTGGACGTCCAGAGTGTGGGGCCGTGCGCACGCGCTGCTCAGCCATCCGCTAGCGCTTATGCAGATTTCTGACGGCAGCCTGAGAGACTGGCGTTCCCCCAGGTGCCGAGGAGCGCCTCCTTAATAACAGGAAGTGACAGCGAGCAGACGGCCCACTTCTCCCTGCATGCCATTCCGCCCAGGACAGTGCCACTTAAACGGGTGTCTGCTAAATTGGGTGTCGAGAGGAGGGAGAAAAAGCAAACATCAGCCTTTTGTCTTTATCTTGAGTGACTTGCACTGTAGCGCAAGGCAGCTGGAGGACCCACACAAACACTCCGGTCTGGGTGACAATTTAACGGATTGGAGACGGCTGGGGAAGACGTGGTTTAGGGCAGAGCATGCCACAGCTGATGGGGAATGGGAGATTGAATCGGAATTGTTAGTTGTTACGTTTTAGATTTGTCCCTCAGGAAAACACAATGCAAAACTGTATGACTGACTATAGGGTGTGTAACGGGGTCTTAACAATGTGTTGCCTGTATCCCAGTGAACAGAGAATGTTAGAAGAAGAAGTTCAAAAACATTTTTAAAGGCTCCAGGTAGGTTACCTGTAGTTCAAAATATGATATGATGATTTTGATATCACACCAGTATGTAATATTTAATGACGGTGACATGAAATGTTTCCCAATTTGATTGAGTTGGAGCATTTATTTGAGCAAAGGTTCTAAATAATGAAGCTTTCTGCCATTTTTAAAATAAGCCTACCAAATTTGAAAAGCTATATTCAGTTATGATAAGTAAGTAAATGTTAACGCATGATAAAAAAAACATCAAATAAAGACATCCTAAGAACGTCCAGAACACTTGACACATCGTTCCAAGAGTCAAAACCTTCTACTAACCACAATTAGTTTGCTGGGGTTGTTCTTTACTGTTCCAAACAGAATCTATTAAAAAATTCAACATGGACCAGTAGTTGAAACCACAGCAAAACCAGCAATAATAACACTTATCAGTAACAAGTGCAAAGGGCTGGCATTGTCACTCAGCAGTGGAAGACTCCTTTTGTGCTATTTCTTTCTTCCAGTGGGATTCAGCTGAATGAACCACACTTAAAGCCCCAGCTAGGTCTCCACTCGAAAACACGCTGGTCGCCCGAGCCTCGTCTTTTAAGACAATATCGTTTTGTTTTGGGGCTTGCAGCTGGGAATCAAATGACCAGTGAAATCCGACGGCTGGTGTGTTATTTCACGCCAAGGGCGGCGACTGGATGTATTTATTTTCGCACAATGGAGACACTACCAGGCCAGGAGCTCTTTCATTTCCGTCCACAGGGGTGTTCGCTCTCCACAGAGCGCAATTAGAAGCCCCGTCACCTCCCCAGCCGGCCCGCCCCAGCAAGGGAGCGCCTCCGGCCTCTGCCGCTCCTGACACTGATCCTATGGAGAGCCCCTCCTTGCGCGGGAGCTTCAATTAAGACCCCACACTGATTCCATTTTACTCCTGTTTTTATACATAGCCTGCTGATTCAAGGGGAAGCGAATTACAGAATTGTTAAAGGATTGAAAAACGCTACAGCATTGAATTTCATTATTATTCATGATTTTTCTGCATGGGGTTTCATTAGATGACATTTTGGTGTTCTTGCCGGAATATTCTCACACTAATAGCAATGAATAAAACACCAGTTAGTCCTAAACTCATGTATGCGCATAATGCTAACCAACTCCTAGTAGGTCTACTTCATCATTAGACGCCAATGTCTGCTTTAAATATCAACATCACTGGCTTTATTAGATGGACAATAGCATTGGTAGCTTATTCTGATATGGTTGGCATTAGCATTTTAAGGCTACACAACCCAATTAGACTTGGCTAGGAATATTGTATTAAAAGGAGCCTGGAAGCAGCAGATGAAGACAACCCAGTGGAATGCTTGTCTGCTGTGATATTACTTGAAATTCTGAGCAATAAGGCTGTCCATAGGTTTATAGAGGCGGGCGAGGGGGTGTAGGAGCCGGAGTTTCCCGCTCAAAGACATCGCTGCCGCTTTCTGACAGGTGCCGGTTGGCATTGGGAGATTTCAAGTTGTGCGGCTTTATCGCGTGTGAGCAGTGCGTGGGCGTGCTGTACTGCAGGCTGTGCCATAACTCAAGAGTACAGTAGCCTCAAACTTACAGAAACCAACTTACGGAGATCAGAAACTGGGGACTTTTACAATGTTTTAAATTTTCATCAAGAGCAAACGTTTTCAATCACAACAATAAAGATAATGTTCATCCTGCATAAAACAAAACAATTTCTACCTCAGGCCTTAAATACTTTTTACTTTTACTTTTCCTATCAATGTTGCATGATGGAGTGGTTGGGTTGAGCTTAACGGACCCTGTCTAACATGAAAAAGCAACAAATAAACAATGCACAAGAAGGTCAAATTTACCCCTTCGGTTCAAATGATGTCATGTCCTCTTTGTGATGTCATATAAAGCAACAATATAGTATTTATAATTATGGAAGTGAAAGAAATTACACTGAAAATCTAAATTATTGTTTTATTAATAATAAATATATATCAAGGACACACAAAATAATTTAAGTTTGATTTAAAAAAGGATGTGTTTTGTGATATCTTACATATAAATGTCATGTTGGTCAAAATAGAAACAAAATGACCTTTCACTAATCAAAGGTAATTAAAAGTAGTATCTTTGACCATTCAATTGAGCTACAGTTGAATTTGACTAATTTACACATTTTCTCTGAAAAAGGAATTGAATTTAATTTTATCATCTTGACTTTGTCCACACAGAGTATCTGAACTCATACATTTTTCTATGTTGATGTTAATTAATGTGCTTAAACAAGAATTATGTAAAATGATGAAGTTTTCAAATGTGTTTTCCTTATATCCTCTATTAACTTTTAAACTCATAGCCTTCAATTTTGAGAGAGAAAACAAAATGTATTTTGTGTGGCTACTAAAGAAATCTAACCAGACAAAACAAACAAACAAACAAACAACTAAACAGACAAAAATAAATATAACAAATTACAAAAAACAAATTAACAAATAGTACAATATGTCTGCATATATGTTATGGTGAAGTTAAAAAATTCTAAGTGAACTTCAAAAATGAGCAGGTCAATGGCATAAGCCATATCAAAGAGAAGTTTAAATGTTTTCATACTCACAAGAAGCTAAGTTAGAAAGGTTTACAATGACATTAGGTGATAATTCATTAGTTTTCTTTTAGATTTATAATAAACTATAAAGGCCCAATCAATTTTGACCAGGAACAGAAATCTGATCAACAAGGAATGAGCACAACAGGAGAGTTATGATTTATTGTATTAACAAGACCACTTAAAGTAGGTTGAAGCTTTGGAAACACTTTGGTGCATGTATTTCATGACACATTGAGGATGCAAACAGCTGTAGTGTGTATTTCAAAATAGTCTCATCCACATTACCTCTTGTGTCAATATTGTAGTTTAGTGCAAGTTCTCCATCCAAATGTAGTTCGATCTTTATGACATGATGCAGTCCATCCTGCACACATTTTTATGGTTTAATTCAACCTTGCTCGCCCCTCTCGCTGCCCACCAATCAGCCTTGAAAGCTTGATCACACCCAAATAGCCACTTGTCAGTTTTTCTGGACAGAGATTAAGCCTAGTTTCGCACTAAATTACACTGTCAATGGGGATTCTCAGCTGATGATCCTTTTTAGTCTAAATGGAAGCTAATAGCCCCTGATCTAGTATCGGCCTGGCTGACCATGCCAGGGTCTTGGGTCTGTTCCGGTTTCAAGCTGTTTGCATGCTTAGGCTTATGTCTGGCTTCCTGAATCTACATTGGGTTTGAATTAGTATTACGGCCATTTTTTTGTAGCTCAAAGAAACTGGTTGGATACAAACTTGTTGTTTGTAGTCTTACAACTTCTGCATATGCATTTTGAAATACTGAATAGGCTATGTTTTTTTTTTCTTTTCGTATTTATATATATTTTGTACAAAATTACAAAAATACATGTCTTGTATAACTGTATAATTATAGTGTTATTACATATAAATATGATATAATTTAATGTATTGAATAACATCCATAATAGATTTCTTTGAATTGCCAATACTCAAAGTATGACCTGCACAGCATAGAGGCCCTCAGAGATGTGTTTATGTTGAACTGTGTCTGTTCTAATGTGATGAGGAGTTTCTACAGTACAAAAACTCTCTTGTTGTTGAGAGAAAGGCTTTTAAATAATAAGTTTAGGTGCCCTCCAAATTCAACCACAAAAGACTAAGAGGTAAATAATAATAATAAATTAAATTGTGATTTTGCAGAGTGGAAAGGCTTAAGCCATAGTACTTCCTAGCTGTATTTGACCCAGCCTTAGGAAAACATCCAAACTGCATTACTCTTCAATCACAAACCCATATTTTTTCCATAGCAAATAAAGCATTATGCACTAATATTACAGACAAACACCCCACAGTGAGCCCCTCAGTGCTGGTGCGATAAAGTAGCCGGTCACAGATCCACCCAACCGCAGCTACCCGGAGCCACGTCCCCCACCACACTCACTCTGATCTCTTTAGACATGGGGGAATATTTGGCTGCTCCGCATATCCTGTGCTCAGTGACATTTCAACACAGTGCTGCAGATATGGCACCGAACACGGCTCTACACGGCACCTCCATCAGAAAGAGAAATCCAGAGAGAGACAGACGGATGAGAGAGAGCGAGAGAGAGAGAGAGAGAGAGAGAGAGAGAGAGAGAGAGAGAGAGAGATTTGAGATTTAACACATCTTTATTGTAACAATGTAGAGCAATAAAGACCAAATGACTACAACAGACCCCTGTGACTGAGGGTGATCACACAGCTGTAAAGTACTGCTTTTCCTTTTAAACTTTATATATGATACAAATTATCTCCCACTCCCCATAAATCGCCACCATTCTCAATATGATGTATATAACTGAATTAATGTTATACTTTAGGCTTAGTCTATGTAGCTTACAAAGAAGCTAACTTTCCTTATTCCTCATGACTTGTAATGATACATGAATTTTCACTGAAAACATTACAAACACAAACACACTAGGGACTACACTGTCATAAATGTAAGGTGGATTTGTTTTACAGTGTACTCCATGCACTGGCTGGGGTGTTCAGGCTTGATTCGAATGAGCTTTTTGTAGAAGAGAATGGATGGTGATCTGGTGTTTCTACAAGCATAACGTTTACTGCTGAAATACTGGCTTAAGTAATGTGTGAAACATAAGAAACTCTTAGAACCCGAGAGCTGCAGTTATATGCTGTTACATAGCTAAGGATTAGAGTAACCTACAGACATTATACACATATCATAACAAACTACATGACTTGCTCAATGGTGGGCTTATCATTGTGTGATGAAATATCAGTGAGTAATCCAGCTGAGACAACAGCTAAAATCCACTGGTTTCCAACTGAATTAAATCCCAGTTTAAATTCCCAAGGAGACTTACATACATGAAATACATGTTTACTGCTCTGCCCACAAGTACATGCTCAACCTGCATGCAGACTCTGACTAATGAGTGAGAGGAGGCGGGGCTAATGACTGATAGAGACATTGGATTATAGAGGAAAATGAGAAGTGATGAGCTGTCTTTTTCTTGCTCACACAGTGTTCTCATTTTAGAAATGTCCTGAGAAGGGATAATACTGATGCATATATAAATAACAAAAATAGTAAAGGACTTTAAAGTTGTTTTATCCTTTATAAGTATCCTTGTTAATGTAATTATTATAAATAGCTCAGTAATATTATTGCATTTTAAGCTCAAAAACACTCTGATCAACTTACAATAGGAATTATGATATGTAATTTTTTTTTAGTCCTTATAAGACAAAAACACATTGTTTGCAGGCAGAAGTAAATCGTTGAGCAAAACATGGTTAAATTCATACAAATATGTAAATTGTTTTAACTTTTACATTTTCTACTTCTTCTAAGACAGATTTGAGCAGCAGAGTATCTCCTGAAAATATCAAAATCTTGCATGTGTAACTGTGTTCTATAAATTCTATTTATATTTTTTGGTAAATAAAAGTACATCAAACTATAGAAAAATCCCACATAATTGGCCTAGGGTTCTAAAGATTAACCTTCAGTATTCTGGTTAAAATTGAAGAGCCATGAAGTTCATTGTTTGACATTTTACTAGAAAAGTGAGAGTTCACAGAATTATGGCTTGAATTAATGCCATCATAGTGATTGCTTTGCACTCTAAGGACCTTTGTTCACGTGTGATTTAGTTGCACATTAAATTTGCAATTATTTTTTTAAAGTTTATCAAAGTATTTGATTTAAATAAAAGCAGTTGAAATGCTGTTGAAATAAATTATTTTAGCGTAAATAATGTTAATTTTTATAGTGTAGATATGAAATCTTTCAATCAGCTCCATCCATATACTCACTGACCTCCACTGACAACCTTCATCTGGTTCCCACACCTGTGCTTGAACCTTGTATTAATTGCTTCTTTTGCTCAACTGCTCTTTTGCTTTTGCTAAATCAGAGACTTGATAGACTTAAAAAACTGATTTTTCCACATCATTTTTGGCTGATTGGCAGCATAGCATATCGACAATGTCCAGCTATGAAAACCTATTTCAAGCAGTTTTAACTGATCTTTACACACGCACTCAACACACGCTGAAAAACTTCACCTGGTTCCCACACCAATGCTACAACCTCATCAGTGCCCCCAAAGCCCACCCCCCATGGTGAGCCTCATGCCGCACCACCCTGTGCTCCAGCTTCAAAGCCAGAGAGCAGGCCTGCTGGCCAGGACGGGCTTTGATCCCTGCATGGGCAGCAGGTTTACTGGAGGTCAGAGGCCCAAATGCCTGGCCCTCTGTCCTCCTTCCTCACCTGGGCTAGAGAAGGTGCAGCTGGGCCGGGGGGCTGATAGGGGCTGAGAGGGCTGAGCGGGCCTTCTGTTGATGGATGGCTGGATGAACACTTGCTGTCATTATGTGGCCAGAGCACCTGCCACGAATCTCCGCATCCCTGAGCTCAGTGTCCAGGCCAGCCTGCTGTCCAGCCATTTACCACCACAACCTTTATCACATTTATGTTTGTTTTATCTGAGCTGATGTTAAACTCAAACTGCAGCTCTGGTTATTCAGAGAAATACACAAGTTACAAGAACTATAAAAATATAATAAAATATAATACACTGTCATTATTTTTGGCAAAAAAGTAAATGTCAGGACAACAATTGTAACATTTATTTCAAACCATGCATTGAATTCACACAACTTCAAAACACCAGTGGTTTAAATGCAGTCACTAAATTAATTATAGTAGTTAATAAATAAAATACAAGATGAACTATTGAATTTAAACATGTATTTATAAATGAACATGTATCTATAAGTTTAAATAGATATCATTATTGTTATTGTATAGTTTTATGTTACATATATATATTTTTTTCTGAATCTTTATATTGTGGCAGAAATCCATAATGAATGGACCGATGGAAAAGTTAGCTTTTTTTTTGCGATTGTCTATGGATGATAAGCTTTCTGTTTAAATGTATTAGTACTGTAATTAGACTTGAATATGACTGAGGTTTCTGTACATTTTTACGTGTTTTATGTGTTTGTTGTACATTTTATGTATTATTATTTAACCTATGTATTCATTATAGTTATTTATTAGTTACATTACTTATATCAAAGTAGTTACTAGTTATAGTTATTAGTTCTTATATATAATATTGTACTGTTGTAACATACACAATTTTATCTATGTATTTTGCCAATCAGCCAAGACCTGTTTGGTGTCTTGGGTTCTTAGGTTTCACACTCTGAAACTAGATGTAGTAATTAATGGAAATTAATACTTTCTTTAGTTTTACTCCAGTCCAATGCTTAAAATTGGCTAATTGGCTGCGCATGTAAAATTATCACCTGTTCTAATTTCCATACCATTCCTTTAACTCCTTAAACTCTGGACCTAGACAGACACTCTCATAAACCCTAAAGCAACCCTGTGGGACTCCACAAGATATGCTCACCCATATGGTTATCAACCCATTCAGAGTAGTTTCTGCATTATGAATAATAAAATAATTATAAACATAGAGTTCCAAAGGTTAACATCCAATTATACTAGAGTGGTTAACATGATAGGAAACAGGAAAAATCACAGGCCTGAATGCTGGATGACAAAATTCACACTGGCAGAATGTTAAATGTTAAGCCACTGGTGTATATTTGGGAGCAAATAACAGTCACATCTCTCAGTGAGTGTACATTCTGCAATCCTGCCTTTCCTTTCCCTCAGCATTCGGATAAAACCCCACCAAGCTCTGCAGCGGTGAAAAGAGCAGCATCCAAATGTGCTCCGGTCCACACAGGGGTGGAAAATAGGTGAGAATGAGAGCAGCTGTCACACACACACACACACACACACACACACACACACACACACACACACACACACACACACACACACACACACACACACACACACACACAGTTCACTGAAGACCCGCTCTCCCAGCAGCAGTACTCAGGTATAGCAACCTATCTCTAGGTGGCAGTGTTGTCATGTCCCCGAATGGAGTAGAACATCTTCAACAGCTCTGAAGCTCCAGAGGCCCAGATCTATACAGCCTCTTATTATAAAGGCAGTGAAGCGCAAAGCAATGAAGTCTTTCATTGATCACACGCATCACACTTTTTTCTTTCTCTCTCTCTCTCTCTCTCTCTCTCTCTCTCTCTCTCTCTCTCTCTCTCTCTCTCAACCTTTTCTTCTTCTCCTGTCAGAGCTAATATTCACCTTACTCAGTGAAGCAAATTGCTGACACCTTTTTAAGAAGTGACAACTGTGTATATTTCATGATCGCAAATTCCATTTTCATATCAAGCGGAGAGGAGAATGCAATTTTCACTTCATTAAATCGACACAGGGACTTCTGCAGGTTAGGGCACTTAGAGGCTGAAAGGGGTTTTAAGACGCACTAATGCTGTCAATCTGCCCCTCGTCTACATACTTAACGAAGGAGCTCATTCAAAAACTTTCTAATTAGGCTTAAAAGTGAAGAGAAAGCACCATTAAAAAGTCAGTAATTGCACAAAGACAATATTAAAGAAAGTACAGGCTTTTACATTCGCAGTTCTTGCGCATGTAAGTATAGGTGTGTGCATTCGTGCGTAGGCTTATGGCCAAGCCTGTGCATGCAATGTTCAAAAATGTCCTTCTTTTCATCCAGGCGGATCCAGACAGATCCAGAGAGAACCGGATGATGAGGTTGTCCTTTCTCGGACAGTTTGAGACAACTTGGAAAATGTGTTAAAAGACATATTTGCATAAACATGGAAATAATACAAAGCAACTGCACATAATTGCCTGTTAAATGCCACCAGATTGTACGAATCAACTGTCACCCATTTGTCAAAACACATCTGTCCATCTGTTGACAAGCAAAACACTCTGTGCTCTGAAAGTATGTATGTATGTGTGTGCGTGTGTGTGTGTGTGTGTGTGTGTGTGTGTGTGTGTATGTGTGTGTGTGTGTGTGTGTGTGTGTGTGTGTGTGTGTGTGTGTGTGTGTGTGTGAGAGAGTGACAGGCTGAGAGAGAGAGTGAGAGGTGCTGAAGTTGCCCCTTCATTCAGTATGTGGGCCAGCGCCCTTTCACACCTCCCCCACTTCAGACCTGTTTGTGCCTAAACACTGACAAACAACCAACACAATACCATTCGGCCTGTACCCCCACACAGCCACACACACACACACACACACACACACACACTACACAGCATCATATTGGAAACGTTAATGTGAGAGGACAGCACAACACCAAAAGTGTTAACTGATTTTTACTCTTCTCCCAGACACGCAAGCGCATACGCATAAGCTAGCACATGTTGAAACACTGGTATACACACACACAAACACACACACACACACACACACAGAATGACACACAGATATGATAGACTGGGGAGGATAAAAAACCGAGACAATACATTGGAAACCTTAAACCTTTAAAGTTTGTTCATTTAAAACTGAATACAGTTAAATGCAGCCCATGTTTTGTAAGCATTTATTTTTTCTTCTTTAATTTAATGTCACATTTATCAGGTTTCTTAATTACTATTGGAACGAACTGTTAAATGAATGCACTTTTAATGCTACAATTACAACCTAGGATGCAAATCAAAGGGCAAAGGTCAATCTGTAGTGTTCAGCAGGCCCCTGTGTTTTTGCAAACTAGCCTTAATCATGTGACCTGTCACTCACCCCACCATTGCATCTAGCCACCATCCTAACAGTGGAACGTAGGACACTATGTTCAAGGAGAACATAAAACAAATTGTGACCCCTGTGCAAAGCTGTTTCACTGCAGAGTGCAAGCTAATATGTAGGCATCACTGCTAGATGATAGGGGAGGAGCTGAGTTCCTGATGAACCTATCTGAAATTCATTTCCATTTGGAGGATAAATAACCTCCTCCATTGACCTTCTCACAAAGACGCAGGAGAAAGCACAAAGACAGAAACTAGGAGTTAAAGATGCTAAATCACACTGTTAAAAGATTACACTCCAGTGCTATTCACTACTTTTCAATCCACATACCTGGCTCAGGTGCTCTCACAGAGGAAGGCTCATTCCCAGGCACCCCTTCCTCCCACATGGGGCAGCACATAGATGCCAGGCCACTTAGTTGGGGCAGAGGGAGGGGGGTCTTCATTCCATTGAGATGTTGACCTTCAAGAATACTAATATCCATCAGAATGCCACTCTTCGTCAAGCTAGTCCAAAAACACACACGCATAGCAGCTTCTTGATTGCAGTCCTACCTGATCCTGCCTGGAGAAGTTTTAACCAAGCAAGCTTCTCTCTGAGCTCCAGCAGGAGCAGTAGCCATGCACCGTCAGGACCGGGGGACGTATATATAGAGGGCCCCCCCGACGGCAGGACGCACTGGCACACCTGAATGGGCTCGAAGTGTGCCTAACTAACTGCACAGTGTGTGTCATGGTGTGCTCTGATTGCCTTATCGTCTCATTTATCACAGATGAATTGGAACCAGCCTTGCTGAAAGCTCCTTTCATTGTTGGGGATGAAAAACGGTGCCGAAGCTCCGTTCGCGCACAGCAGCCGAACGAGGGGGCCTCCGGGCAACCCTGGGCGGGCAACAGGATCAAGGTGAGTGGAGAGAGAGAAAGGCAGAGAGTAAGAGAAAGAGATAACAGATATATAACAGTGAAAAGCAAGATTATGTCAGCTTCACAAGCCATCGAGCAACAAGTCATCGAGCAAAGCTGCGGTGCTTAACAGCCATGCGTGGCGCTAACCAAGTGCAGGACCAAGTGAACATGCTTCCGCCAGGCATAAACCCCCCGCCTGGGCTACGAGCAACAGCTTCCACTGCCGTCAAAAAAAAAATAAAAAGTGAGGTGAGCGTGTGTTTGATTTTTTTCTGCCCGAGGAAACATGCTGCGCTCACTGATCACACTCCCCCCCCCCTTCCACTTTCCTCCCCAGTGCTAACAGCACACAGAGGCCTCCTCTTCAGTCTGGTGCACTGGTGCAAATGCCATCCAAAATTACTGTAGTGATGGAAGCAGTAAGTATGCAAAAAAGGAAGAAATGCACTGAGTGCATTTGCAATCACAGCGATAATTACATGTTCAGTGAAAATAGCATACACAGTCCAATACACACAATGGCAATCTGCGTATTTGTGTATAAATGTGCAGAATGTGTGATTATGCCTGATTTTCAAGGTCCTGCGATCTATCAATCTATCTATCTTTGAACTGATCTTTGAAATCTATTGTTATATGCAGAGTTATGCATACGTCTGGACACCCCTGGTTCAAATGTTAGTCTGATCAGATCATCTTGACAAGTGGAAGATGAAATGAGCTCCAAAAGGAATACAGTTAAACTTTCCTGTACATTTAATACAGGAAAGGAGTAACTTTGCAAAAGTTTGAGAACCCTGGGAGATTTTAGTGCTCAGATTTGACCTTTGACCAACAAGATCTTGACAGGAGGTCAAGATAAGGTCTGCAAGATTAAGAAACTTTTCAGAGACATATGTTCATATGATTGGTAGAAAGCCAAATCAGAACCCCTGCTTGACTGCAAAAGACCTTCAGGAAGATTTAGCCACCTTTGGGGTTGCACAAATATGGCCTCTTCTGCATCCTTACCACAAAATTCATCATCAGACATTTGCAAAAGAATATCTAAACAAACCTGATGGAATTTGGCTGTAATGAACAAAGGTATGTTTGGAGAAAAAGGGCACATATTTTAATGAAAAGAACACCTCTTCAAACATTAAGCATGGAAGTGGATCAAGACAAGCTCTGGGGTTGTGTTGCAGCTAATGCTATGGGGAGCATTTCATGGGTAGGGGGATGAATGGATTCAATATCAATATCCAATAGTCCTCAAAGGAGCAGTGCATGTAAGATGGCATAGGAATCTTACAGAACTGGAAGACTTCTGCAAGGAAGAATGGATGAAAATCCCTCAAACAAAAACTGAAAGACTCTTGGCGACAAATGGGGTTTACAAGCAGTGAAACTTGCCAAAAGGTGTGCTAACAGGTACTCACCATGCAGCATGCCCAATGTTTTGCCTCAGGCTTTTTCCTTTTTTGATATCTTGAAAATGAGAAACTGTTCACAGTAACAGTAATTTTAACCAGAAGTTCCCAAACATTTGCACACCAATGTGTGTGTATAGAGCAACATAATCTTTGGGAAATCTTTGTAAAGTCAGACCTTATGGCTCTGTGCTTGATTATAAATCTCTGTGCAGTGAGACTGAATGAAAAACTTGAATTCAGTGATTAAAAGGTGTGTCCCAGTACTTTTGTACATATGATATATCTATGTATACTGAACCATACACTTGTAGCTGTGTGTGTGTGTGTGTGTGTGTGTGTGTGTGTGTGTGTGTGTGTGTCTGTGAGTGTGAGACAGCTGTCCTGCTGCTGCTGACAAGGATGTTGTGGTCAGGCCCCTGTGCTTCTGTCCCTCAGGTGCTTAGCGCTTGTTTTCTTAAACATCGACGCCCATCTGAATTTGCCTCTGTGCAGTGCTGAGGACAGTGACAGGCTCTCAGCTGAACTCACACGTGAGGCGGGTTTCTCCCCCAGCTGCTGGGCTCTCTGCTGATCCCACTGAAGTGACAGTGCTGTCCCGAGGGTGGCCCCAGCAGAACCCAACAGTATCTTGCTGCAGCCTCACAGACTGACAATGTGAAGCCCCAGGCTTCTGCTTGGGTGGATGTAAATTGCTCCTTCAAAATAAAAGGTTAAGATCCAGGGTTAGCTCCTTCTTGAACTATTGCGTCTAATTAGTCAGGTGACATATGGTAAAAGAATGATTTAAAGGATCATTTGAAATGTTTATTGCAAGAAATCATATTTATTCCTATTTAGTACTGCAAAAGGGTAATTTGACTAGTATTGGACAATAATAGTGGAACAGTTCATGTTATCACATAAAACCACCTACAACAGGTTTTCTCACCAGTGCAAAATAACATTTAACCAGCCAAAGAACCATTCAAGCCTTCATTGCTGGTACAGGCCCTGCCCTAAATGGCTGTTACATGTAGGAAAATTAAGTAGACTTTGGGCTGGAGTTTTGGTAGGAGTGGGGTAAAATTAGCTTGCACTTGCACTCTTTTGCCTTAAGATCTTATTTTTTTAAAGGTAAAATGCTACAGTCCTGCTTTAACCTTTAGAACTTTATGCAAATTTTGTAGGGCATTTTTGTAGTTTGATGTGCCTTGATTTGCCAAAACATTATATATATATATATATAGGAGACAGTCATGCTACATTTACGTTTACATTTTTGGCATTTAGCAGACGCCCTTATCCAGTGCGACTTACAAAAGTGCTTTGCTGTTCACTCAGAGAACATCCTTAGCTAGTAGACAAGGCTTGAATCTAGAGATTCCTCACGCTTAGATCCTGTTGAACTCAAATGTCTTTATGGAGTTAAATACTCCTGAAACAGATGAGTCTTCAGTCTGCGTTTGAAGACAGTGAGGGACTCAGCTGTTCGGACCCCCAGGGGAAGTTCGTTCCACCATTTTGGTGCCAGAACAGAAAACAGTCTGCTAGATGCTTGATATTGTTAATTGCAGGAGACTCTTTTTGAAAATCAACACAATTTAATTAGTTGTATGAATGTTTTGATCAAACGTACTTGCACCTACATTTTTTGTGCTTGTGGACACAGTAAACATGCACTGGAAGGTTTCTTTGAACCAGTGAATTATAGTCGTGTTCTGAGCTGGATTACTCACTGATTCTTCATCACTCAATAATGGAACCACCATGGTTAGATAGGATAAGTCTTCTAGTGTATTCCATCTGTAGGTTTCCCTGGTCCTGAGATATTAAGTCTAGAAAATGGCATGCTACTGCCACCAAAGTGCAGACCTCAGGTTCTAACAGTTAAGTCTCAAATGTCTTTATAATTAGCAAGCTAAGTTTCTAAATTAGCCAGCATCAGAATAAATGGAGGTACTAACATTAGCATTCAGAGTTATGCTAGCCAAAATGATGAACAGTGGTGGACACAGCATCCTGTATGATTGAGTATAGAACAGTGAGTTCTCACATCTAGAACAGTGGTTCCCATGCTTGGTTCTTTCTCCCATTGCACCCACCAGAGACTGTCTCACACTGCTCCTACCAAGACTGTCTCATACTGCACCAACCAAGGTTGTCTCCCACTGCACCCATCAAGAATGTATCCCATTGCACCCACCAAGACTTTCTCCCACTTCACCTACATACCACTTGAACCAGTATGTGTAAATACTCTACATTTTTTCTGCAGTGAATTTTTAATAATCTTTTTTACTACTGCAAGGGACTTGTACCTAAGTTTTTCATTCACCCTTACATTTGTGATAAACAAACTTGATTTGGTTTGAACATTTTAGTGTTTAGCCCACTCCCAACATACCTGATCCAGCTAATAAGATAACATAATCCTTTATTTCTTATCTTATAATCAGCTACTTAACAAGCCCTTTCAATGTAGAATGTTAGAACAGGAAGCCCCATAAATGTGTGGGGCAGGGGATTCCTCCAGGAAAAAGTTGGGAATTGCTGTAGAAAAGCTTGGATAGAAGTTAGTATCCCAGCTAATTAGCTTGATGATTAAATTCTTTCCCATCTTCTTTACAGTCTGATCGCACAGACTCCCACTTGTAGCAGAGCTGGAGGAGAATTCAGGGAGATATGGTATGAAGAGATGCACCTGAAAGATGCTTTAATTGTGTGGACGTAGAGCATTCTTAAAGTGGACAGCCAGGGCTCTGCGTCCCTGAGCGGCTTGTGAGGCACGGGCGTCTTTCAGCACAGGAAAATCGGCGTGCATTAAATATTCCGTCTGCAGGCTCTTCTGCTCGGGCGAGTGGATTGAGAGTGGATGTGAATTGTTAATGCCTTGCCGCTTCAGTTCACACCTGCTGATTGATCAGCTCACAACTATATCTACTCTTTCTTCCATGAAATCTGGTGTTAGTGTCAGTGTGTGCGAGTGTGTGAGCAGGAGACAGAGAGAGAGAGAGAGAGCATGCGAGAGAGCATGTGTGTGTATGTATATACATGTGCATGAGGGATGAAGCAGGGAGGGTTCATCCGATTTCTGGTTAAATTGAGAGTGAAGGGGGTTCGCTGCGTATGTGTGATGTTTGTGCATGTGTGCAGTGTGTGAGTGAGTGTGTGTGGTACATTGGGGCCCAGCCTCCACTCAGCATGGGTCCTAAAGGGGGGCATTCAGATGCACTCTCCTGATCATACGCTCCCTGAACTCCAATGGCGCCCAAATTGCACAGGCCGTGTTCGTCTATCCCCCACCATATTCATATCCTTTACTGTGTGTGTATCCACTCCAGCGCGCACACTGCAGGCTGGGCGTGGGTGTGTGCGAGTGGGTGGACAGGGGCAGAGCTAGAACACAGACGGTCCTGTTTGATGTCACACACACACACACACACACACACACACACACTCAGCATGGCCTGCCTCATGAATAATCCATGCTACTGTACATAGACGGGGCAGCTTTTAAGAGTACTGGATCCTTCAGGGCTCGGTTGGTGGGGGTGAGTGAATAGTCTGGTAAGGATTTGCACTTTGTGAATGCTGCTGTTTCCCACTTGCAAAGTCATGATTACAAAGAATTGTAGTTAGCTAGGCTAGTTAGCTGTCCTGATCTATTTGGGTATCTTCTAGGTGTTTTGTCCCAATGTATAGATGTGCATAATGCAGACAACAGTTGCCTAATGCTGTGGTTCTAATCCCTGGTTTGGAGAACCTTTTGCCCTGCACATTATAGTTTTTCTTTGCTTTCAACACACTTGATGCAGCCAATCGACTAATCAACAAGCCCTTCCTGAGCAAGGTGGAAGGGACTTTTAGGACCAAAGTTGGGACAAAGTTTGGAAATCACAGCTATAGAAGAAGCTGGAAGTGCAAAATCACTACTCAGAATGGTTCTGAATGCAGTTGCTTCATTCATATGCTCTGAAACAGAACAAACACAGTTGGTTCAGAGAATAATCAGTTAAAATAACTTATAAGCAGAGCTTTAGAATCCATTGTCTGCTTCACAGAGCATTGCATGAAAGGTGTGCAATTCAGTTTATAGTAGTAATATAGTAGTCCCTCCAGGACCATGGTCAGCAACTACTGACCTTAAGCCTTGGGTACACTACATGACTTTCAAAGTCACAGCAGATGAACTTGCTGCTGAACTGAACCGAATATGCCCCAAAACATGCAAGCTTTGCATTGCCTAGAGGACTGATATTAAACTTGGTGGGACAAGATCTTTCTGTGGTCATATTTTATGTCACTATTTGTGCCAACTTGTTATGCAAAAACACCTTTGAGGTCCTGGGTGGGAAATAAGCAGTATATACAGTATTGGAGGCTACCCTTCATACAAGGCAGATGCTGTAATTGTCAACAAATTTCTTTTCCACCTTAAATGGTGCTACTGATCTTGACATATGAATGAAGCTGCTGCATAATTTAAGTTGGAATGTAAAATTAAACATGAACACATGGCTGTTTTTACTTATCTATGTCCTGTGATATTTTTTTTTTGCTCAGGTGTCATTGGCTATTGACAGAACCCATTCAGACTGACTTGACCAATATTCTCTACTATACACAGAGTTTGCTCAGACTGGTCTAAAAGAAAATTAGGAGGCCAAAAATTGGAGTCTGTACATCTCACACACTACTCCATTTGACTATGACTGAAGGAAAAATCTGCAAAAGACGGACACGGCAAACTGGGACTGGGACAAACTGGGACTAAATTCAGAATAAATGTTGTGTAGTATAAATGTGATGTAGCCTAGTCAGTTACTGCTAAAGTAACTGCAACATTGCTGGGCATCCAATGCGCTAGGAGGAAGTCACCGGATCCACAGCATTTCAGTATTTCTGTCTTTATCTTTGAAACTGTACAAGTAAGTACAAAGCTGGAAATGGGGTGTTAGTGAATGTGTGCATGAGTGTGTGAGAGAGAGAGAAAGAGAGAGAGAGAGACCAGGAGACTGAGAGACAGAAAAAGAGCAGAAGCCTTAGGTGAGCTCAGTCAATAATCAGCTTCACACCAGGCTCAGGGCCCTTTTCCATGTGCAGCAGTGAGAGACGCCCTGTCCCCTGTGTGCAGAGCAGTGGTGGCTGAGGGCCAAGGTGTTGGTGAAGAGAGGAATGCTGGCAAAAGTGCCTTCAGCACCCAAGCCTCTAAATACCAAGGGAGGGAGGAGACATTAGCATCACAGCCATAAAGAATGCAGGTGAATTATCTGAATATTCATTTCTCAAAAGGTTCTTTATTAGCAGTGTATAATTTGGACCCCAAAAACTGCAAAGTGGGTCTTGTTCAGCACTGGAAGAAATCTGTGTACAATAAGAACCTGTACAAATGCTTGATATGCTAATACAAGAAGAAACTAAATGCAGTAATATACTAAGTCATTCCAGTCCAAAAATAATAGACTCATTCTGAGTCTTGCTAAGTACTAAGTAAATTACTTGCTAAGTAAATTATGAGCAAGAAATTGATATATTAATTAAATATTTTAATTGTATTTATTGTGTAATATATATGTATATGTAAAGTATACAGATTAAACAGCATTTTCTGCCACAAATATGCAATAGCCCATAGATAGAGTTTTGCACCACTTTATGAGGGGAGCAAAATCCCAATTAGTACCCTTCATGTCCTTAGATTTAAACTAATAGTGCAGGTGAAAAGGTGCTAGAAAAATAAATATACAAAATGTGTGTGTGTTTGTGTGTGACTGTAGAGAAAAAAGCTGTCCTGAAATCAATGTGAAATCCAATTTAGAAATTTTCCCAATTTAGAAATCCAGGCCAGAAACATAATTGTATGTTAATGTTAATTGTAGATTCTCATTTCAGTGGTAGAACCAGATGTCTTCAACAAATAACCACTATTGTCTTTTGAAATTAATTTCACTGTTAAATGCACCTACATCCAAATAGCTTCTTTCCAACTACTTATGCCACAGGGACATGATTCCAGATTTCAGTAGTATCAATTTCACCCCACCACTTTTGAAGGTGTGGTGCCAATTCTGAAATTATGCTACATATTATATACAATAGTAATTAGTATAACAGTGAATTCTATGATTTTGAAACAAACTCAGTGATCAAATACACTTATAATGGAAAAAGTTACTTTTGTTTTTCTTAAACACTCCCAGGTGTGTCTCATTTATTAGACTGAATAGTCAGCAGTTTAAAGTTTTTATACAAATGTATTCGGATTTGATTTAGAATTGAACAAATGATGATTCTTTTCTTGTTCATTTCTTTTATCTTCCTCAGACATTATCCTTTTCATTTATTGAATGTTTGAAAGGCGCCATCAACTTATTGTTAAGCAAAGCGTATCTCACCTTCACCAAAATGACTGAAAATCATTCCTCACCACGTCTTTTCATTTCCTCCTTTAAAGAAGACAAAGAGCTAAATGGAATGAAACCAGCCAAGGATTAATAATCTTTAGTGCTTTAACATCACATTAATTACAAGATACTGCACTCAATCTTTAATTAGAAGCATAATTAACATACAATGCAACACAGTCGTGTAAGGAGGTTTAATTAAGAGACTGAAACCCCGGCTGACAGACGGAAGCCTCAGACCTGTAGCCGTGCTGTGAGACGCATTGGAGAGTGACGGCCTGTCTGTCAGGCTGCGTTACGCCACGCCACATCGCGTTACAGTGGTTCCGCACTGCTGGCACCAGCGGGCACTGCCCACTCTGCACCCACTGCAGGTGCCATGTGCCCTGAGGGTGAAAACTGACCACACTCTCATCTGGCAAGAGGATACAGGCTGTTGGCATGTGGAATCTGTCCACTCCTACAGCCCCCTTTCACTTTAAGACTGTCATGGTAATGTTACTTAGGCCTGTCACTTAAGCCTTGAGGCAGAGCTCACAGAGTATCACTCTGCATGACTGATGGAAATGCATTCACCATCTACTTCATTGATGTACAGTGCTAACAACACACCAACAATAGTATTAAAAGTGTTGAGGTGTAATAGAATGCTAATATTCAATATGCAAAAATGAATGGGCTGTATTTAGTGGAAATTACAAATGGCAAAGTGTTCAGAACACAGTTGGCAGTTGGTCTTTACATTTTCAGGTCTTAAAATGAATTATTGTATATATATATATATATATTAAATAAGCAAACATACCTAATAACTCTAATGATAACATAATATTAACTCTAATGTAATAGAGCATCTTTACAAGCACCAAAGTTCCAGTTGAAGCCTGAGTAGTCTGAGAAATCACTATGCTGATCTGTTATTTATGTCAGTGTTATTGCATTCTATTAAGCCTGAATAGACTGATAAATCACCGTACTGATCGAGGATTTAACTGTGTTGCTGAGCTCTACTAAAGCCTGAGTATGCTGATAAATCACAGTGCAAGCATGAGCTGACTGACAGTTATTTATTTCAGTGCCATTTAGCTCTACTTAAGCATGACTAGATAAATCACGGTGCTGATCAGCTATTTATATCAGTGTAATTGAGCTATACTAATGCCTGAGTAGCCTGATAAATCATTGTGCTGATCAGTTATTTATCTCAGTGTTGCTGAGTGCTACTAAAGCATGAGTAGATGGAAAATTACTGTTATTGTCACGTTTCTGTCATGTTTACGTCAGCAGCACCCACCACAACCAATTCAGCATCAAAGTTTGAGGTACCCTCTGTGTCTTTGTCGGATTCAACAAATACACAATCTGTCCCTCTGTTTGAGTCCAGAACTGTGCCCAGTCTGGTTCTCAAACTATGCAAGGCACATTAGCCAGTTCTTGGCCTAGGTCTATGTACCAGCCAATGTCTATACCTATGTCTACTTTATTTTTGTTCCTGTCTCTGTTCCCATTTTGGTTCCTGTGCCTGTTCCTATTCTTTTGTCTGTTTCTGGTTTTGTTATCCCCACCATCACCATTTATGTGTCAGTCCCTGTCAGTGTTTTCATGCCACTTCCCATGCCCAGTCCTGTTACATCTTGTGCTTGCCTAGTCCCATCTCCTTTTGCATCTCCTGTTCTCCAGTCCAGTCACCTGTCCTGTCTCATGGTCCCCATGTTTCCCATGTCCAGTCTCCTCTTCCCCAGTTCCAGTCTTTGTTTCCCTGTCCAGTCTCTGGTTTCATCACAAGTGTCCCCAGCTCCCACAGCTTAAGGTAAGTGTTTGTGATATGTTGTGCAGTGTAATCATTGTGTTGTTATTATTATTATGTAATCATGGCATATTACAAGTCCTTGACCCTTCACTGATTTTGTCTTCAGATCAAAGCCTATGTGTTTCAACTCTATGGATGGGAAGACCAAGTACAGGTTATATTCAGGAAGTTGTAGGAAAGAACAAAATCCTAATATCATCAAATGCAAGGAAGGCAAAGGAGCAGAAGGATGGAAGGGTAATGGTGCACGGTCATGTGAGATAGATGAGATACGGGGCCCGTGCTGTAATTAACCAGCCGAGGCTGCGGCTGCCAGTTTCACGCCACACTCAAAGCCTAGTGGAGATGGAAGTGACAGGCCAGTGTCAGCGTCCTTTTGAACAGGCTTTGCGCTCCGTGTGATATCTAATTCAGCCCTCGCTGTGTGGCTGTACAAAAAGCACTCAAATGATCTTTTGAAATTCATGAATAACATATGAGAGGGGCGGCGCGTTCCAGAGAAGCCGCAGCACAGTGCAGGAATTAAAACAGGCGTCCAGTCTTGCAGAAGGAATTCGGCACACCACACCATCAGCTTCAGAGAGAGAGAGGTGTCGGAGGGGGATTTTCTGCTCAATTTTAACAAATGCTATGGGATCCTCACTAAAGGTGTCTAGAGCAGCTATTGTGGGGGGTATTTGGGGCAGAACGGATCTGAAAATTGCCTGGCAAAGGCTATGGGGTTGGTGTGAAACAGTCAAACACTGAAAAGCTTGGCCTGTTTAAAAATTACAACCTTGAAGCAACTATTTCACACAATTTCGTTAAATTAATTATATACACAATATGGAAAAAAAAGTATTGTGACATGACTCTTAATCATTGACAACCCTCAGTAGCTGTTTCATTACATTCATTTTGCCAGAGGTAATGAAGCACCAGTATTTGTGAAAGAATGTATCACTCTAATAAGTTAATAAGAATTGAGCATGGTGCTGTAACAGAATACCACCATTGCAACAATTTCTTCCCTCTTAGACATTCTATGATCATCAGAGTGGGGTTACTGGCTGCTGAGGTACATAGTGCATACAAGACGCCATCAGTCTACGCACTCAATTAATGCAGAGTTCCAAACTTCCTCTGGCATTAAGATCAGCACAATAGCTATATGCCAGGAGTCTCTTGGCATTGGTTTCCATGGCTAAGCAGCTACAGTGAATAAGGAATGTATTCACAGAGCTTCACTTTTTGCCCATTTTGTTATGTTACACCGTAATTCCAAAATTGATTCAATAAATTTTTTTCATCAACATTCTACAATAACAAAGTGAGAATTGTTTATTTGAAATTGTTTGATAAAGGAATTAAAAATAAAATGCATGTAACTATGCATGTACATAGGTATTCACAGTCATTACGCTCAAAATTGAGCTCAGGTTTCTACTGATCATCCTTTAGATGTTTCTACAGATTGGCTGGGGAACACCTGTTGTAAGATGATTTGGATGATTGGACATGAATCAGGAATGTATGATAACCTGCTTCAGAGCACTATAGACCTCAGACTTGGACAAGGTTTATCTTCCAAAAGGACAATGACCCTAAGCACACAACAAAGATAACAAAGGAGCGGCTTTGGGACAACTCTGTGAATGCCCTTGAGTGGCCCAGCCAGAGCCCAGACTTGAACCTGATTTAGATATATGGAAATATTTAACAATGGCTGTGCACCAATGTTCCACATTCAATTGAAGGAGCTTGTGAGGTTCTACAAAGAAGAATGAGAGAAACTTCCCAAAACAAGTGTGCCAAGCTTGTAGCATGATTCTCAAATAGAGGCTGTAACAACTGCCAAAGGTGCATCAACAGAGTATCGAGCATAGGCTGTGAATATTTATTTACACGTTATCTTTTTGTGTTTTATTTTATATTTGCAAGGATTTATATGTGATTTAGATGTGTGCTATTGTGTATAGAATTTTGAGAGGAAAATTAATTGAATCCATTTGGAAATAAGGCTGTAACATAAAAAAGGTGCAAAAAGTGTAGCACTGTGAACACTTTCTGGATGCATTGTACTTTTCAGGGGTGGACCTCAGTCCCTTAGTTCCAGTGAAGGGAAATATTGGCAATTGTTTTCTTTTAACAAAGGGACACCCTTTTTTTTTTATCCAACATAGCTATACAAAAAGCAAGGTCCACAAAGCCTTGATTTGTTGATTGTCTTTTTAGCTTCAGTGCAGAGTAAAAACTGGAGAGCAGTCATGTCTTGGCTGATCAAAACTTAACATATAAAGTAATCCTCAGCTCTGTAACAGAAGTTATTTAGCCTCATACTTGCTGTTTCTCTAAAACACACACACACACACACACACACACACACACACACACACACACACACACACACACACACACACACACACATTCTTAATTCCACTCAGATTCCCCTGGTTGGTTCTTGGACTCTTGATTAGGCTCACATTTGGTTGAAGCACATTTCGCACTCACTGAAGGAAGAAAAAGGAAAGAATCTTATCGCCTAAACTTAGCAAGGCTGACCAGCCAGACCATCAGCTGACCCTCGCTTCACAGATCAAAGCTTAACACTCCCCACTGGCCACCTCATACGCACACACACTTTTACACTGCCTAATAACACTAATCACAAAGAATGAGAGAGAGAGAGAGAGAGAGAGAGAGAGAGAGAGAGAGAGAGAGTGCAGTGGAATTTGACAGTCAATTGTGTGCTGATACTGTTTCCAAACAATTAATTTGTAAAGCTGACACTGTGTAATGATGGGTGTTTCAGTCTCTCAGTCTGCTGTATCAGACGTCAAACATAGCTCTCTGTTCAACTCCTCTTCTGGAAGTAATCTTCATCCAGGTTTAAATTAGACAACAGAGAACTTCGGACTGGCTTTTTGTCAGTCACTGTAAATTTCAGTCAGGTTCTCTTGACAGGTTCTCTTATACAAACTGTGTGTGTGTGTGTGTGTGTGTGTGTGTGTGTGTGTGTGTGTGTGTGTGTGTGTGTGTAGTCCTTCATCCAGTAAGGATGCCAATGCATGCCAGTGTATATATATCTTAGGTGTAAGAGGGCTGGTCACAAGTGCCAAGAAGTGCCAGTGGGTGAAAATACAAGGTAGAGCTTTGGATTCTCCACAACCTTAAATGCTTTGTAGCACACAATAAAGGAGCATGAACCAAATTTTGAAACAGAAAAATAAAAAGTAAATACTACCTCAGAGTAACTGTTCCATTCCATCTTTAAAAGTGAAATAGTTTCTTAATTGAATGCTAAGTAGTCACTTATTTTAGTGCAAATTAAATTCTTCAAGTTTCTCTTTCACCTTAAATGCTGCCACTATATTTACACATTCACACTAACACTGGGGTGGTGTTAGTGTGGTGATCATGGTGATCATCATACCAGAGGGGTTTCCATTCATTTTGCTGTCCCTCAGGTGGTCGGATTCACCTTTGTTTTGCAGTCAGATTGTTTGACTGGGTAGGAGAGCAACTTATCAGAATTTTGCTTAGTGCCCCAAGTAAGTATCTGGTTCTGGGTGGGGTGGTTCTTTCATTGAATGCAATCAAATCCTCACAGCAGTGCTCCAAAATGTAGAAAAAAGTGTTTCCTGGGCAGTAGAGACTGTCATCAAGATTAACTCTTGTAGACAAACATTAGACTGGTAAGGATGGACAGCCTTTGACAGTGTCATGGACATCCAATGCTTATTGATGCTAATGGAGGCCCCAGCTTACAGGACCTTTAGACACAAGAGGGATCTACTTAATACTATCTAACTTAACAGTATGGCTAACTAGTACATACAGTATGTGCAAATATACATGCAAGATGGTCTGACAAGATACAAACCTGTGTGTGTGTGTGTGTGTGTGTGTGTGTGTGTGTGTGTGTGTGTGTGTGTGTGTGTGTGTATGCGTGATTCTTTGTCAGACAGCCATAGTTGCAGTCTGTGTGTGTGTGTGTGTGTGTGTGTGTGTGTGTGTGTGTGTGTGTGTGGCAGCAGAAGCTGTAGCAGTTTGCCCTGTCTGATAGGGGCCATAAATCAGAGCTCCTGAAGGGAGCAGATGCCCAGGGTTAGGGACTAATCCCACAATTTAGCCATAATTAAAACTCACCTTAGCACACCACTGCAACTAATCAACCCATTATTTCCTTCTGATTCACTATCTGGCTCATCCCTGACTGTTACACTGACCCATCATCTTCACATTTACAAAGACATCACATCAGTAATGGAGTAAAGCAAGTCTGCAGAGCAACCTGGAGCCACACATCTCTATATCTCTATATCATATTCCTCTCTGAGAGGTAAGAGTACATAACACAACTGCTGCTGCTTTATCAAATAAAATGATCATGATATATTGGATATGAGCCAGTATATCAAGAGCGTACTGATTTTATTAAAGAGTGGATTCATTGGGCATTGACGTTACTTTAAAAGCTTGCAACAGTTAAAAGGAAACCTTCAATGAAAAGGATATTGACATGCAGAGGAAGAACTTAGATTACATAGATATATCAATTTTATGTTTTAATATGAGTTTTCACTTGAGTTTATTTGCCTTAAATATACAATATGTCTAACCTGTAAGATATATAGGGTTTATTTGATTCCATTTGTAGGGTTCTAAAGTAGTTGTCAGTGTCTTCTGAATTAAAACACATCTATACATTTTTAAATAAATTAAAAGTCCTCTTGGTTGAGTGATCACATGACCTTTTTTTCTTAAAATTTAATCGAATTACACATCGTTTATACAATGCATCCACATACAAAGTTCTGAGAAGCAGATACACTTTTCTAAAGCTTCACTTACTGGTTATTTTAATTGGTTATTCTCTGAGCCAATTGCATTTGTCCTGCCTAAGGGGTAGAACTAATAAGCTAATATATGGCCAGTCTAAATAATAAGGAGGTATTTCCAATAAAGTGTCCAGTGAATTGAAGGGTTTCTAATAAAGTGGCCAATAAGTGAAGGCACAAGGTAAGCATTTCTAATTCAGTATGAACTGTTTTTTTGGAGTTTGACATCATCTGCTTTAAATGTTTCATTCAGTTCTCATTGGTTGTAACTCTTCACTGAATTTTCCCACTGTTTACAAACAAAACAAGAATTAACCTTAAAGTAATAAACCTTATATACTCTAATATGTGTGAAAAATGGATTCATTGAAGCTCATACAGCAATCCCTTGTTGGGTGTTTATTCTGGTTTTGCATACGAGTGCTTTCAGAAAGAAAAAAGCAGTGTACCGAGGAGTTCAGGTGTGTTATTAAAGGCATGTGGTCTGGGTTAGCAGAAGGGAGGAGTATGGTAACTTGGCATGGACGTCATGTGACAGACAGTGCCCTCAGACCCACATTATGAGAGGTCCATTAGCTATGCCAGTCAGGCTGTCACATACACATACACAAGAACACACACACACACACACACACACACACACACACACACACACACACACACACACACACACACACACCACTAGCTTTCCCTAGACAGACAGGTGTGAGTTGTAGTCCTGCTCTGTCTCTTTCCTTTACACACACACACACACACACACACACACACACACACACACACACACACACACACATCTCTGCTCCTGCTCTTATCCCAAAACTGTCCAGCTGTTCACACTTCTAAGCGAATTGCATGATGTACAGTGAACCATGTCAGTCATTATGTACAGTGTACAATGTTGAAATGGACAGTGGATGCCATACATGCAGTGTACATGGCTCAAAGGCATATTACACTTATGATACTTTAAATCTTGGTTTATGGCTCTTTAAAACACATTGTCAAATACTACACAAGCTTCTTTCTTTCTCTCGTTCTGCCTGTATTGATGAATGGATGGTAAATATAATATTATGATCTAATTTTGACCATCTAATACCTTCTAATACATTAGATTTGACCTTCTGTATTAGAAATCTCTGTCCACTCATTAACAAACAAGTATGTTTGCATATTTCAAGGTGTTTGTTTTATATAGTACTTATACCAATGGACATTTTTCCAGGTATGTGTGTCCAAATATTTATTAAACATCATAAAAGCAGAGCAAAAACACACAAAACTCACAAGACTTTGAAGAAGAACCAAGTCTTAGAAAAAGAAACTAGCTGACAGGAGACTCCTTAACTGCCTAAAACCACTGAGGGCCACATTTTCACCAACATTTTTGTGTAACAGCGCAAATGTGGTATGTAAAACTTGGGAAACTTACCAGTTCTTTTGGTGGAAAAGGCATTTAAACAACTCCTTAAAAACACTGTGAGGAACTTTGACTCAAAAGACAAAACTCCCTAAAGCCATGGAGAGGAACTCAGGCTCAAAAGAACAACCACCCAAAAGCCACTGACAGGAACTGAGACTCAAAAAAGAAAACACCTGAAAGCCACTGGCAGGAACTGAGACTCAAAAAAGAAAACACCTGAAAGCCACTGACAGGAACTGAGACTCAAAAAAGAAAACACCTGAAAGCCACTGACAGGAACTGAGACTCAAAAGAAACAACTCGCTAAAACCACTGAGAGGAACTGAGACCCCAGAAAGAAAACACCCGAAAGCCACTGAGATTAACTGAGACTGAAAAACTCAGGTGAAACTCATTAAGACCAAGAGGAAGGGCTACTGACAGGAACTGTGATTTTAAGGGCCCCAAACAGCATGAATAAAAAACACTGAGAGGAACCGGGAGGAGGCAATTGTGTAAAGGAGACATTGTGTAAAGCAGGGATAGTCAACATGGTGCCTACAGGCACCTGGTCGCCCGCAGGGACCTCATGTGTTGCCCACAGGGCATGTTCTAAAAATAGCCACAAAAAGAAGATAGAAAGTTGTCAGTTACCGGAAATACAGTATCAGTGCTTCTCTTCAACAGAAGCCATTTTGGATTTAGTCCTTCATTCCAGGAGCTCAAGGCCAGTCAGTTCACATTGTGAGAAAATCATAAGTGTGTTATGATTACACATTTTTTCAGACAATGCACGCCAAACTTAAACCAATCAAGAAGCTCATTGCTGTCAGAGTTCAGCGTGAGGAGAGAGGAGCGTGTGCTTGCTTTTTCACACGATCGTGAGCAGGTAAAAAAAAAATGAATGCTGCCACAGGTGTGAGGCGAGGAGTGTGTGTGTGTGTGTGCGTGCGTGCATATGTGTGTATGTGTGTGTGTGTGTGTGTGAGAGAGAGAGAGAGAGAGAGAGAGAGAGAGAGAAAGCGCGAGCTGTCTGCTCGTGTTTTCCGCCGTTTGGCTCGCAAGGCTGATGTGTGCTGACAGGCTGTGATTGACACGGGAAGGTGTGAGAGACTGAAGAAATGAAATAAATAAAAAAAATAAAACTCTTAATTGCTCTGTCAGACTGAGTAAACTTCTGGAGAAGTCTGGGTTTGGTTAAATGAAGCATGTCAAAAGGGGCGTGGCAAAAAAAAATCATTAGTGTAAAAATTTTCTCGTTTGATGTTCTCACGTGAAGGCATGGGAAGGCAGGTATAACACACCTACACACAAATCCCACACTTACACACATTAATGTGCTTTCCTGTTGTGGTGGTGTGATTCCATGTATGAGTGAGTGTGTTCTACTGTGCTTCCACTCAATGGCCACTTTATGAGAAACACCTACCCTCTGTTTCCAGGTAGTGGCCACTTTATTGGAAACACCTATCCTGTGTTTCCACTTAGTAACAACTTGATTAGTGACACCTACTTCATGCTTCCTCTCAGTGGCCCACTTAATGACCACTTTATGGAAACACCTAGTTTCCACCCAGTGACCACTTTCACCTTTCTTTGAAGTTAGGGACCAGCCCTCTTACACGTAAGGTGTGTGTGTGTGTGTGTGTATATATATATATATATATATATATATATATATATATATATATATATATAAAATATAAAAGAACATTATATAAAGAACACTGGCACACATAGGCAGCCTTAGTGGATGAAGGACTAAACACACACCAGTGCAAGGGGCAGGCCTGGATGCACCTAGTGGCTCTCTATCAGCAGACAGGCCCCATCTGCCACCTGCTCCACCCTCTCTTTCTCCTCTGTGTGTGTGTCCCAGTCCCAGTGACAACTGTCGAGCAGCCCTGCGCAAGATTGATTATCAGTCAAAGCCCATGGCACTGGCAGCAGATTTCACTGGGTTAAGCTTGCTGATCCAGCAAAGCAGGCAAACACACAGCTCCGCAAGCCCGTGCCAAGCGAATGCACCGCCGTGGCGCTCACAGAACAGCCGTGCGTGTCGCCGTGAAGCACAGCCAAGGAAACACAGCTGCGGCACAGAAGTTCCGGCCTGCAAAACTTGGCGCCCAGAGAAGAGCTCATAAATAAACATGGCTGTTGGATGGCACCGTTTTCCAGGGTCTCCCGGGCCAGGATAAATAGCATGTGAACTTGCGAACTGCCCTTTTCCAAAAGGGACGTCTCAATACAGCCCACACACAGAAATGGGTGTGAAAGCATGCAGACTCACTGCCATGCCTTTTAGCTGCATTGTGCAATTTAAACTTACATACGCCCTGGAATGAAAAACTGAATTTACTTGGCATAGCTTAATAATTAATGAGAGTTCAGTACATAGAAGTGACAAACAGTGAACCTCAAACACTGTTCATCCTCCATCCAAAGAAAAAACAGCAAAACCAAAACAGAGCTGGATAACAAGCCAATTCCAAAATATTGTTACGTAACACTGTATACTCATTATATTTTCACGGCCAGCATTTACATAAAACCCACCCGCTAGTGAAAGCCCCACTCAAAGATGGTGAAACAGTGAGAGACAAATATGTTGTTGTTGATACTGGAGAGCAGTTTATCATTTCCAGACTATGCTAGTTATGGAAATACAAGTTGTTATGGCAAGCAGGCCTTAGGATATAGGATTTTCCTGTGCCAGGTAGAAGGGGAACACAAATGTGGAGAAACGAGAGAATTAAAGATAGGGAAGCAAGTGAATATTCATTTTAGGCTAAAATGTAATCCCAGTTTCTTGAGATATATATATAACTGTATGCTGCACCAAGAGGACACAGAGAGGACAGCATCTGTTAAGAAAAAAATACAAAATTACAGAGTTGTTAATGTTTCTGTGCTAAAAACAAAGCTTTGCTATGGCAAGCTATGCTGCCACTCCTTTGAGCTGTCACAGTGCCATAAACCTGTCATTTAAAGCAGGGCTCTTAATGTACATGTAAAAATTGCATCTGGACATTTTTCATCCCAAACAAACACACACATACAATATTGTGCAAACATTTTAGGCACCTGAGGAAATTCGAATGGAAAAATCCTTATCTAGGCAGTAAACATGTATTTATTATGTAAAGCACTAATATTGGCATAAATACAAGTAATATTCAGACAAAAAAACAGTGGTTTTACAAAGCTGGACTGAGCATCATCTGACATTTAAACTGGGATTTAATTCAGTTGGAAAGCAGTGAAGTTTAGGTGGATCACCCACTGATAATTAATCACACAATGATGAGACCATGATAAGATATGGTGTTGCAGTTTATTACATGGACATTATGTATGTAGATTATCCTGATCCTGAAAGAGGAATCCTAGAAAACAGCATGTAACTATCCAAGCTGAACTTCGATTCTACGAGTTAAAACATCTTAAGCCAATGCACCATTAAGATCCTTGAGAAACTTCGGAGGTACTTAAATTTTAATCTGTGGAGGTTTAATCTTAAGGTACTTCAGGGAGGCTTCAATAATAGGAAGGAGGTTCCTCCACAGTTTTAAATTGATGAACCTCCAAATGATGAAATTAATGATGAAAATCAGGTAAGATTGTAATTGAATACATCTCTGTGTTGGCTGGGGACATCTAGGAGAAATCTGTAAAAAGAAACTTGCTGAGATAAATTCTTTGATGAATCCAGGTTCGGTTTGGGATTTGATGACAGTTAGGGGGCAAGTAAGGAGGCCTCATGGTGAGCGCTTCAGTCCTGGGTTTGCTGTGGAGCCAAATCATTTCCCAACACAGTCCCACAAACTGGTTTAAATCTGCAGATTTACTCATGCTGCCATGAATTCACATGACCTTACCTGACCACCTGATATCTCCTCCCACTACTCAGTTTGAAGAGTGTCCTGTAAGGGTCCTGCGCTGTGTTGTTTGCAGATCAAATAATTATTTGTGGATCTTTGAAAAAAGAGGTAGATCCTTCAAGCACACAAGCAATGCTGACCAACAACAATGTCATTTGAGAACTGCCGCTACACTGTAAAATATAACTACACTTCTTAATGAACTATTTCAGAACTTAAATATTACAGAATTTTGGCTTCACCTAAAATGATTAAGCAAAAAGAACTCAAAATGAATAGATGACGCTTACACTTGCACATTTTAAGTAAGATCAGCTTTTTTGCATACTTTGAGTTAAGTTAAACTAATTCAAATGTGTTGTACTTACTTGAATGAACAGAGTTAAATTTTGACATTTAGGGTGGGCCTCATGTTGGGCAGTGCAATCTTGAGGAGTAAAACTCATTGGTTTTAGGCACCATCAGTTTGCATACTGGGTTTGTCTTCCCCTTATCACTCACCATCATTGTGAAGTAATTTCCCCAAATTTCCCCCATTTCCCCTCCTTGTGTGTACACTTACAATTTTTAGTACTAGTCTGCCCTGAGTGTTGACGGCTGTAAGAGCAAGTTACCACTCGCTGCTGGTGGTTGTATGAAGGTTTAATGCTACATTGACCACTAATTCAGAGTTGATTTAATCAGCATTTGTTAGAATCTATAATGTGGAATTTATGTCTGTTTCTTTTTGTCTATGAAAAAATGTGAAATTAAACTTAGATGTGAAATTAAAATAAGCTTATTTGATTTGCTTACCTACAAATAATGTACAACAAATGCATTGTACTCTGTTGAAGGTTTAAGTTCAAATAATTTAAGGCAACATTTTTTAACAGTAATATTGTTTACAGTGAACTCTATACAGGTTTTTGAGTTAATTAAACTCAAGGGTAAATAAACTATTGTGAATAAGCATTGGTTAGTACAACACACAGTATCTATACAACTTTTTAAAGCAACCCGTTTGCATGCTTTTCTGAGTAAAGTTAACTACTTACACTTTACAGTGTAGTTATACAAATAAATGTATTTAAGTTTTCACAGTTTTGAAGGTTACTTTGCTCCTTCAGGACAGAGGTCATTAGTAAAATGGTGCACTCAGTCTATAGGTTTAGTCTGTAGGTCCAATTGTCTGGGGAGCTGCATTTTCTTGTTTTTCTCTCTGCCCTTTGCTTTATCAGTAAATCAATACCTTACATTTCAGTGCATCTTTGGTCCTTATTGACATTAGACCCTTTGGGATATTTGAGAGGTGTGTTTAAAAGGAAAGTCATTCATTAAATACTGTCACTATGGACCTTTGAATCTTTTTTGACCCAAAATCCAAAGTAGGGCTGTAATAGACCTCTTTAGCCGGTGTCATTTTGTATTAGACAGCAAACATAATGAATTCTAGGCTATTTTGAAGCTGCTTTTGTAATGATATTTTACGGGGAAAAAACACTGCATTTGCAAATCTGCTCTTCCTTGCTCTTTAATCCATTGAAAATTACTAGATCATTTTTGAATTACTGTACATTAAATTACTTTTACATATTTTGTGTGTATATATATGATTCAAAAGGAGCACTTGTCCACTGGTGGTGCTCCTTTGCCAAAAACACACAAGCCAGTCTGCTGTGTATTTAAAGACAAAGTCACAGTGTGCTGTTTTTCTTCACTGTGAAGTTTCTACATTGGAATGTACATAGTTAAAGTGTAGGTTATTGTCATGTTTAGGGTTGCAGTTAAAGTTAGTTTTAGGTTAAGTTTAGGTCATGGTTAGGGAGAGGGTAAGGTTTATGTTAATTTTAGAATTAGGGTGAGGTGTGGGTTCAGGTAATAAAATTACACGGGGTGCTTTGTAAAATTCTTTGTAGAAATCATTTTATTTTTTGCATCTTTGGGTTACATCATTATAGCATGCATATGCACAACACACTATATTTAGTACACATTGTACACATTCTGGTCTTTAAGTCAAATATGTACAAACTTTCTTGGAGACAAGGCTGTGTTGTGAGTGTTAAGGTTTTTTATTTTATTTTCAATGTTTACTCACATGTCTCTTAAATCATGGGTAATTTAACCTTTGTGTTGTCTTGTGGGTCAAACATAAAATTTGATTACTTTTCTTAAAGCACCTCCAAGATTGGAAAAAGTTAAAAATAACCATTGTTTATGTCTGTGCATTTCTGCTACTTTCTTAAGCTACAGAATCTCTTACTAATATGTTCATGTTTACACCTATGCAGAACCTTAAAAAAATTATAATAATACATCTTTATTTTAGTGTCCAAAAAAAAAAGAATATAACAGATGTGATATAATAAAATCAAGTATTAATAAAGACAGATTCTTATGAAGGATCTTCTTGAAGGAAAGTAGATTGTGGGTTTAACACTCAATTAAGGCATTTTATTTTAGGGGTTTAGTGAAGGTGGGTAATCTTTGACCCTTAGAATACTGGGTGTATACTGAATATTAAGACAATGCAAGGGTTAAACTGTAAGGCAATTGTGAAAATATTGACCTCACAAAATAGCAAGTTGATTTGTTGGGTTACGTATTTTCATTTTCTTAAGAAAAGTAAGTTCTGATCTTGAAATTGATACAATAAACATTAACTAAAAAAAAACAAAGCTTTTTAGGGTTTCTGTACAAATATATTTATATATATACAGTATATGTTATATATTGTAGATTTGACATGATGCTGCTGTGCACTTCAGCAAATGTCACACAACGTACAGTTACATTCCTTGAGACTGAAGACCATAGGTCCTGCAGATTTGGATTGGGGCATGTGTCTCATTTTGTGACCTCGCCCCATGTGGGTGTGATTTGCTAGAGGAAGAAAAATGCCTGAAATTCCTAAAGAAGGAGGGCTGGGTCCGCAGTGGTGGTTCTGTGGATCCCGGCAATATCGTGTCACTTAGAATTTGAGGCCAGCCTCGCAGCCTCGCACCTGTAACACCTGAGTTAGGTGTCAGACTGAGTTCAGTTTGAGTTCATCTCCAAGTCACCCAGGCAGATTAAGGATGTGCATCAGTGGGTTGGGAGAATAGTGCAATAAACACAGAGGTCATGACTACGATAAATGGGAACTACGAGGAACATTTTTTAATGCCAGTGTCAAGAGTTTAATTGAGGCATTTTAATCTTTGCAAATGTTAAGGGTTAATAACACTTCCACGAAATCCATCATTCTGACAAATCCTGAAAAATCTGATTATATGAAAATCTAAAAAAAAACAGCAGCTTGACAGAGTGGGGTCATGAACTGAAAGTGCGTGAGAATCCTTATGTTACAGAAGTTATAGGGCTTTAAACAGCCTCAGGAACGAGTGTTAAATGAAGGATGAACATATGTGCAGCTGATCCAGTGATTAAGTGTGTCTCTCTTAGAATGCTCATCTATATTAGTGTACTTTTACGTCAACACGCATTAATTAAAAAATTCTTCCACTTACTTGATTCGGCTCAATTAAGATGCCCCGAGACTAAGGGAAAAAGGGACTGTTTGGTCCTGCTCACTCTTAATTGAATGGAAAACACCCTCTCTTTGGCAGAGTTTCTAAACACATGGAATACTCTTGAAATGTCTGGACCCTCTGAAGCTCTTTCACTATGGCCCCCATGTGGTTGGCATTCTCGTTGGAAAACAAACGCTAGCACGGAGTGCTGGAAGGTGGTGGAGAGAAGGACGCTGAGGCCTGTGGATAATACTGGTTAGTGGGGGATCTGGCCTGGTTTGTGGCTTTCTGCCAAACTACTGTCCATCAAAACCCCTCTCCAACCTTTTCCATGGAGGAGACTATTGTATGAGATTTGCATTGGCTGGTGTGACAGGGTGAGTACAGTATGTGTGTGTGTGTGTGTGTGGGGGGGGGGGGGGGTGTGGAGTGGGGGCTTATGTCCTGCTGAGATATAACACTTTAATCCAAGATTAGACTTGCACTCTTTTCTTTCAGTCTTGCTCAACCCATGTTGCAGGTGGGACAAGTCGTGCAACCAATCCACATTATTCTCCCCCTCTTCTCTCAGATGAAACAGTCAAAAATAAACATTAACAACAGGAATGTAATAAAATAACATTATCAATAAAGTAAATGAGTTACTTCATGTAATACTTCATTGTATTTGTCTGTGTATATGTACTGTTTCTGCATGTTCCACATTATCTACATATTTATACATTCTGTGTGCTG
Organism: Acestrorhynchus altus; assembly: GCA_034509495.1. Taxonomy (NCBI): domain Eukaryota; kingdom Metazoa; phylum Chordata; class Actinopteri; order Characiformes; family Acestrorhynchidae; genus Acestrorhynchus; species Acestrorhynchus altus. The sequence goes on from CM067512.1 coordinate 20,866,903, forward strand.
CTTCCTATTCACCACAACCATACCGTCACGTTCTTTAGCCAAATACAAATATGTCACATTTTACAAAGGTTATGGTTAAGTTTAGGTGGAGGTGTAATTTCTGCCTGTCTAGGTCACAACATTTACTACACATTATATGACTCTGAAACCATGCTGGCCCTGAACTGTGCCCCATGCTGCATGCTGCTGTACACATAGATGTACATAATACACATGTATTGGCCTGCTTGCAGAATCATATACGTTTCCACCTCTAGATATAGATATAATAGAAGATGTGAAGGTTCACGTTAAATTACAAGATGTTCGAATGAGTGTCGAGATACCATGCCATGCATCAATTGAGAGCTATAGTGAATATTTTGTAAACTTGACATTAAGTTCAAATAAAGTTTGAGGATTTCATTGATTAGTTAATTTACTCATAAATACCAGTGTTTATCGAGTTTTCTCATTCTTAACAGTATTTTAACTTTTTAACTACTTGTATTCTATTGGATGATTTTTTTTCCAAGATAAATTATCTTATAAATTATTAGGGTCGCAGTGGTATACTAGTTTTAGGTATAAAGTGACATGAAAATAATGGTTATCTTACTCTGTGCGTTCATTTATATTGGTATTGGACTAAAAGGGACTCAAACAGAGAATTCCACCATTATCAGACAGTTAAAAATAATCAACTGATTAAACAATAAAATAATCAGCAAATTAATCTATAACGAAACTCAATAGCAGAATATAAAAAATAAATACAAAGAGCATCTGCAGCTTTGTTGTTTTTTAATTAGTTTTATTTTTAATTTTGCTATTTAGATTATATGGACCAACGTATTGGGACTACGGTTACCACTGCAATAATTGTATAATCTTATAATAAGAAACAATTACCTCCCAACATAAGGTATAAAAGATAAATAGACTTAACAACAGATAATATAAATTAACAAGTAAAACCAGATGATCTACACATAGATGTTATAATTTTAGCAGTGTCAAATTGCCTTTTTAAGTCTGAATGATTTTTGGTGTCTATTTGTTACACTAGACAAGTGTGTTAGAGGTTTTGTGTTCATGAATGCACATATGTATACAGTTAAACACAGATCAGACTGAAAGATTGTGAATCGTCACTGCTGGGGAACTAGATGTAAAGAGAGTTATTTTTCAAACTTTTTAGCAGTATAAACATGGCAGTTGTCATTTTTTTAATTATGTACAAAAATTAAAATAAAGACAAATTGAGAAAACACACTGACATTAAGGACATTGCAATAAAGTAAAGAATAATTCAGACTTCAAAAGAGCCAAAGAGATATACAGCATAATCCATCTCAATCTAAACAATCTAAAAATGTATACAAATTGTGTATAAACATCAATATTTATTCATACATTCATGAGGGCTGATGGTCACACTTTAGTAGATCACTTTTTCATGTCACCAAAGACCCTGATGAAACTTGACTCATTCTTTCAGACTGTCAGTGTGCGCTGAGCAGACTAGCACCAGTGAACGTGATGGCCCCCCTGTTGTAGGCCAGGACAGCAGTGGGCAGGAGTTTGGCAGGGTTCCAAGGCCTTGAATTCCTCTCTGCTCCCGCGGCGGGGCCGAGACACACAGGCTGTTTCCTCCTTTCTTCTCGCGGATCTTCTTTCTCCTCCTTTTCTTCCTTTCCCTGCTTTCTTTCTCTCATCTCCGTGGCGGTGTCAGTGGGGTGGCGCTCCGTGCGGGCTGGCCGTGGGGAAATGCATGACGAAGGGGAACAATAAGGCAGGCCGTGGACAAAGCTGCCCACTCTACTTGAATTACAAGTGGTTGGTACTCGTGGAGAATAAAAGGGGTTTCAATGGACCATTCAGGGGGCACTGTCGATCCTCACCCATGGTAAAGGCAATGGGCAAACACACAGATACACACACACACACACACACACACACACACACACACACACACACACACAGCCTGGGAGCCAATGAAGTGTACTGCAAACAAACACTGCTCTGAGTGAATTTCATACTAATTACCATTCACTGAGCCGCACTTCTGTACGCTTCAAATGTTTGCCAGCTTTTGTGTGCTGGCATTATTTACTAAAATGTAAGTGTCTGTGATGTTAGGAAACACTTAAGCATTCATACGAACTGGAGATGTCACTGGTGCCCCTGGAAGGAATCTCCTTACACCTCATTTCCCTGTTGGAATTGTTTCAATAAGTGCAAATTAAGCTTTACAATTGGCTAAAAAACATGAACACGAAAATTTATAATGACTACAGGGTCTTTGCTACAGCAAATTACAGATTAGGCCTTCTTCTTACATTGTTACAAGCCAAGTGACTGGCTGTGTAACCTAGCAACTCGTAAGCAGAATGCCAAAAATGCAAAAAAAAAAAGGAAGGGGGGGAAGCACGAATGAACAAATAGACAATGTAGCTTTGAATAACAGAGCTGTTCTGTCCTAAACATCCCTGCATTAAATGCCATTCGTTATACATATTGTATGCTTGAATCATATTGGCATCAGCAGTTCATATTAAATCAATACAAGTGTATTGGTTTATTTGTCATATACACGGTCATACATGGTATTTGTGTGGACGATAATAATTTCATGATATTTTTTGTAATATTTTTTGTAACATCAATAATATTACTATTAAATATTAATTATTAATATTAGTATTAAACAAATATTACTAGAAATGCTTTAGTAGTGCCAATTTCTTTCAACTATTCAAACACTATCCCATACTTGTGATTACAGTATACAGTGATTGCATTCAGCATTGCTGCACTTTATTCAATTAAACATGTTGTTTTTTCTAAAGATATGCATTATATGATCAAAAAACTAAATCAAATGTATCAAAATTCTATATTGTCATGTTGCCCACCACCGCTAGTAGTGAAAGGTTCTGATGATTGTCACATAAATCAGAAATTGACAAAATAACAATATAGAATGTATAACATATAAATTAAAAAAATACATTGTTACAGAAAGAGCAGTTCTATATTATATATAGTTTTATTTTCAGCTACAGGGCAACAATCCTCCCTAAACAATCCAATTCAGAGTAGGTTCAGTTGTAGGGAAATTTGCTGCCACAGATTTCTCTACAGTGGTGATGACCCACCGAAGCATCAACGTGACCTCTGAAGGTGTCCTGTGGTATCTGGCACTAAACCATTACAGCCCTATATGTTGAGATGGGACCTCAATTGTCATTGGTCAGTCTTGGCCCTGTTGGCACTTCACCAGATGTCTATTTATAGGTACTGACCACTGCAAACTGCAAACAACTCACAAAACCTGTCTGATGTTTTGGAAAATTTCAGAACCAATTTCTCAGATTCTTTCACTTGCAGATTAATCCTGCTTACAACACATCAACGTAAAGAACTGACTTTTCATTTGCTGCCTAATGTATCCCACCTGCCCCATTGACAGGTGCCACTGGAGCCAGAATATCAATGTTATTCACTTTACCTGTTTCCACTGTGAACAGTGTGGATCAGTATTTTTTCACACCAAACCCCTTGAGTGTCTTTGTTTACATCATAACCATTCATGTAAAATTGGGTGAAATTGCCCTTTTAAACAAGAATCTCCCTATTAAGACCTCCCCTGTTTTTCTTGTCTGTTTCAAAATTAAAGGAGTTTACATTCATTACTCTTACTGTTTAACTGCAGCCACACATTTTCAAAAGCAATATTCCCATTCTATATTCGCATTACTGTGGCTATTTCCCATAGCATAACCGGAAAAAGGCCCTTCATTTCTTAATTACTGTTTAAGGCATGCTCTCTTGAGCAGTCTCCTCTTTGGTTCTCATTTCTAACAAAGACTGGCTCTGAGTGAATTTAATTAGAGGCTTGGCATCGCTGGCCTCCAGCTACCCACGCACATGCTGGCGGAGATAGAGAAGTTTGGAGAGAGCAGCAGAGACTTTCGCTCTGGGGAGAGGGTCACATTGAGCTGCACCTGACGACTCTGACTCTGACTCTCTCTCTCTCTCTCTCTCTTTCTCTCTCTCTCTCTCTCACACACACACACACACACACACACACACACACACACACACACACACACACACACACACACACACACACACACACACATCCCTGTGTCCCTGTGTCTTCCCTCAAACAGGTCCTGGTACCTGTTTTATACATTATATATATATATATATATATATATATATATATGAGAGTCTTAGAAAGTAATAGAAAATTGGCTCAAAATTCCCAGTTATGCTATGGGAAGTAGCCACAGCAGGGGGAATATTTTAATTACTTTTTTTAATTACATGGCTTCAAAAGCATATTATAACATATCTAATACACTTAACATATCTAAAAGCCATTTATACAGATCATACAGTTTCTAAACACAAACATTAAGCTATTTAAGCAAAGCCTAAACTAACGATGAGAAATCCACTCCTTTACTAATGCATATACTGCTACCTCTCTTTTTCCACACAGAAAATCCCTCCAAATTGAAAACTGTGTGTAAAAAACCCAAGCTGGACTCAAGCACAGGCTCCACCACAAGAGCCAAACCTGTCTCCTATGACCCCGACTCTAACTAATGACCCCTCAGAGATGCAAACACCACAGGTAACCCAAGTTCTCAAGAGCCAGGTTTCTGGGTGAAATTTAGATGTGGGTCAGTGAGTTCCTCGATAACTCATGTTATCTGGCTTACGCAGCACCTGCTACAAAGCATGAGCATCAGCCAAATGTGTACTGGAGCCTGAGAGTAAAGCTCGACCCCAAACACCCACCACAGGAGAACCAGCCTGCACCATTAACCTAAAGTGGAACTTTTAACTGATTCATACATCAACTGAGTGGAGATCTTTCCATGTTAAGGTCACTACCTATACACATGTGGCAGAAAACCAGTCTTTTAAACTCTAATTTACCCAGTTTCATCTAATTGTAGTAATCAATCAGTGATCAAATTTGGGACCTAAAGCTTCTTTAGTTTTGCACTGGAGCTACAAGGCTAATGTATCTAACAGGTTTCTAACTTTGTGTAAATTATAACTCAGACTTGCTGTGTGGTTTCTGACACACTGTTCCTATAACCTATAATTCCTATAGACATACTTTTATTCACCAAATTATAGGAGGCTGGCTTCTTTCTAGAATTATTTGTGGTTTTATGCTTATATGGAAAAAAAATAAAACCTTTTAAATTGATCATCCAGACCGTTTTTGAGCAAAATGATTTGTAATGATTAGATTGACAAGGATATTTATAATCATTTCTTTAATACTTGACAGCAGTCCAAAAACAAAAAAAATGGTCCCTTACTTCCTCTATAGCATGAACACATTGACAGAGCAGTAAACATGCACTGGAAGACTCTTTTGGCATTTAAATTGGGATTTAATTTAATTGGAAATGAGTACATTTTTCTGAGATACTGATGTTTTATCACACCTTATTAAGACCATGGTGAGATAGGGTAGGTCTTATAGTTTATGTAATATGAAGCATAGAACACAGCATGTAACTGATTTCAGATCAGATTTCAGTTAAGGTCATACACCGCTGTTCAAAAGTTTGATATGATATATGCAATTTTAATCACAATTTTATTAGTGATAACTCTCACATTCTGGCAGAAGCTTTTAGTTGATGGTGAAACAGTTCCCTCCACCAATCAGAAGCTTGTGCTCTGTGAGAGGTAGTGTATAACGTCAGATCGGCTGAGGGACAGGGGAGTGATTTAAAACAAATGCCCGCTTGCTAAACAGAGATTACAAAAATGCAGAAAGGTATGGGGAAATGAACACCCAAAGCAGGAATGCTTGAGACATGTACACGTCCAACCACTCCATCTGACATCCTGTCTTCAAAAATAATTGGAGCTCCTCAGTCAAACACAACCATCCAAAATTAAGTATTCTTTTTGAAATAGGCTGATAAAGCTTGTTTGTAATGTAGAATTGAGTGTAGAAGCTTGTGTGGAGCATAGAGCTGAATGTAGAAGCTTGTTTGATGTGTAGAATTGAGTGCAGAAGCGTGTGTGGCGTGTAGAAATTAGTGTAGAAGCTTTTGTGGAGCATAGAACTGAATGTAGAAGCTAGTGTGGTGTGTTGAACTGAGAGTAAAAGCTTATGTGGAGTGTAGAAATGAGTGTAGAAGCTTTTGTGGAGTATAGAAATTAAAGTAGAAGCTGAGTTTAGAAGCTCAAAGTTTGTTGAAGTCAATGTGGAATGTATAGACCATTTTGGGAAGTACTTCATGGTTATTTCATTGACAGTCATATGTGCATTGTGGTGGCAGAAAAATGTGCAATGAAACAATTGAGAACCACAAAATAATGACAAAAATGTGTTTTTGTGCTGCTAATAAATTATATAAAGTAACAAATAACAAATATTTACGAAGTTATTAAACAGAGACTGGATAATGAAATCACCTGAATATCTAAAACGTGCTCATTTCATACCTGTATTAGCCATATATAAACATTATTTTTAACATAACAATATGACTATTTATATATCTATTCTATAAATTCTCTATATTTTCTTATATGTAGAACTGTTTTACATACACCTTGGAAGTAGTAGTAGTACATACATTAAACAGTGAAAAGTAGTTCATAATAAACCAGCTATGCAAGTGCAGTTCATTGTATATAGTGAATTACATATAGCTGTTTGACTTGATAACGTCCCACATCTTGTACAACTGTGTTGTATGTCCCTGTTGCGGGCTAGGCAGTATGTCAGTCCTCTTGGTCCTGGAAATTGTAGTCATTGAAAGATTTGTGTGCTTTTGCATACATGTTGGGTATATGAACATGTCTGGCCATGGTAACTTTGGCCAGTTTGGTCCTTAACCCACTAAAAGATCAGTATAACAGGTCAGGAAACCTCATCACATTGAGGTTATTGGATTAGTGTAGTACAACCTGTCTTATGTTGACAAGCTCTTAAAAGAACTGGAGAAGGCGTTCGAATGATTCTTATTCCCATATTCCCATATCCCACAAGTGACATGCTAAACAGATGCATCATACAAATGGCATCCATGGTGTGTTTACATACATGTAGTTAACAGCAAGTATGTTTACAGCCTAATTGAGACTCTTGTCTAACTCTGCCACTGGTTAAGCTCCATCCACAAACCTTCTCACCCATTCGTCCCCTCTAGTTTCCCTTATTTCCAACTGAGAAAGCTGGTAACCCTACAGATCACATTAATATGTACTTAAAACTTTCAACTCTAAATGGAAAAATACTGAGGTAAGATTGTAAGCATCACTGACCACATACTATGTGTCCTTTATATTGGCATGGATGTTAAGCTGTATATCCACTAGAGGGCAGTTTAATGTCACAGGTTTCAGACAACAACAAACAAGGTAACAGTGGGGGAGGTATGATAATGAGTTTACTACAAAAAAAGGAGAAACTGTTATGTAACAGTTCTGGTGGTTTGCAATTGGCCTGTTCTCCAGTTCTGTTTTTGGTTCTGCTGGAACCATATTCTCTTGAAGCATAATGCAACAGTGTTTGAAGTTTAGTGGGGTTTTTTTTCACTATATACTGAAATCTCATTATTTATCAATGTTAAGGAAAATACAATTTTACATTTTATGGCATAATATAAAGGCAATAAAGTATTTATATATGGTCATTTAAGATCCACTTTCATGTTGAGTCAGGAATTTAATTTAAGGCAGAAATCACACTAATATATGCACAAAAAATGTAAACATGGCACCTTTAATACCATTGGAAATTGTTAATTCGTTTGCTGAACCTTATACTGTTCCTCATCAGTAATTAACACGTGGATAATTATAGACTGGCAGTACTCCTCTCTTTAGTTTAAGTTTCTTTGGCATCGGCAGGGCTCAAGGTAGGCATGGGTGTCAGTGTAAGCAGATCACCTGTGTACTTTCAAGAGCGGAGCCTGATTAACACATCCAGTGTTTCCACAAACATGGTGAGAAGCTTCGGCACTCAATGACGGAGTGCAAATGGAATCAAATTTCCGACAGGAGCCTTTAACATCAGTATGTATGAGATAAAATGAGATCCTATAACTGCCAAAAGTGCCAAGCATAAACATTCTTCCACTTCAACTCTCAATTAGCAAATTAATAGAAATGGGAAGAATGTGTGGAATATGAAACTCTGACCTGATGATACACAATGACAAATTGTTATGACATCTGTGTGTGTACTCTCTGTGAGATGTGGCATTGAGTCAAAAATGAATTCCTGGGAGATTCTCAGGAATCACCTGAGAATACCTTGGTGTCCCTTAGAAATGCCTACAACATAAAATGGTCTGCCAGGAGCAATCAAAAACAATAGGAAGGCTACATATAAAATCGTTTATTCCTTCATAATAACCCCCACATCAGCTTATGGCACAAAGATAAATACTATGTTTATGGTCTGATGCATGTCGCAACTATCAAAGAACTCATTAAACAGTTTTGTAATTAGCAGTAACAGGCAGAACGGCTGAGGTGTGTTCTTCTTTGAGACCCACTGGTTTGTTTATTTATTTATTTATTTATTTATATAATTCTCAGCACAATTAACAAACAGCCAGCGATGTTTCACACCCCTCCCATGATCACACACTGAGACAATTCTGTAGCCATTCTGCAGAAACATGCGCTCTACTGTAAATGCAGTAATATGGGGGATCCATTTCACTACTCTAGATTGTATTATAGGACTTTTGTTGTGTAAGAAATCCCAGACATCTACATTATTTTGGTGCTAAAATTGTTCTCTAGAAAAACATTGAAATTAAAGTATTTTTCAGGCATTAAGAATGGGGTATTGCACTATAGCCATATATAGTACAAAATATAAAAACAGCAATGTTGCTGGAGTGTTTAAACCTCTCAGTTTCACTGTGGGACTGAGAAATATCCAGCCAGCAGTGTCCTGTGGGCAGCATCCTGTCAGCACTAATAAAGAACTAGAGGTCTCTGAAACTCCCAAACAGCAGCATTATCCACATAAACATGAAGTCTTATACTTATGCTCTTGACCAAACTTTGAATTCACCTCTTGTGCAACCAATTAAATTTTAATAGCTTATATACTTAAATGTATATATACTCAAATGTAGTGGCAGCCCATGTTTAAAGTAAGCTACAGTCAAACATACATTCAACTGGAGAGACTGACCACTGATGTTTACCTCAGCTGATGCTCTGATTAGGCTCTACCCAGATTTAAAAAATGATGTCTCTGTGTTTGCTATACAAAACTTTTTCCTATTATGTTGCTATAAAATTGCTATAAAGATGGTAATTGTATGCTTTTTACGCCTTCAGAAAAACTGAAGTACCATGTGACCACCTATAGTATCTTTGGTAAAGTTCATTTAAAAACAACAGATAGATAGATAGATAGATAGATAGATAGATAGATAGATAGATAGATAGATAGATAGATAGACAGATAGACAGACAGACAGACAGACAGACAGATAGATAGATCTATGTTTACATAGATACATTATGCAGATAACAATTGTTATGATATCATACACATGAAGGCTCAGTATGCCTGTCTGTTGTGTACTTGTACAGGTAAAGTATGTTTAAATATATGAATAGAAGATCTGAATACTGTTTGTGCAGAGAGATATAATGTCCAGCAGCAATGTCCACACATGTGCAACCAGAAACCAACAACCGACTTTGGTTAAAGTTTGGGAAAATTGTGGATAGATTTACAAAGTGCTCCTGTGTGGGAAATGGAGCTTATCATGGACTGTGGACAGATTTTTATTGTACAAAAGAAATATTCACACTGTTCTCATTTTCATGCACTTTCTGTCTGCCCAGTATCATTTATTTTATTTTAATATGCACAGTCAGGGTGATTTTTTAATATCATATGTTGGATCATTGAGACTTGGTGACCTATGGAAACCTATATAGAGCCCTATTTTATGTTTTGCCAAATTTCATGTTTCTTAAACAAACACTCTTTGATTTTCCCCCCATTTTTTTACTCAAATCCTGCTTCATTTTTGTTCCCAAATTCCATTTTATTCTTTAATCAAATTTAATTTCCCCCATTTTTACTCAAATTCTTTTTCCTTTATTTTCTTAATTTCTATTTATATTTTCTCCAAATTCTGTTTTGTTTTTCCCAAATCCATTTTATAAAAACAAAATGAATTCAAGTATTTGTTTCTCATTTTCCTTTTTCTTCTTTCACTGTTTACATTATTTAGATGTTCTTCTTAAAGGAAATAAGCCTCATGAAATAAACATCATCACAGAGATCTTAGGACCCTGTTTCTGTAAAATCCTAATTATTTGTATTAACACATAAATAGTTGACAGTCGTTTCCATGGATACGGCGTGCTCGCTCTCCATGATGTGTCACCCTCTAAATCCTCCGGGTAGAAACACGACACCGGGGCACTATTTTCTCCGCTGAAATTAGATGAAAATTCTAAATATGTATCTTTATGCCGCTTATTGCTTCATCAGTAATAAACGATAAAGTACGTACTGTAATACGCCTTCACACTCTGAGTGTACCGGCTGCGTCCCTCTCGGGCGGAAACTGCTGCTGACAGCATGGCTGAGAGTCCGAGCAGAGAGGCAGGATCACTGTGAGATGAGGTTTGACTGACCGTGTTTCTGTTCATTTCAGGCTGAAATCCGCTGTTGGCTTGTGTTTTGCCCTTAGCGAACATGTTTCTCAGTCGCCTTGTAGGTTCTTTCGTTAGTTCCTTTAGTTAGCCAGCAGTTTAGCATTTTAGCCTGCTAACTTAACCTGTTTTCACCTTAAACTGAGTCAATTCCCATGTTTTAACAGCTGATCCTATAACAGTTCAGGTTTAGAATGTAGTGTACATACTGTTTGAACAGCTGATCCTGGAACAGTTCAGGTTTAGAGTACAGGCTGTTTTAACAGCTGATCCTAGAACAGTTTAAGTGTACGAGGTGTATTATAAAATGTCCAACCTTTATTCATAAAAAATACTTGCGATACAACAATCTTACACTTGTCCACTGGTTCTGCCACTGTGGGAAGCAGCACTAGAGCGCCTCTATTGAGATGGCCTGTAGCTGGTCCGTTGCAGTTTCATGATGTGTTCTCTTGACTGAAATCTGGTCCTTTTCAGGGGTATTTTCAGCTTAGGGAAAAGTCAGAAGTCACATGGAGCCATGTCGGGAGAGTAGGGAGCCTGACGAAGCGCAGGTGTGTTTGGTCCGGAAACTGCATCAAATGTGAAGAATGGGTGGCTGTTTTATCATAATAAAACAGTGCCAAACTGCCTGCTGCCCACTGGTCTGGACTTTGCAGATCGTTATCACTTGGGAATTGCCAAGCTTTATGAAAAATTTAAGCAGTACCGTTGTTTAAAGTTTTTTACTCATTTTGTCCAAAAACGAAAATCTGATCTAACTTTTACTTCCTCACTCATCGGTAGTCTCATTTCTGTGGGTAGGAAAAAATCAAACATGCACATTTGAATTGCCTACATACGTGCACCAAACCACAGCTGCCCTGCATCTTTGTTTACACATCAACAATTATGGTCTGATATTTTTTTAGAACACATTAAAACACAGTAAGGACTGTGTTTTAACAGCTGACTTTAAAAAAGTTCTAATAGTAAAATCATTAAAAATATAAATCAGTGTGTAATTGAACATGCTGATGTACTGATGTGTTTTGTCAGTTAGTGCTGACAAACATGAAATTGAATAAATCATTTTTTCTTGTGTTCTGCAGGATTATGGCAAATCTCCAGAAAAATTGGTACTCGATACTTGGTGCGGCCCCCACTGATGATTTACATGAACTAAAACAGAAGTACCAGAGACTGGTCCTTTTGGTATGTGTATTTTGCTTTTATTTACTAATTGACTGAAGAAAACGTTAGAATTAGATTTTATGTTCTTTACATGTAAACTGAGACATTGCATACCTTTTATTTACTGCTAATCAGGATGTCTTAAAGCTCATGAAAATCCAGAAATCCAGAATCTCATAATTACAGTATTTAAATTCAGATTTGACGAAATTACAAATCAGTATCAAAATCCTGAAAAGTTACCTCTGAGTAAATGTGCATAAACCTAAAAAGGCAGTAACAGCTTTTTTTGGTGAATGGTTCTAAAAGAACCAGTTCATTACATTAGCCACTGAATGCTCTGTAACATCACACTAGATTAAAACGAGTCAGATGCACGGTGAGTGGAAAATGTGTAGGATATCCGAAGTGCTGAACTTCACATGAATGCTTATAGAAGTACCTTTACTGTCCACACTTGAAAGCAGTGGCTTGCTCACCTGGGGATTACTGGGATAAAAGGGGAAGTCCCTTTAAATATCCATTATTGAAGCATCAGCATTGCGAAGCCTGAGGCCATCGTGTAAATCTTGATAGAAGAGTGGCTGTCCATATGTGAAATGAACGAGATTTGTTCTGAACCTGAAGCCAGAAACATCAGTACGTGTAATTGTACACATAGGACGTGTGGGGCCGATCCAGGGAGGGCTGATTCAAATCAACGGTACATGAATATGACTGAGACGGAAATGGATCCTTATTTACTTGTTAGGGCATAATTGATTATGCTGGCCATTGTGTCTGTATCATCAAGTGGAATTGTTACATGATACTGAGGACTATAATCTTCCACAATGCACTAATAATGTATAATAAATGTCATAGCTTACTGAATTTGCTGAATGTGAACCAGAATGCATTGCGAATCTCATTACTAAGCAGCACATGTCATTACTAATTAAACTATATAGCCCTTTCATATATATATATATATCTTTTGTTTTACAACCCAATAAAGGGCTCAAGATAAACAGTTTCTTCAGTCCTTCAAGAATAGCAACCCAAGCAGTAAGTGGCATTTTTTAGTAACAGCAGGTACATATGCATTATTTTATAATGATGATGTCTTCCCTGTCTGGTTGTATATTTTTTCAGTAGACTTGCTGATTGGTTGTGTTTATAAGAAATGACTAATCTTCAATGTTTTACCAGGCAACAGAGAAGATTGCTACTAATATCTGAGAGACAAGCATGCAGCCATGCTTAACACGAGGTTAGATTTTAGCACGGTCGGTCAACTGGTTTTGAGAGCTGCTGCATGACTGCGCCTGGCAGAACACATCAGATTCCTTTCATTTCAACTTCTAAAGGAACCTGTAGTGCATCCAGCTGAGCTAATGATAAAACAGGTGATCTAGACATGATCCGTATGTGTTGCCAGTAGTAAATTTGTTTGTAGATGAAATTCCTCTGATGAAATTTACAAATGATCTCTCAGAAAGCTAGCTTACATGCAGTTCCACTGCGTCAGGTTTGCTATTTTTAGCCAGCTTGCTTTTTATTTTATCCCACAGGATTGCCGGTGCTTTTAATAGGGCTTTGATTGATTTTGATTGATTGGCTTGCTCACAGTGCTCACCCTTGCCCTGTTTCATGTTGTTAGTGTTCAGTATAGCGCTGTCATTTGGAGGCAGGAGGTGGGCTATCTGCAGGCAGAAAAGACTGTCAGATTTACACAGAAACCCTTTACAGAGCTGCATGACTCAGTATTCTGTCATCATATGTTTCAAAGGATTGATTCCTTAATGTGATTCCTCACTTAATGGTATGAGGTCATGGTAAAATGTGATGTTTGGTGTTGTGGAAATGAGACAGAACAAAAGAAGGGTAATCAGACAGATTGTACATAAATAATATTGATGCCACATACAATGAATGGTTTTCAGGGAGTCAATCAGTTCTGTGTGTGTGTGTGTGTGTGTGTGTGTGTGTGTGTGTGTGTGTGTGTGTGTGTAACAGATTCCAGAAAGAAATAACCAGTTTCCTGCTGGCAAAACAACCCAGGAAAATCCTTTCACCCACTCATATTCATGTACAAGTTTCATTTCTGAAGACATCAGAGAGCTCTTTGAATCCCACCATGGGAAAAAAAAAAGATTTTTTTTATGTGTTTTATGTATTTTTTTTGCCTACTGTTTTTTTGGGATGGTGTTGTCACCATATCTTACACAAGAATGTGGAAATAGTAGATTTCTAAATACATTGTAATGCATTCTGAAGTAAACAAATAAACAAATTAATTAATTAATTAATTAATTAATTAATTAATTAATTAATTAATTAATTAATTAATTAATACAAAAATAAAATAAAAATATGGGTATTCATTTTTATTTAACAAGAACCTCTACCAAGTAATATTTAATTGGCAAAGCTGGTGAAAATGTGCAAATTGTTGAAATAGAAAATTGTGTAATTTCATCAAAAAGTCCAGAAACAATCAACAAAAAACTGGTAATTATTTAGATTTGTCTCTTATTTAATTTCTCATATCATTCTTTTCTTGTCTGCTAGTTGATTCATGTTTGAGCTGTTGTAGCTCTCAGAATGGAGTGGAGGTGTGCATCAGTGAGACAACTTCCTGAAGGCAGAGTTGGGGGGAAGTATCTGGATGTTTTCAGGAGCTTTCTCCACTTCAGCTCCAAGTGAATTTCTGAGCAGTTAAAAATAGAATTTCTGTACGTAAAATTTGGCAAAGCGCTGTGTGAACTCCATGCAAAGTGTGCTCAGTTTATTAGCAAATACACAGCTGTAAACACTGCTCTGTGATGTTGTGGCAACATGGAATGTGACTGAAGTTCCTTTTTTGCATCTGTGTCTCCCACAGGTGCACGTCACCTAATTTAGAAAGCATTTCCTGAAAAGACTGAAACTGGCAGTGATTTAAACCTTTGACTCTTAAAGTTAACTGTCTCTGTTACAGTGCTCACGACATGGTCCATCTCCAGGGCTTTGCTGCAAAGTGTTTCCTGGTATATAATGCAGTGATACACTGTCAGCTCAGTTGTGCAGTTCTTCTTTTGCATCTTCTCCCACATTCATCCCACCAGTCTACTCTTTCCCCCGTCATTAGTCCCCTAAGTTTGTCAAAGGACAATTTCATGTCATTTACACATTTAGACACGTCTTTTCTTGTCGTTGTGCCATGCATTGGTGTAATACTCAAAGGTTCCTCTGTAACACGTAAACGTGAGTCCGCTCAATGGAAGATGATGACCAGCTGTATTTTCACTGAGGCTTCATTTGAAAACGCTTGCTTGTTCTCTGGACACAAGACAACACAAGCTTTAAGCATGCAGTGCTTCAAAACCTATCCCTCCATAAAGGCTGGTGTGATTTCTTCTGACACTACAAAACTAGCCTTCACAGCAGCTTCACTTTGTGATTTTGCGAGCATGGCCTGCTGTGACACCAGACTCTTTAAACTCTTCTGCCTGTTGCAGCTTCTGCAGTCTGTTCGTGTTCTTCTACTTGTCCTGATGTTTTGTCTCATATTGGCATCTTATGTTATGTTCTTTATTTATTGCCATATTAGCTCCAGATAAAAGGCACACAGGTCTACCTCCAACATCAACAAACAGGTGGTGCACAGGTCTTGCCTGTGTGGCTGCTGTTGCAGTGTATTCTGGGATTTCTAGTGAGTGGCAGGAGTGCTATTTACCAGCAGGCCATTAAAAATAGACATAGGAAATTATATCATATGTGGTCTGCGGACCTTGAGTTTGACACCCCTGTTCTATGACATGATTTAGAACGATTTATGTTTGTTTGTAGTGGTGTAACAATCCACAAACCCCTGGATTTGATTTGATACATGGGCGTGTATCAATTTGATACATTTTTGAAACAGCAAAAAATTAGTGTTGTGTTGTTCAACACTGACAAGCTAATATGTCAACCCCAGGTTAACACAGCAGACAAGGGGTTTCTCTGTGGTTCTATATGGTTGCGAAAGCTGGACAATAAAGAAGCAAGACAGGAGAAACATAGGCGCCTATGAAATTTTGTGTTGGCAAAGATGTCTGAGAGTTCCCTGGACAGCAAAGAACTCAAACAAATGGATCCTGGACCGAATCAAGCTTAACCTCTCGTTAGAAGCCCAGCTGGTTAGGCTGTAACTCTTAATTTGGACACTTTAAGAGAGGAACTGATTCACTGGAAAAGATCATCATGCTTAGAAGAGTAGAGGGTAAAAGACGAAGAGGACGACCAAGATAAATGGATACAATTCAAGCAATAAGATGACTGAACACCCAAATGGAAGACAGGACATTCTGGAGGAACACTATCCATGTGGTTGCCAGGAATCAACTTGACGGCAATTAATAATAAGTTCACACACCTGCCACATGCTAATATGCAAACTATAATCCACCCAAATTGAACAGATTAAATTGATACATTTTGTGATCTTCTTTAATATATTGCACTATGTTGTATCATTACACCCCTATTAAGTTAAAAAACAGGACCCTTTAACAAAATCCTGCTTAAAATGGTAGCCTTAAACAGGGATTTTTACTCCGTTTGTCTCATAATAATTGAATACACGTTTACTCATCCCACCCTGTAAGGTTTAATCTGCTTGGTTTAATCTCAAACCCATTTCAATTACAGCAATCTCCAGTAAATCCATCAGGATGCCTGCAGAGCAATTAGAGGAGCGATTCTGAGGCGTTCTGTTCCAGGCCTCTGACTCACATCACACAGCAAAAGAGTTACCAAAGTCTGCCTTTGCCCAAGGCACTGATGGCGCTCCTTTGAGTCTACTCGGGATGTACACGACAGGTCAAAAGTTTTAGAACACACCCAATTTTTTTCAGTAGTCCACTGGCAGTGTTGCGTAGCCCAGGTAAGCCGGTTTTTCTTGCTTTGCCATTTTTGCCGTGACACCGTTTCAACAGCTCCACCTGTCAAACATGCAGCTCCAAGTCTTCACTTCATAGCTGAAACTGAGACCTGGTCCTGTGTTAAGCAGAGCTACAAGCTGTTGTCATGTGAGCCATCTATAACTCAAGCTGTTTGATTCTCTGAAACTTGTCTTCTGACGCTGTTGTGGATTTGAGGGTGTCAGAACTCTTCCTGTATCAGACCTCTTCAGTTTGCACCAGTTTCCAAGAGTGTTTTGAAGTCTTTTTGCAGTGTTTTGTAGGCACCACATTGCTTTATTTATAATTTAGCTAAAGCAGGGATAGGCAGTCCCAGTTCTGGAAAGTCAGACTCCTGCACAGTTTTGTTCTCCTCCAGCTGAAGCACACCTGATTCATCTCACTTGTTAATTACCAGGTTGAGTAGATCTGTCA
The DNA here is from genome assembly GCA_034509495.1 of Acestrorhynchus altus. Classification (NCBI taxonomy): domain Eukaryota; kingdom Metazoa; phylum Chordata; class Actinopteri; order Characiformes; family Acestrorhynchidae; genus Acestrorhynchus; species Acestrorhynchus altus. Next base: position 20,884,095 of record CM067512.1, read on the forward strand.
GGGCAGGGAAATCAGCAAACTGTCCTGGAAGCCGGCAGTCCCGGAATGGGATTGCCAACCCCTTATCTAAAGGAAAGCACTTCTCTTTAAGAGTTATAATTAGGGCTGTATAACTAAAAAGGTTGCAGTGATGATATGATATGAGGGAACCCTTAACAAAGGTCAATGTTTAAGTATCAGTATTTAACACTAAAAACACAGCATGCTGTATAATACTTAAATAGTAAATAGCATATATATATATATATATATTTCAGTAATAGGCTCGGCACACTGCACTGGATATGTTGTTTGACATGGTGAAATAAATAAACAGTTTGTAAGCTGCATATCATGCAATATCATGTAACATTACCACCTTGTCATATTTTGTGTAAAATAGTTTATGCATTATATTATATTTATACCTATTTCTCAGATTTCATTCACAATCATAATTTAATTTAAAAAGGTAAATTGTCATATTTTATATTCATTTACTTGTAACGTGACATTTCAAGCCTTTTTTGTTTTACTGTTGATCAGAATGGCTTATAGCTCATGAAAACCAGAAATACAGAATCTCAAAATACTAGATTTTTTTAATTAAAGAATTAAGATTTGTAGAGATGAAATATTGCCCAGCACTAGTTAGAATGCCAAGTATGGCATTTCTGTGATTTATTAGACCATTCTGAAAATACTTTCCAATAATGTAAATGCTGTGGTAAAGCATGCAGGAACACTGTCTGTTCCAACACTGCTTTTAAACAGATGTACATTTCCTTTCATTTTTTACAGTCACTGGACTTTGTTCCATTTCAGGTTATTCACTGGATTTTACTGCTTAAATAAACAAAATCGGGGGTGTTTTGAAAATTTTGACCAGTATACCACAACGTTTCTTCAGTCTGCAGACTCCAGTTTAACTAGCTGTTTTAGCAGCAGTGCAAAATTTGAAGTTTCATCCTTCACTGTTCTTCAGTTCTGGAGCTGAGTTTGGCCCTTTGCTGTGTATATGTGTGTCTGTGTGCACAGTGTGGGAGGGGCTGACATTAGGTGGCAGTAGTGTGATGCTGCTGGCCTTGGCCGTGGCCCTTGCTCCCCATGCTCCCGTGCTTCTGGGCCAGGGTTGCAGACGCTGCAGGCCCCGCAGAGTGTGTGTGGGTGTGTCCCCCAGGCTCACGCAGCCACTGCGAAACCCCAGCGCTGATGTATGGCCAGCCCCGGCCAGCTTTCCAAATTGGCCAGTCCTTTATATTGTGTTTCTGCTCTCCAAGCTCCATTAGCCCCGGTAAATGAATATTTTACAACGCGTGCAAAGAGACAGCAATTAAAGCGTGTAACTCTGAAGAGTGAGCAGGGAGGGAGGGGTAGGGAGAAAGAGAGAGAGGGAGGGAAGGCTGCATCTAGTTTGAATTTGTATTTATTGAGAGCACCTTGACTGTGTTGGCTGTGAGCGACTCAGGGGGAAAACATGGGAAATTCACCACAGTGTGACTACAAGCCTGTGCTGCTACTCTACATAAACTGCCCATGTGTGGGTCTGCACTTCAGGTCACTGTCAGGACTACATTTAGTGGTTCCTGAATTATTCATAGTAGTTACTGAATTAAGATTAGAGGCTGAATAATAAGTTTGTAGTTGAATTGAATTAATCTGTACACGAGTGGATGTGAATGTTTTTTTTTTTTTAGATTCATGCATAATGGATATGAGCATTATTAGCATATTAGCATATTAATCCTTCACTTGGCCTCTAATTGGGCAAACTTAATTTTACCTTTTAAGAATGTACTGCTATTCTATTTCATGGTTTCCAGTGTGTGCTCATGTACAGTAGACAGTAAAAACGGGCCACCAAAAAAATCCTGTGAATAATGGATAAATAGTTGGTTAATAACTAGATAACATTAAATATTGTTGCTCCAGCAAAAATCTTTACCTTTTTTTTTCATGAGTAAAAGGACCAATAGATATGCTCCACAATTACTTGTAATAGAGTCTTTTTATATCAACTTCAACTGAAAGTTAAAAAGACGTTTTTTGGTTCTGTGATTGGCCACATTTTATCTTTCCAGCCAAATATCCATTAATTGTCTGCGGCTTACCATCTTTGTGAAGGGTATTTATACTGTGTGAATAGTAATTTACTCAAACTCAAAATGAAATTCTAATAGTTTGTGACGCTGGATTTCTGATTTTAATAAGCTATAATGAAGTACTGAAGTAAAGCCAAAAATGTCTTGAAATACTTCACTTAATGTGTAATGAATATAAAAATAATGTTAAAAATGAATATATTGAGCTACACGTGGGGACAATATGACAGTATTTTATTATTATCATGAAAAATTATGCACAGTTCACGTTCCCGAGCATACAGAGGCACACCTGTCTGATGTAAACTGTTTAAACAGTAGTGGAAAACTGCACACCAAACAATCTTCCAACCGTTGGTGTTGCATGTCTGACCACAGAGGAGATCAGTGCCAGTGACCTGTCCACTCGCACTGGACAGTAAAACCCAGGGAGGTGTTTGTGGTACAACAGCAGAGGGTGTTTGTGAATGCCAAACCAGGGTTCACACCTGTGAGCCTGCAGTTTTAAGCTCCAGGCTGAGCAGGGCAGAGCCACTTCTTTACACTGCAGGGGACGCTCAGCCCAGGGAGAGAGCCGGGCACTCTCAGACTGCCCCCAGTTCCTCCAGGAGCCATCTGAAAGACCCGCTGCCGGGCTTGTTTTGATGGTTCCTACTGTTAGCGCTCTTTGACATGGATGGCTTTTTGTCTTTGTGCTCTGGTCTCTGAGTAGGTTTGACAAGTGCTTTGCTTTGGCTGGAGAGATGTGGATTTATGTAATGGGAACTACATTCTGCAGTAACGTGTGTTCTTCAGAAATAGGCTACTCATTAGCGTGGAGTTGTTTTCTGTATGATTATGTAACATTTGCCATGTTATGTAAAGATGCTCTGAATCTGGGCTTTATGCAGAAGGACATTACATTCCTCCCCGATTGCGGAAAGTGTGCGGTTGTAGTTCAGATGGTTCAGGCTGTTCAGATTGGTTGAGATGCTTTAGTCATTAGCTATGACACAGAACTGCTTTGTTCTTTCTCTGTAAAATCTCTCTGGTCGGAGACTTTGACGTGAAAAATGCTCAGACGTCATTTTACAACACTGTTTACCATCCTGTTATTTTGCCTCAGAATAACAAACACTGGTTTAAAAAAAGATAATTGGCTGGTTTATGTAACTCTGACAGATGACAGCAGCCACCAATATCTATTTAATTATTTCTTTTATTTTTTGTAATTTTACGTAATTTTGTAATTGTTATTCAGTCCATTCAGTGTAAAGGTGCTCATAGACTCACTATGCATGAACACAGGGGAATTTGTCCTCTGCATTTAACCCATCCACACATAGTGATACACACACATACACACTTGTTAACTCACACACTAGGGTGCGGTGAGCATACGTGCCTAGAGCGGCAGGCAGCCCTATCCAGGGAGCACCTGGGGAGTTATGTGCCTTGCCTCAAGGGCACTTCAGTCATGTTCTGCCAGTCCAGAGTTTTGAACCAGCAACTTTCCAGTCACAAGGTGGTTCCCTAACCATCAGGCCACAGCAGCCCATACACTGTATGTGATGAATGTAGCCTGTAGCTTAGCACCCAACTAGCACCTGCTCACCATCTTCACAATCACTGCACACAGCTCTTACAGCTTTTACTGCAGTTATCTGAAAGGTCTGGTTAGACATCTTCCGAGCAGTGACAAGTATGAGCTTTTAGCCTTTTAGCCTTGCTTCCTGAAATAGCCCTTGTGTATCGTCTTGGAAGACTTTTATTTATTAAGCTGGGTTTTGGCAGACATTGTTAAAATAAACTGTTAAGTAACAGTTTTGGGGTTTTGATATTGGCATGTTTACAGTTTCTTAACACAGTTTTTTTTTTTGGAATGAAGACACAATGAAGTTTGAGAGTCACACTTTATCATTAGCATGTACCCAAATGCTATTATTCATTTGTGCCAAGGAAAATACAGTTTTGCATTAAAGGATTTTTTTCAGATTTGTAGCCTCTGTCTGCCATCTGTATCATAATGTTAGTTATTATATATTTACTCACATTTACAAAACAAAATATTGTAAAATGAGGCAGACATGCCTTTCCAAATCACTTTTCTGAAGGTCAGTCCAGCTTTCAAACAATAAAGCAACATCATTGAAAAGAAATAATGGTTACATTCCCTTTCCGTGTCATAGAGGTGTATCTCTGTAAGCATTTAGCACTATTTCTACCCTGGAAATAAAGTGGTTGAAATGATTGCGTAATTTATTGTCTTACATAAATTATGATGTTTTCAAAATACAGACTAACAGATTGAAATGTCTGTTCATATTAAACATTTAGAGCTATGGACAATTAAATTGAACATTGCTGAAAAATCCTTTAAACCATCGCATGCAGAAAGAACACACATTATTCCCTTCTTCACTTTCAGATGTCCTTCTCACTTGTACTGTAGACCGACCGGTCAGTGGCTCTCTGTCTGCTCCCACTCAAGATCTGGGATGTGTAAGCAGGTTCCCACACACAAGTCAGTGTAATCCTCTCTACAGGGACCCTGCGTATCAGCAGAATCAAAGGTGTTTGAGGTTGGACTATTCTTGTAGCTTTAATTAAGAAGAGCTTTGAAAGAAAGCAAAGAGGGAAACTTAACTCAGGAGGTGAATTCTGCTTTGTTCAGTGCTCTTCCACTTCAAAAGACGTTGCCTGTTGAAGCATATATCAAAGACATAGGGTGTACCAGTAAGCAGCTAACCAATAACTGTCCAAATAAATGAACACTGTTAATTAGGGCAATGTCAGTATTATAACAGCATCGTCAGGTAATTGCTCAGTCATACTATTGATATTGGTTAAAGTCCTGGACAGTATTTGGGACCCAAATGATTCATTTGATCTTGTTCAATTAGCTGCTTTCCACTAAACACATATATAATTAAAAATAATGTTCATTTAAATAATCACAATCACACACACACACACAAACATATATATACTACAACAAAACACTTAATAATTGATGTCAAGATACCACTTTTTCAGTTGATTTTGAAACAGACAATACAGAGATATTATTTATTCTTTTAAAAAATAATGGATCTATTTCTTGAACTCCCTGGAGCCGTTAAGGCTTCTTGTTTTTCCCGCCCCGCTATAACATAGATAAAACTCAGCCAGCCATTGCTTTGTATGTATTTACAGTTTAGCACTCGTTATGGTGGTAATGCAAGTCACAAAGCTTAAAGGGTTACAGTTGACTTTTATCACAGCCTATAGACTGTGATATCATAGTCTCTATTCCCACATATACATTGTTTTATTTCAAGAATTACAAGCTTGTTAATGAGTCAAACTCTGACATTTGCTACATGTGAAGTCATAAGGTTGGCAATTATAAAAAATACCCCCAAAGAAATCAGCTGGCTCTGTCAGATGAGTTGGTTGAGCAGTGGAGCCGATTTCGAGTGGAGCAGGTGTTTGAATATATTGTTAAACTGAAATATAAATTGACTATAATGCAGCATAATTTTACCACCCATGACTGTTAGTCTGATTGTATGCAGTAGCATGGATATAGTAAAACATTTTAACTCTCTTGATATTCAGAGGATCCGAATGACATTCAGAAGATTAAACATATCCCCCAGCACACAGTGAATTCCTGAACACAGTGTGTTAATTCAAGTTTCCCAACCATACCAGCTACACGATTGCTTGATAAGCTCATTTAAGCCATTCATAACTCCATATGCTATTGGAAGCTAATCGTTAAGTTCTGTGTTTAAAAGCTCAAAGCTAACATTATTTGGACTGAATTAGCTCTTCTATCTGAAATGGTGCAGAATTTGAATGAATGCGTGAATTAAAGTCATAAAATGTTACTACTTTGTTAAATCGTACAAAAAAGGGCTAGTTAGCGGTAATTTTCTGCCAATCATTCTGTAATCTGACACATCTGAGCAATGTGATTAAACTGCATTAATATTGTAATGTATTGCAATACAGACATTATTGACACCCTTAATAGGCTTCAGGACATTTTCACAAAAGCTGCTGGTTATAGCACTGCACCACACAAAATGTGTTATTTAAGCCCTATTTATACAGTTATTTTGCTGGTAGTCAGTGTGAAGCTGCCCGTATAATGTTGCAATATTCTTTTTACATGTGACCTCATGAATAGCTGATCAAAGTCAACACTGAATGACTCTTGTTCAGTGATTGCTAGGGTGTTCGAAAAAGCAGCACAGTTTGGTAAAATATACCAAACAAATTAACAAGGGTAACATAAAAATGTTTAACAAGCAGTATTAATGGGGTATCAAATCTAAAATAACATCCGCCTTGACAAGACAAGTGGAAAATAAGAGAGATTTTTATTGCTAGGCTGAACAAACATACAAATACACAAACATATTTTATGTAATTAATTAGTACATATTAATGTGCTCTCAAGAAATGTTATTGTCACATCACTTGATACAGGTGTAAGAGTGAGTGAAAAAACAGATGCATAAAATAGAAGGGAAAATAAAAATATAAAGATAAAGAATATACCTGTATGTAATATAGAGTATTTACACTTTAACTTACACTGAACACACATTATACATACATTATTGCACTGTAGATGTTCTGTGTATGTAGAATATTTGTATTATATTTACATTCAGTTGTAGTGGGAGACAGTCTTTGATTGGTGTAGTGTAACTGAGCAGCTAGTTGCTTTAAAGTGTAGGTGCAGAAATTTTATGTGGTGTGAAGGTGATGATGTGATGAGACAGGTGAGATGGGTTGTGACTAGCTGTGGCCTGGAACACTGTGCTACTGACTGTTTAGCAGCCTGGTGGCCTGGGGTAAGAAGCTGCCTCGGAACCGGCTGATTCTGGTCCTCGTGTTTCTGTACCTCCTACCCCGGGGCAGCTTTGAGGACAGGCAGTGGCTGGGGTGAGTGGAGTCCATTATAATCCTCCTGGTCTTCCTCAGACAGCGCCTGGTGTATCAATCCAGAAGGTTTGGGGGCTGAACCTCGGTGATATGCTGGTGTGTGAATTCACTAGTGTGTATGTGTGTATCACTGTGTGCGGATGGGTTAAATGCGGAGGATAGATTCCAGTGTGTGCACAAGAAACAAAAGGTGCTTTATTTATGATGCTCAACCCAGACAAATGGATTACACTGTGTTCTAATGTTTGTAGACAATCTTTCTAATGAATGCCTTCAGCTGCTTTAAGTTATGCTAATGCATGTGCAAATGCACACACAGCTAGTATTGCCAATAGAATAGGACTCTCTGGAGTAAATAACCATGAACCTATTGGCACCACGTCTAAAGCCAGGAGTAGGCTAGAGGGATACAAAGTTGCATGCAAATGAGGGGAAAGTAGTGTCAGATTTCACAGAATCTGTAAAACCACCATTAATTACTACTGTCATGCTGTTTACTCTTTACTATAATCTATTTACGGAATCTGTCCCAGTAAACCCAAAATGTTAATATCTGCTCTGTCAGTGCGTATATTAACTTTGTAGTATTATTAATGTGCCTAGCTGTTCTGAGCCATGGACTTTTCCCATCCAGCAAGTCTGCCTCCTACAACATACAGGATTCAGAAAGCACAGCCATAGGGTCAATCATGGATAAATGCTCTGACCCCTCTCTCATCCATCAGCCTATACAAGGATGTTTGGAGCGTCTCTGTTTGTCCCTCGACTCTCAAAGCCTGTTCATGGATTGCGTGACCATGGCCAGCGTTTTGAGGAATGTTTTCTGACCTTTTCTAGTCCGGACACTCTTTTGTATCATCTCTGCCCTTTTAAACTGTAATGCCACCATCGCTGAGAAATAGTTTGAAATAGGCGGGACAGTGCTTGGCAGAGGCAGCGGACCCCACCACTTCCATCCCTTTCCTTCAGTCACAATGCAAAATGCTGCTTCAGATTTGGCACTGCACAGAGCCTGTTAATGATTCTCTCAATCAGGAAGTTAATTTTTGGCTTGTTGCTAAAGTCGATGTTCCTTTCCCTCCCTCTTGTCCCATTCAGATGGACAGCTTGTCCATTCAAGAGCGTGAAAACAACAACAAAAATACAAGAGGCATAGAGGGAATTGGGGAAGGGGGGCTGGGCAGAGAAGGGGAAACAAAATCATTACTACACAGCCGCCTTTACATTTTAATTAGTTTTAAAAGTAATTGCTTGAAATGATTAGTTGAATTCAGTCAGTGTTCCTGTTACTTAAAATTAAAAATATAATTGCAGCGGACAGTAATTGGCTAGCCTGGGACTGTTGGTTATTGTAGTCTGGTATTGCCCCATGCATCATTATCTGACTTTGGCAACAACTCAGCTCCTGAACTGCAGCAGCCATACAAAAACACAAACACACACACACGCAATGCTCTGCTCGCCAGTGCCAGCGTGCAATCAGCGGCCTGGTTGAATGCCTCGTAGAAAGGATCTAAGTTGTTTTCCGTTTGCCCTCTTCAACCTCTTTGATTCTCCCATGGGCCAGCGCAGAGCTGCATGGCCCCGCAGAAGCACGACCCACGCTAACAGAAGGCCACAGCGCAGCCCTCAGGAGCAGAATCACTCTCCGCTCTAAGATCGTATCCAAACCAACAGGAGCGTCAAAACACCCTCTGAGCTAGCAGCTACTGCATAATCTTTTTAGTCAAAGCCATAATGCCATAACGCATAGGCTCGCGTTGTCATATTTCGGGTTGGAGAGCAGAGATGATGTCTGTGGTGTTTTTAGCTGGAGGTGAGGGGTGGCCTCTGGCCTTTCAACTAGGCTGCCTGGACAGGCTGCTCTCTAGTCCCAGGGCATGTACTGTCCTGTGGATATTTCTGGGGTTTTTTTTCCCCCTACTCTTCCTTTTTGTGCTGTAATAAGTTTCTGTTGACTCTACTCTGCCTCCTCTGGTCACTTTTCCAGAATAAGTGCACATGGGCTCCCAGGAGCCTCCCCCCTGTCCTGCACACCTTTGTGTTTCATGTTCCTACTCTTACAACTCAAGGTGGACTTGCTAATTAGCCATTTGTTGGATTAGGTGTTAGTTTTGTGCATCTACTGCAATGCTCTGTGTCACACTCCTGATTGTGTTTTAATTGGTAGTTGCATCCAGACAAGAAGAAGCATGACCTATCAGAGGAGGAGGCCGAGCTGCACCTTCAGAGGTTTATAGATGTGGATCAGGCCTGGAAGGTGTTAAGCAATGAGGACAGCAGGAAGATGTTTGACCTGCAGCTGCGTGGTGCGTACCCCTTTCTAAACTACTGTTCAGTTCAGATCACTTTTAATATTATTATTAGAGCAACACACAAGTGTGCAGGACGATGAACTGCTGTAGAAGGGCCTTGGGATTTCTGTTGTGTGAGGAATGTGGATGGAGTCACTTAAAAATGGATTTCAGATATAACGATGGAAATGCACAAACAATAAAACTGCATAAATTGATTTTTGCATGCATTCTATCCAAAGACTCGATTTACTCTTTTACCCCCTGAGCTGACTACATGTGCTGACATGCATCTGTCTTTGTGCACATACATCAGTGTTATATAAAAAAAGTACAATTTAATAACAAATTAACACGGCCATTTTTCTTTTTAACGATATTGAATTTTACTGGAACACTATCGATATCGCTTCAACTCATATCTTGATTTGGTTATATCCCGATATAAATATTTATATATCACCCAGCCCTAGTGTATAATGTGAGAATAACATTGAATAGGCAAGCTTTGGGTCTGCCATTAGCATTGAAAATGCAGTGTTAATAGCAAAATGTAGAACATGACAATACCCCAAAGATTTTTATTAATCTTTTCTGCAAACCAACATACTATAGATGAAACATGAAAAGGCACTTGCAGCAACCGCTTTAGATCTAAAACACATCTCAAGAGCAGGGTGAAATTAAGCTCAGTGAGTCTGTCCAAATAACAACAGACTCAACAGGTACAATTTTGTGAGGATTTTATTGCTGTGTGTGAAGTCAGACATAACATGGATTTTTACACAAAATATGATTGAATGTCATTGTGTAAGGTTTTTAATATATTAGTTTTGTGGCTGCAATGATGAGTTCATATATTTGTATATTTCATTCCTGTTTTAGTTTACGCCAAATCTATTAGTGCTACTGCTGCCTTTTCCTGGAGCAATTGTTAACTTAAACTTAAACTTTAAATTTATAGAAGTACAGATTGTAGACAACTGTAACATTTTAAGAATATTAATTTATATATGTACATTTTTACAATAAAAAGAAAGAAAGAAGAGAAACACATTAAAATCGAAACGGGGGAAATCTCAAAAAAGGGGAAATGAGAAAATAAAATGGAATTTTGGAAAAAATAAAATGAATTTCATGATGAATTAGGTAGATAATTGGGCTTTACAAATATTATTATTAATATTATTATTAATTTTTTTGTGTTAGAAATAATATAAGAATAAGATCATAATATAACCTGTGATGGACTGACACACTCTTCAGGGGCTATTCTTACTTTATGACCAATGATTCCACGTGGTTCTGGACCCACTGTGACCCTGATCATGAAAGAGTGAATAAGATGATTGAATGGATGAATGAGTATTGAATGTTATTATGTTAAGAACATTACATTACTTCCCAGTGAACTACCACTGTACAAATCCTTTTGTTGCATTTCTTGTTTGGTGTTGATTCACAGTGCAGTATTGTACTATTAGTCAACTAGGCCTCGTCAGACTAGGCCTGTGGAAAGGTCAAACGGGATAGGCTTTTAACTAGGCCATTTAGGAATGAAGTAGGAATGGGTTTGTATCCCAAGACTGAAGCAGCATTGATATGCATTATTTAACACATATTAGTATTTAAATGAATCTGTACTCTTCACTCTACCAGTGAATTTTATTTTGTGTGCCATTGGCTGCTACATAATTCCAAAGCATGACCAATCCATCCCTATGGTTAATGGTTGGATGGGTGTTCTTTTCATGAAATGTTGCTTCCTTTTTTTGGTCAAAAGGTTTTTAATTTAACTTAATCAATCCACAGGATGTTCCAAGAGTGATCACATTTGTCAAGGTATTTTGTAACATGTACGTCCAGACTTCAACCTGACCTGTTCCTGATAACTGCTATTTCTTAATTATATTAAAAACTGAGGAAATGGCTGCTTGAAGATGGCTTCTTTCTTTGTGGGTGTCAAATATTAACATTTTCAGACTCATGACCAAGTTTTTAAGATTTTACGAGTTTAAAGCTTTAAAGTGTGCATCATTTCTTAAGATAATTGTGAACAAGCCATTGTTTCACTAATCATGCCTATATCCTTAATATTGTGTCTTTTGGAGATATGTTCATCTTTAATTCACTTAAATATTTACAGTAACAGAAGACTTTTATAGTTTTTAATATCTATAAAACTGGAAAAGACAGGAATGAGACCTTGCAACAGAAAATGAAGGGTGAGCTTAGTATGTGGAACATGGCACCATTAAGAATGTGCATCATAACATGCTCCCTGTATAGGCTTGTATTCTTCCATAGTTCAGTATGAAGTGCTTCCTCAGAGCTTACATCAGCAGCCAGCTAAAGAGAGAGAGAGAATGAGAGAGAGAATGAGAGAGAGAGAGAGAGAGAGAGAGAGAGTGTTTGTAAGGGAGAGAGCAAGAGAGAGAGGAAGGGGGTGTGAGTGAGAGAGAGAGAGAGAGAGAGAGGGAGAGAGGGAGGAAATGTAGGTCAGGTCTATCACACATGGCCTATTCTTACATGAAGTGATAGGCTGTGTCTCTCCCTTTTTGCCTGAGGAAAGCGCACCCCCCAGCCCTCCATTAGGACCTTCAATAAATGTACATCCCTGGCTTGGCGCACCATTAAGGGGGGAGCACTGGGCGGCCTTTAGTAAAGGGGGACCAATCTGCCATGACTCTCCCTGGTGAACACACCCCGTGTGTCTGTGTGTGTGTCTGTGTGTGTGTCTGTGTGTGTGTCTGTGTGTGTGTCTGTGTGTGTGTCTGTGTGTGTGTGTCTGTGTGTGTGTGTGCGTGCGCTCAAAAAGAGCCCAACTGTATTGACCTCTATTGTAAGTGAGAGTGTTCAAAGGAGCTGTGAGCAGATGGGACGTGTGCTGCTACTAAACATACCTGGACACATTCTTGAGACCCCTACACTTGACTTTAATTAGGGATAAACAGTCGTATCATGTAAGCAGGAAACTGCATATAAACATACTGTAAGCATCAGGTGATTTTTGATGCACATTCAGGTGAAAGGGTTAGGACAACATATTTAAACATACAGCCGCTTAATCTTCTTTTTAAGCATGAAGTGAAAAACTGAATTTTTTCCTTGGACAAAAGTAGGATTCTTCAGTATTTCACCGTACATCACAATAATTTTATCTTTTGTAGGAAGCTGGTTTATATTAAAAACAAAAAAAACAAAGAAACTCCCTTGAAGAGTGAATGTCTGTGTGTCTGATGCTGTTTGTGAACTATGCAGTGCAATTTTTTCTTTTTTTTTTATAATAGTAGAATTTTGTATAATTTGCATAATAGTATTACAGTATGCAAGAAACACAAGCCATACTTTGCCAGAACTAGTTCACCACCACATTTATCACTACTTAAAATGAGAATCAGGTTCACCCCATCAGATGCAGATTATTAGAACAGTGGGTGTGTTTAACAAATTGAGAGTGCATAAGCACATTCAATAATTCAGTAAATGCAAAAAAAAAGATTTGTGTCTGGTGACACATTCATATGTACTTGGGTGATCAAATAATTCGAAAACTCTGGGTTTACAGGAGTCGGGCAGTAATCAGATTTCTATTTTGCAACCAGTCAGTAATCTCACAGAAGCAGAACGAAGCAGAAGAAAGACAGTTTCCTTACCGTTTCTTACTATTGGTTCATGCTGTGTGATTGTCCGTGGAGCAGGGAAGATCACTCGATGAAATCAGAGTATTCTGTATATACTGTATGCATGAAGAAATCTGATTGTTGAGCTAAAATCTAGCTTTCTTAATTGGATTTGTTAATCAGATTTCTGGACATTACTCTAATCTAAGAATCTGGAGAATGCTGACCACTTAAACAGAAATCCAGTTGAGATTGAATTTATTGAAAGTAAGCAAACGGCTTAAACACTGTCTGCTGGAGAGGAGCAGGCTGTCTTATTTAAACCTCAGACATTAGTTTGGTTTGCTCTTGATTGTTGAAGTGAGTGGAATCACCATGATGACTTGCATAGAGCTCTTCGTTTCCCAGCCCAATGCTGGAGGGCTTTATAGCTCTCTAGGCTACAACAGTTAGCAGTGACAAGATATCAGCTTGAAATTCCTGAGTTGATGCATTTGGTCTTTTAAGCTGTTGTTCAAAGAAAGTATCAGTCTCACTGACTGAGGATGGGTTAGTTGTAAGACAGGAGGTTCTGTAGTGGAATTTTTGCAATTCAATTGCCAGAAGTCTTCAAATATGTACAGTATTTGGACAGAAATATTGGGACACCTACTCATTCATGGTTTCTTCTGAAATGAAAGGTATTAAAAAGAGTTTATCTTGCTTTTGTTGATCTGTCTCTGGTGTACATGGAAGGCTTTTTGCTAGATGTTGAGGCATTGCTGTTAGGATTTGATTGTATTCAAAGATAAGAGCATTAGTGAGGTTAGGATGACCTCCCAACTCATCTCACAGTTCCAGTGCTCCGTACATCAATTCTGGGGTGCATGTATACCCCTGTAGCTCATGCCTAGGCAGTCATACCCCCTGTTCCTCCGTTCCAGAGGGCTATAAGGACTAGATAAGGCACATTTGCACATCTGTGTCAGCGGTGGGTGACATTTAAAGGAGCTGAATGCATTCATTAGAAGGGGCTTCCACAAGCATATGGACATATAATGTACATCATTTCCCATATTCCCAAAAGTAGCTCAGATTGAAAGCTCATAGCCTGGATATCCACATCAACATTACACCACAAGTCATAATAATATTTTAACATAATAACATTGAGCCCATTACAGCTGACCCATTGTTCCAGAATTTTTCCTGTCAGCCTGCTCTTATCCAGAGCCCTTAATGTGAATCATGTTACACAGGTCAAGAATGTAGAGTTAGGAGTCCTGCCCAACAACTCTTATTGGATTGGTCTTTTTGTCCAGATGGGGGATCAAACATGGGGGAGCAAACGCCAGTAAACCTGCACACACTGCAGTTTTCCATTCATACTGGATGGAAAGCATGGATCCCATTCGTAATTACTAAAATTACTCAATGTCCCCAGGTAAAACTAATCCAGCCTGAATAGGGCTTTAGACCTCTATCTTGTCTTAGGTGTCATAATGGAGATTACAGGTAAAAAGCTGCTCAGATTGAAGCTGCTGTGGCTTATGTGGCCGTGTGATGAGGTCAGCTGTAATTAAGGCTGGAGATTGATTCAGCCAGGCTCAAAGGATGAGCTAATCCTGGCCTAACTAAAGCAGGCTGCCCTGCAGTCTTTTTCTCCAGAGCCAAACGTGAGTAGTTATTGACCAGCCTGTGTTTGATGTTCACTGTTGCGGCGCGTGTTTAAGAGCATTATGGAAGTGGTTTAACCCTTAGCACTGTTAGCACCGCTAAGGCATATTCAAATGTTGCAGCATATTCATGCACCCTACTCATTTATGAAAGTAGGATGGTGTCATGAATATTTCAATTCACTGTTCTTTATGCAATATGAAAAAAGGGAGCATTGGCTGTGCTGAAAGTCGAGCTGAAAGACTTTGTAGCTGCAACGAACTTTGCAGGATGTCTTACACAGAGCTCTTTATTTAATCGAAGTGTATGTGGGCCTGTATCATGCCTTTTGTAGGTACAGTATATGGACATTAGTATTGGGACACTGCTCATACATTGTTTCATCCGAAATCAGGGGTCTCCCGCGGGGCTTTTGTTGGAGTGACTTTCTCTTCTGTTCAGGAAATGATTGAAAGGATTTGATTTCATTCAGTCACTAGAGCATTAGTCCGGATGTTGGATGATCACCACCCCACCTTATGCCCAACTCCGCAACTCATTCCAGAAGTATTAGATGGAGCGCTATCATTCCAGAGAACACAGTTCCACTGCTCCACTGCTGGGGGCTTTATACCCCATTAGCCCATCCTGACATTAAGCATGGTGCCAACATGTTCATGTTTATCTACTCCTAGTACTTTTCTACATGAACTAAATGCTGTGTGTGTGCATTTGCACATCTGTGTGAATAGTGGGTGGAACTTAAAGTAGCTGAATGCGTTCATTAGAAGGGGTGTCCACAAACATTTAGACACACGGGTTATGTTTGGGTACATGTTTCGTCTCTCTGTTTGTGTACTATGTGTTGGGTGTTAACAACAGAGGTGTGTTTAGCAGGCTCGACCAAGCTGCAGTTCTTTGCAGCTCTGTTCCATCTCAGCCCGTTGCCCACTCATGCTTGGTAATTACTCATCATTTTAGCTGTCAGCATCATCTCATAGCCAAATAAACACTGTCTGGCTGTGACGGCAGCTGTGCTTTGGGCCCATCTCTTATGATAGCTTTCATCCAGAACCAGAATCCACTGACCCGTGTGGACCTGCACTGAGACCATTGTAGGATCAAACCTCTTATTGGAGTTTAATGGTATCCCTTGGTTCCACATATAGTTGACTTTTACCATCTGCTATCTGTCAAATCTCCTGCTCACATTTTAGCTTTACAAACCAGCCTGATTACATCAGCCCTGATAGGCAAAGGTCAGGGATGGACCAATCGTGATTTTTTTTATTTTATTTTTTTAACGTAAAGTTCACATTCTACAGTTAAACGACAGCACTGAAGTAAAGCACAGGCCTGAGACCTAATCATAGTGTAGTCAGGTATATACACGCACATGCAGAATAATTCATCATTATTTTTTTCCTTTTTAGTATACTGTCTTCTGATCAGACATTTATATGTATACCTCCAGTACACTCACTCACTTTATGCATACCCCCAGAATATTCTGTTTATTTTTTTTAAACCATTAGTGTTTCAGACTCTTCAGTCATTTCATTTGGCAACAAGAGGAGTGAGATATTGCCATTAAATCTGTATTTTGGCCACCCCAACCACAGCTTGCAAAGAGATTCTT
>CM067512.1:20905286-20950286 GCA_034509495.1 Acestrorhynchus altus
GACTGAGCAGCAGACGCCTCCTCCTGATTTTGGCAGTTTAGTCTTACAGTAATAACCATAGTAAATCACATTATAATAGTTTACTCATTTCTTCAGATATACCTTTGTGAGTAAGAGTCAGTTGAGTTTTACTCAGAGCCAGGTTTCCCAGAAGCATCTTAAATGGTCAGCATCACACTGAACACTCTCTCTACCACTTAAGTTGACCATAAGGCTAATGTGCTTATGAGACACTTGGCCCAGTTTCATTTTATTTGCCTTTTGCAATGAACATAAGGAATTATATAGAGATTAGGAATTTGACCCTAACAAGCAAATTGCAGGTGATTTGTGCTGAGAACACTACTTTCATATGAGCAGAGGAACAGTCAATGGGAGGAGCTTGAAATTAAATATGCTTATAATTTCAGCCATTCTGATTAAATGTAAATAAAATAAAAGATTTGAAGTATTTCACTTTACATGTAATAATAATTCTCATAATTTTCACCATATTCTTGTTCCCAGAGATGCATTAATCATGTAAGACTTCCTGTGAACTTTTGTTATCTGGGATCTGATGTAAATAAGGTATTTTTCCATTGATACTATCAACCAGTGTACTAAAATGGCTTTTTTCCATGACAGGACATCATATTGTTTGCATCAGTGACTGAAAGAAAAGGACAGAATTAAGGCCTTCACAGTAGGTGTTGGAAATCAGGTCTATGGCCTACAAGTCCTGGTAGGTTTCTGCAGCAGCTACCTGAACATTGCCCCATTCTAGAGTCAGTGTGACCTTCCATGATGTAGCGAATGAAGTGCTACCTGTTTTAATCAGGTATTAATGTTACACAGGATTTGTTTCTTGTGGCTCCACTGATATTTGCCATCCACTGCTCTACAACAGTGTTTCTCAACTCAAAGGGCTTGTTAATGAGCTGATTACTTCAGGTGTGCTTGGAGTAGGAAAAAAGCTCTAAAATATGCAGGGTAGGGGTGCCTCCAAGACCAGGTTTGAGAAACACTGCTCTACAACACTTTTGGAGGTCAAATGAATGTAACTCTGGTTACATAACATCTGGATGACACTGTAGCTATGCGTATGTTACTGGAGGAAGTCCTCTAAGTGAGCAGGATATTTGTGTTATATTTGCACCACTAATGTCAGTCTGTGACTGTTGAGATATATATATATATATGTAAAGTATGCACACTGCTAAGCGCTACCTCTGCCAGTCATTCAGGACAACTTCAGTTTTTACTGAGTGACGACATACAGTTTAGAGAATGAAATATTAGGCTTTTTTTTCTGTTGATCAGTTGAAAATCTAGCATCAAATTCAAATATGTTGCATCTGTCAAATTTGATTTTGACCTGAGATGGGGGTTCTAGCATGTTTCCAATACTAGGTAAATAATTAATTTCCTTTTTTATCAATGAAATAGAAATGGCACCATGTATGAGGTATCTGTATCAGATCAATATTAACATAGAATGCTTGATCAGATATCAGGTGGAAACAAGTATGTCATGTAAAAAGAGTTGATTTCATGACAAATGCAGATCATTTGCCATGTCATGTAAAAGATCGTTATTGGCCATATGATGTCATGTAAGAGTTGATCACATGACATTAATGCAGATCATTATTAACCATATGATGTCATGTAAAAAGAGTTGATCACATGACATTAATGCAGATTATTATTAGTCATGTGATATTGGAGCATTGACATCTGAATGTCTTCTGAGTAGTGTTAGCATGGCAAGTAGAAGCTTAGCATTTTATGAAACAATACTGTTAATGTAATAGCGTTGCTAACAGGATTAAATCCAGCTGGACACATTTAGCATTATGTGAACAACGTCTATGCAAACCTCTAATTAGCCCGCTCTTTTATTTGTGAGAAAATGGTAGTAAAGTTTAGCACATCAGCAGGTGAGCCTAGCGCAGTACGACCTCAGATGCTTAATGTATTTTCTCACATTATTGTAGGCGTGGAAGTCCCGTTGTGCCCTGGTGTGTGTGTGAGAATGGCAGTGGTAACCTTAAACCCCCGTCAAGTGAGAACTGGCGGTTTTCACTGATCTCCCACTCACTTCACAGGTATCCCTGAAAAGCGTTTCCCTCAAAAGAGGGCCCGGTGCTCGGAGGTGGAGGGGCAGAAAGCCACTCTTTTTCTTTTAATTAACTTTCTTCGCATTCTCTCTCCTCCTGTTCTCTCCTTGAACTCAGCCATAATCTCAGGCAGACAAAAGAAGACCCTCCCTTTCCCCTGCTCCGAGTTCATATCCCTGCTCAAATCTTTCAAATGGTTTCCCCGTTTGGGCCTGGACTGCAAATGAAATTGTGTCCCTGGGCTCATGGGTGTTAGTAACACAAAAGTTAGCCTTTGCAGACATCGGCAGGTGTTAATTCTTGATTGGCTAATCATCTACTAGAAAGAGGAGAACCCATACTGTTGCATCTTCTCATCTATGGTCTTATATTTACAAATATATGTACTTTTTGTGTTTGTTATATTTCAGTTGCTCTAATGACAGTTTGATGAACTTATATGTTAACTGACTACTTTAGGCAAAATTTTGTTATTGTGATGCATTACATCACAGTGTTTGAAAATATGCAGCATAATTAGGAAAATTAGCATAATTCATTATTAGTCCAAATAATTATTAATTATTAGACACTGGAGACCCGGGCCACTGTCATCTTTGGGATGCTGCTGCTGGGGGAATGAATCTATCTGAACAATGCCCAGTCCTAGAGTCAGTGTGCCTTTCCATGATGAGTAAATTAAGTACTATAAGTACTGTATCTTCCAGTGTTTAGTCTTAAAGTTGTGTTCCGTGCACCTTCATTGATATTTGCCATCCACTGTGCTCTACAATACTTCTGGAGGGCAAATCAGTGTAACTGGTTACATAATTTCAGGATGAAACACAGTGTTTATTAGTATTTATTAGTGTTTACCAACACAAATAACACCAGTAGTCCATATGACCAAATTAGCTCCGTTCATTTTGGCTCATGACTCTCAAAATTAAAATATGTTCATAAAGGAATGTGAAACCAAAAACAATCCTGTACATGTCACACGTTTTGCCAGCCAGATACATTGTTATATCCCAATAAATGGAATAATTAGCTCTGGTTAAGAAGATCTGACAGTTTGAATAGTTTAATAGTTGACTGAAATAAGAAGTACAGTATGTATAATAATACTATGTTTATGCTATATTGACCATCTCTAAACCTTTAATCTTCATTGGTAATGGGAAGTGAGCTCATGTTTTACTGCAGACCTTAAACCTACAACTCACTTATTCAACCCAGGCAACTCTCCAAGAACTAGTGTTTGGTTTTGTTCATTTGGCTGTTTTCTCTTTGTATCAATGTGTGAAGAGCGATAGCTAACAAACACCGCATGTCCTCTGTTCAACCAAGCATTAATGTTTACCATAAAGATCAGTAAGAGGGATTCAGAGGTGAATTTGGATTTCCACACTGAATCCTAAGAGCAAACAGAGTCGGATGGCTGTTTGACTGCTGCTTTCAACAGCTGTGGTGTCCAAGAGAGGACTAATGCAGTAACTTACATGCTAATGTTCTCATGCTAATGTGTAATGTAAAAAAGCAAGATTGCAGTCTTTAACAACACTCAATAAGCATTTGGGAACTGAGGACAGGGATTGTTGAAGCTTTGTAGGTGAAATTCTTTCCCATTCTTGCTCCATGCTTGATGTACAACTTCAGTTGCTCAACAGTCCTCTGTGTCCATTCTCATATTTTGTGCTTCATAATGCACCACACATTTTCAAAGGGGGACAAGTCTGTACTGCAGACAGGCCAGTCGAGTACACATACTCTTTCACTACGAAGCCACACTGTTGTAACACGTGCAGAATGTGGCTTGGCATTGTTTTGCTGAAATAAGCAGGGACGTCCCTGAAAAAGACGTTGCTTAGATAGCAGCATATGCTGTTCCAAAACTTGTATGTACATTTCAGCATTAATGGTGCCTTCACATATGTGCAAGTTACCATGCCATGGGCACTAACACCCATACCATTAGTGATGCTGGCTTTTGCACTATGCGCTGATAACAATCCGAACAGTCCTTTTCCTCTGTGGCCTGGAGGACATGATGTTCACGATTTCCAAAAACAATTTGAAATGTGGACTCGTCAGGCTACTGTGCCGTCTAAGGTCATGGCCATTCATGGCTGCTTACTTGCAGAGCATTGCAGAGATTCTCTGAATTTTTTGATGATATTATGGGCTGTGATGATGAAATCCCTAAATTGCACATTGTGAGATGTTGTTCTTAAACTGTTGAACTATTTGCTCACACACTTGTTCACAAAGTGGTGAACCTCCCCATCCTTGCTTGTGAACAACTGAGCCTTTTGGGGATGACACCAATTAGCCTGTGCACGTGGAATGTTTCAAACAGGTGTTTTTTTGAGCATTCCTCAACTTTCCATTTTTTGTTGCCCTGTCCCAACTTTTTTTTTGGAATGTGTTGCAGGCATCAAGTTCAAAATGTGTGAATGTTTGCAAAAATATTGCAAATTGTAGTATTCTGTTTTTATTTATGTTTTATGAGTTTATGAGTTAGTTTCTCCTCCACAGGATGGTAAGAGCAATTGAAATTATGGGAATTAATTCCCTGAGATGAACTAACTCATCACAGAACATATCCTGTGGTGTTTTGTGATCTGGGATCTGATGTTTATAGGGTATTTTTCTCTTGATGCTATAAACCAGTGTACTGAACTGGCTTTTTTCCATGACAGAGGATCATACTGTTTGCATCAGTGACAGTTCTAGAGTCAGTGTGCCCTTCCATGGAGTTAATTAAGTGCTACCTGTATCAGCCAGAGATTAATTTTACACAAGTTCTGTTCCTTTCACCTCCACAGTGGATTTTAATGTTACTGTGATTATATAATTTCTGGATGACACCCTGCCATTCTGGAGCTACACTAAGGTTACTGCAGGAAGTCCTCTATGTTAACAGGATATTTGCGTTAAGGTTGCACCACTAATCATGTCATTTTGTGACTTTGTTGACATGTAAAGTATGTTCACTGCTTGTACCTCTGCCAGTCAATCAGGACAACTTCAATTGTAACTGAGTGATGACATACAGTTTAGAGAATGAAATTTTAGGTTTAGTTTATTACGTTTCCCCTCCACAGAATGGTAAGAGCAGACACGTGGAGCTTTCAAATGTAGTTTGCTACTTCACCTACAGATGCAGATCCTCATCTTTGGAAGGAGATGGATAGATATGTAGTTACGTGGTGTTTGATCATTCTGTGTCGTGTTCATAACAATGCTGTTGCTGCAATTTTCCTGCAAGTATTAAAAGTTAAGACACTTTCATATGTATTACTGCTTAAAATGTCTAAAATTAACTCATCAGCTCCAGATGTTTAGAGAGGATTTTGGAGGAGCCTGTCTTAAGGCTCAGTTACACTTTCACCTGAGAGTCACGTGACTGGACATGGGATACGAACCTGTGAGAATGCTGTGTACTTGATGCTTCTACTGCGTTCAGTTTTGCAGTTGACCGGTGGCAGTGCAGGTAACCGGAGTGATTTAGTTTAGTTTGCACTTGAATTTGTTGAAGTGAGTTGTTTAACCATGGCGAGATCCAAAGAGGTCTCTGGTTCCTTCAGAAAGAAAGTTATAGATGTATGTGTCTGGGGCTTGAGATGATTTCAAACTATTAGAAATCAGCCATTCCACTGTATGGAAAAGAGTTTACTCATGAAGGACATTTTAAACAATTGCCAACATGGACAGGTCAGGCAGTCCATGCAAGTTCAACCCAAGAGCAGACCACAAGAGGCATAAAGAAGTCTCAAACTGTTCTAAAATGTTATCACAAGACTTGCAGATGTCAAAGGACAACTGCATCTATCTGCACAACCTGGATTTTCATGGGAGGTATGCAAAGAGCAAAAAATATTGTCAAAACAATATTAGGCCAAGACTCAAGATTCATGTGTCCACAGTGTCCTGTTCATTGTCTAGGTACTTTCATTTTTCAAGGATACACTGTAGACTCTAAGTGGCTCAGCTGCCTAATGCACTTACACCATAATCAGAGGATCACAGGTTAGAACTCTGGGTCAAGCTGCTTGCCATCATCAGCCAGAGTCTGAGAGATCAAAATTTACCATTGTATCTCTGGGTGGGTAGATGGTGCTCTCTCCCAGTATCACAACCAGTGCGATGCTGGTCAGCACATGTGTTTTAGCCACTGTTGGCCCACGGAGCTGGGGATGATCAATTGGGGTAAAATTAAAACTACAAAAAGGCAGCACTGAGTAAAATGTAGTACAAAAAAGTGAATCTGACTCATTTGATTGCCACCGAATTGAAATGCTACCATAAATGTAGAACACCATATACTACTGTCTAACTTTAGTTATTGTTGAGGCCTCTGTAAGCCTATAGCATGAATTTCACAAACACAAATCCTTATTGTTCTAAATGACTGAAAATGACTTTGACAGCGACACCTGTGCTGTCTGGAGAGCAGTGGGTTCACTTGTCCTTTGGTTATTTGTTGGCTGATTTTGTGTGATGCATTTTATAGCCCTGATATTTCTTCCAGTGAGTGCAGAAGGTAAAATGTACAGAATAGAGTGTGAGTGTGTGCATGTTTGTGTGTGTGTGTTGGGCAGGCTGTTGGATTGTGGGCTGCACTGTGCCTGTGCTCTTATTGTTTCTTTGTTTATGATGGAGACTGTGTGTCAGAGAGCCAGAGGTTTGCTGCCCAACCCATCATCCAGCTCACTCAACTGGCACTAACACTAACAGCCCTCCGTACAATCCTGGACTGCTGTGTGTGTGTGTGTGTGTGTGTGTGTGTGTGTGTGTGTGTGTGTGTGTGTGTGAGTGTGAGAGAGAGAGAGAGAGCAGAGATAGAATGATGCATTTGTGCATTTTGGTAGCATTAAACAAAACTTTCACCTCCATAACACTACTTTCTAGCTTTATACTAAATCCATGAGCACAAATTCATCTTTCTGCTAAAAAGTGCAGCCATACCCTTAGCCTCCCCTCCCCCCAAGCAATGATGGCAGGAAAAAAATAAGATGTCACCAGTGAAAGTTGGACACAACAGTTGGATTTAAAAGCCTATTTACACGTTTGTTGTGAAAGCAGTTGCCAGAGGGGAGTCTGGCTCTGATCGTGTCCCCAATGTGAGCGACTCGAATGGAGCCTAGAGAAGCCTGCGGGCCCTGGAGTGCCCCCCACCCCTCATCCCCCACCCTCAAACCCACTGCAAGCCCAGACCTGCCTGAACCTGACTTAAAAATAACCCCAGATTGTTAATCATACAAACGCAACCTCCCCCCATACCCCCCAGCACCCTCCCTTGTGTTCATTATGTTGACCCCTTCACTGGAAAGGCCCCCATGTGTCTGCTTCTAAATGTTCTCATGTCATTCAGATTGGCACACACAGGCTTTCTCTGACTTGCAAGGCCAATGTTGTTTTGTAGCTGTGCGTCCCAGGGGGGTAGCTCACAGATAATCGGCCATTAACTGTTAACTGAAGGTTGGATGTTGAAGGGTTTCGTCTGACTAAGCCTTGTTTGGCTGCGAGGTCCAAATTTACCAGGAGCCAGGCTGCTAATTGGTTATTGGCCATCAGTCATGCTGCTGATTGGTAGCTGCTTGGAGTGCAATGTAGTGATGATTGTGATAATTGGGAAGAATTACACTGTGTATCGTTCACAAGCCTTTACTGCAGCTGAGCAGTTGAGTTCATTTCTAGCCCCCCTGTTGGGTTCCTGAAACACACTGCCCTCTGCTGTTATTCAGCTCTTGGATCAGAGTTCCCCTAATCACTCTTGGTACTAAAATGTCTTGTTGTGAGCAGAACCTTCCAACTAACATTTTACTGCCTGAATAATCCATCCATCAAACAAGATCCTTCTGCAATATACACTATATGGACAAAACTATTGGGACACCTGCTCATTGATTGTTTCTTCTGAAATCAAGGGTATTAAAAGAGTTTTTCCTGATTATGTTGGAGTAACTTTCTGCAGGCTTTCTACTAGATTTTTGAGCATTGCTGTGAGAATTTGATTGGATTCAGTGACAAGTGTGTTAGTGAGGTCTGTGAGGCCATGTTCTAAAAGTATTGGATGGGGACATCATGATTCCAGAGACCACAGTTCCACTTTTCCACCGCTCAATACTGGGGGACTTTATACACCTCTAGTTCACGCCTGGCATTAGGCATGGTAACAATAGGGTGATATTGATCCATGTTCTAGGGAGAACCTACTTTCTTGACAAAAGTGTTTCTATATAGTACTAAAAAGCATTTTTACTTGGTTTGAAATGCTTTTTAGTTGCTTTTTACATAATCTTTCTGAATTTCCTTTAAAAACCTAAATGTACAGTTTTTCATAATAAAATTGAATGAACCATTTGACCACACAAAGAACCATTTATATGTTTATGTTTTGTTTTTTGTTTTGTTTTTTTTTAATATTTGCAGCTCTTTATAGAACCACTGCATTTACTAATGAACATTTAAACTACACCTGTTTTTCCAGGCATGCATACACACATACATACATACACACACACACACACACATACATACATACATACATACATGCATGTATACATTGCTGCTGCCACTGGTGTTTGCACACCTCCTATAGTGTTTGGTGTGTTCTTCACCTGTTCTTCAATCCTCAGCCTGCTCCCTCACTTCAATCAATCAATCCACATTTATTTTCACTTGATAATACATTGAGGATGACCCTCATTTACAATGCAGCCCAGCATTTACATTCCAAAGGGACTGATACAGCATACATAACTTTAACAAGGAACAATTCATAGTTCAACTAAATATATTTCATATAAAAAGAATAAAACAAATAGAAAATAAGAAATCAAAATAAAGTTACTAAAAAGTTCAACAGAACAGATAAATGGATAAATCATATTTAAAGTAAACCAAGATAGGCCATAAACTTAACATTTTAAATGGTTAAGTGACCCCAGCATCTTGATGGATGTTGTCATGTCCTTCTATCATCTGAACAATATTATTGTGACTGCAAGAGTACATCTTTGGTGGCCATTAATTAGGATGTCTTCTTTAATATATTTCGTTTAATGATGATTATGGTACATTCCAAGCTGTAAAACTGAATAAAAGCTAATCTGAATCTCTGTTTGACTTCTCACACTGTTTTTCACTCTGTGTGTGACTGTGATTCACTAGAAAACTCTACTGACATCCCTCAGGAAAGAGGGCTGACTCCACAGTGGTGGGTCAGTGGATCTAGGCGATATTTGTATTACTGGCAATTCAAGGCTAGTGTTTGCCTAATGCCCAGTGGCAGCAGTGAACTAGTTCCTGTGCCGAGTTGCTAAAGCATTTGATTTTTTTACTTAGTAATGTCTTGATGCATGTGCTGATTTACACTCACACACCATATTTAAGGGATATTCCTTCCATAATTCCACCAAGAAGACGATTAATGGATATAAGAAAGACAAGAAAAAAAATCTTGTATATGTTTGTATATGTTAAAAAACACCAAAGGGTTCCACTATTTTTAGATCAGAGAACCCCTTTTCAGTAGAGTGTAGTGGTAAACACATATGAATGCATAAGTTGTTCTGTGCCTAGTTCAGTCTTTCTTCTTTAAGATGGAAAGCCTGTTGTATATCATTGCTGTCTAATGAAAAACATGTATCTCCAAAATTGTGACTTTACAGGAAACGTCAAAAATGTCCTTAATTTTGATTGGAAGTTGATGTGAAAGTTGTTTCATTTAGAAGTTTATCTTTAACAAACTCTAAGATTAAATTAATGAATGTGATTGCACCGTCTAGATTTTCTATTCCACAGAATGCACCTGTGAGACCTGTCATGCTGAAAATGTGTAAAAAGCCATCTCCCCTTTGAACCCCACAATGATGTCTTGTCTGGGTGTTTTAAGGCTTTAGTTATGGATAATAAGCTCTCTCTCTCTCTCTCTCTCTCTCTCTCTCTCTCTCTCTCTCTCTCTCTCTCTTTCTCTCTCCCTCTCTCTCATCTCTTTTCCAATGATGGAATTAACTAGAGGCTAGCAGAGCGGAAATCACTTGCGGCCTTTCTGAATGACGTCCCAGAGATGGGAACGGATTAGTGCTCCCTCTCTCTCTCCGCACGTTACAGCACCAGGTGGCTCTTTTTTTTTTTTCATTAGCAGGTGTTTGCCAATCTCATTACACTGCTGCTAAACCTCACAGACCTCAGGTATCACCCCCACCACTCCCTCTCTCTCTCTCTCTCTCTCTCTCTCTCTCTCTCTCTCTCTCTCTCTCTCTCTCTCTCTCTCTCTCTCTCTCTTTCTGCCTCTTGCTCCCTCTCTCTTCACCCCTCCCTCTCTTCCCATCCTCTCTCTTTCCAAGTCACTGGAGGTGGCTCCACCTGAAAGGAGAGAGAAATCGGCAGGGCAGCTGCTGTTTTAGCTGCCGCCGCTGACTCACAGCGAATGCCAATCCTGATCCAATTTCGCCATGCTGGTGGCCTCTTATTCCCCCGTCCAATAATGTGTCTGCTGGAAAAATCCCACTGCTTCAAACTAAGTCTAATCCTGGCTGGACACCTCATGTCAATCTTTTCCTAAAAAGGCTGTATATATATATATATATATAAATATATATATATATATATATATATATATATATATATATATATATATATGTATATCACATGGTTTGATAAGTCAGTGCATTGCCATGTAAACATTTCTAATGTACCAGTAGTGTTGTACATTTACCTCCATTAAAATCTTGTTATTATGACAGAACAGATAAGATAAGGTTTTCTTTCACAGAAAAAATCCCATCTTCTCTTTCTTTGTCTTTGTCTGTCTACCTATCAATCTATCTCCCTATCCGTTTCGTTGGACTCCTGGGAGCCATCCTCTAAGTCCCTCATCTCCTCTAAAGAATAGAGCTGGGATCACACAACATGACCTCCCAGCACCTTGATATCACAATATTGCGATCCTTGGGGCATTGGGACATAGGTGCGGATTAGGACTTTGCATAATAAGATTACACGCTGGCTGAATGATATCAAGGGAGGATCCATATGTGGCAGGCTGGCTCTCTGTCGCCAGATCAGTGGCGGGTGGTACAGCTCACAATGAGGGCGGGGGTCCTCAGAGGGGCTGCTGGGAATTGAACAGGATTCAGATCATGAACAAGATGGTCATTCACAGGCAAGACACTATCAATTGCTATATCTTGCTTGCTGGACCTCCAACCTCCATTCTTCCATACAAGTTTTCATATATGAGGGGTTATTGCCAGTGTCCTAGCTGTGTTGCTGCCCAGTCACAAGGATTTACAAATTGTCAGGGATGATGTTGCATGCTGTTGTGAAGCTGTTGATCCTAATTAGAGTGCAGATGTTCATTAAATCCCACTGACTGATATGTCAAAAGCCCTCGAAGAAAAGGAGGTTTTGAATGGTGGAGGTTTTGAGATGCCTGAATTTCCTTCCCAAACCAAAATCCTATCATTGCTGTTCTTTTGTTGATGGAATGCCAGTAAAATTGTTCAAGCATCTGCATTTGTTATGTTGGAATTACTGTTCAGGGACCTTACAAAAGAAGCTAGAGTGATAGGAGGTCTGAAAGGCTGATGGAAATGCTCTTTGTTCCTGGAATACCTTGGATGCTGTGATCCAACTGTGATGCCTCCTGCCTTTCACTGAAGAATCCTATCATCCATAGCTCCCCATTCCAGCTCTGTTTTCTGACATAATTCTCAGGACAAGACATGGACTTCTCTCAGCACTGCATCAGTATCCTGGGGGAGCGTGTGGTGGGTAGGAATGCCTAGCAGAAGCTCCAGGCCCACTGCAGTGTGTGGGGGGAAATTGCGGAGTCATTTGGTGGGATAGGATCGATAAACAGGGGCAGAACACGGAGCTGAAGCTGTCCTAAATGACTGAAAGAGTACAGTGCAAGTACGCTGGCCACTCAGGCACTGTGGGAAGCTGGGGGTAGCTGTAAAAGCTCAGAGGCAGGGGGTCCTGAATTGAAAACACACCTACTAGTGTTAAACAATGCCCTTCTCAGTAACGATCAGGCACAGGCTTCTCCATTTGCTAACATGGGCTTTAGTGTTGGACAGAGAGAGGGTTATTGTTGCGGTGTTAACACAGGGTCTTTGGGACCCTCTTGGAGTCAAAGTGTATCTGAGGCAAGGGAGGGCGAATGCACCCAGTGGTGAAGGGTGTCATGGGCCAAACAAAAATTCCAGATTGATCCAGCTGGAGATATTTTTTTGATAAAGAAGGCGTATTTGTTGAACTGCGCTTGTATTCATTAGTAGTGTTTACTTGTTGATTCTTTTGATAGCCACCAACAAAGGTCAATATCTCCATATGTGATACACATCCCTCCCGAAAGGATTTCCTCCGACATAATACACCCTGCTAATCCCACTACTTAATAAACATCCTAGCTTTTATCAGTGTTGATCAACAGCCCCCTTCTGCACACACACTCGATTAGGGTCATGGCCTGCGATCACAAAATGTGTGTCACCTGCTTATCCCATATCAAGCCCCCTGCGTCTTATGCAAATATGTGGAGATATGGCCTTAGATCTGTGTACTAGTCTACCCAGTCAGATCGGTCCCATTCACCCCTTCACCCCCCAGCGCTTGAGCTGCCGATAGCAATCAGCACTAAACAAGTGTACCACATCACAGACTCAAATTAGCAAAACATGGGAGGAGAGGGCCAGGCAGCTGCCAGCAAAAGAGGATTAGAGGAGTCCCCCAGTCCCTCAGCCCCAACTCACAAATTACATATGATAATCAACCAACAGCTCTACAAATGGGGCAAAGACAGTGATTTACAAACACTGATCCGTGTTATCAGGCCTGGGTGATGTCTCTAAATTGGGATGTTTTTGATTATTAGGGGAGATTGTTGTGGCTTTGATCATTTTGGTCATTTTGTTTCAAATGGGACAGCAGAGCTTTTGCAAAGCCTGCAAAACATTATTTGGCATTATTTAGTAAGAAGGAACCCAGATTTCAAACACTGAAAATAGAGTTTTCATCAGAAATGTTTTAATGATTTTCAATTTGAAGATTAAGCAGGCCTAGAATGACGTCTGAGAATCGAGCACTTTATAAATCATTTCAATGCTAATGTTTCACTGCAGATCAGCAGTGAAAATCTCAACTATGCAGAATTATTTCAGGGTTTCTTTGAGAGACATAAGAAAAGCATTTTAAAATCACTGTCTTTACTAAATATCCAGATGAAGGTGCAACACTCAAAATTGAAACTCTGTATGTGATGCATCTGCACAAAATACTTTAAGCTGATGAAGTGAAATTAGAAAAGAAATGGAAATAAAGAACTGAAAATTGGCATGTGAATATGTATTCACGCCCTAAATAGCCGCTAAATAGTTCTGGTGCAACCAATGTACCTTCAAGAGTGGAAGTGGAAGAGTGACCAGAAAAAAAGCCTTTACTCACAGACAAAGATTGTAAGGTTCATTTTGAGTTTGCCAAAAGGCACGTGGGAGACTCACCAAATGTATGGAAGAAGGTGCTCTGGTCAGATGAGACCAAAATTGAACTTTTAAGCCACCAAAGAAAACCAACCAAATTGGTGCAAAGCCAGCACATCTCATCACCCCAAGAACACCATCCCCACTGTGAAATTTTGTGATGACAGCACCATACTATGAGAATGTTTTTCAGAAGCACGAACTGGGAAGCTGATCCTAATTGAGGGGAAGATGGATAGTGCTACATACAGGGATATTCTTGAGTTTTGGTCTGTCAGTGACCTGAGCCTGGGATGGAGGTTCATTTTCAACCAGACAATGACCCAAACATACTGCTGAAGCAACACTTGATTGGTTTAGGGTGAAATGTGTAAATTGTATTGAAATGGCCGTATCAAACCCAGACCTTAATCCAATGGAGAATCTGTGGTCAGACTTGGAGATTGCTGTCCACAAGTGGAAACCATCTAACTTGAAGGAGCTGGAGTAGTTTTGAACTTGAGGAATGGGCAACGATCCCAGTGACAAGCTTATAGAAACATATCCAAATCACCTTGCAGCTGTAATTGCTCCAAAAGGTGCTATTTTGTCCTAGTTGTTGTTTGCTTTACAAAAAAATCAAATGTTTAAAGTTATATTCTTGTTTGGTAAATGAAATTATGCAAAAATAACCAATTTTGATGTTAGGTTGTCAGGTAGCAAAGCATAAAAATGCCATCCATCCATCCATCCATTTTCTGAACCGCTTATTTCTGAATAGGGTCACGGGTGAGCCGGTGCCCAGCCGGCAACTCTGAGCGCAAGGGCGGGAAACAACCCTAGACAGGGCGCTAATCCATCGTAGGGCACGCATAAAAATGCCAATATGTGTAAATACTTTGGCAAGGTACTTTACAGTATTAGTCTAGTGTTTATTGGGGAAAACTGTACAATTCAAGGAGGCTCACGTACTCTATTGGGCTGCCTCTAGCCTGAATACATGATGAAATAAGGTTAGTCTTGGACAGGTTCAGCACATTTGCCTATAGATGTTGCATCTGGGCCCTGTACACTCATGGGTTGCTGAAGCTGGCAACCCAGCTTTTCCCATAAATGCTGTATTTGTCAATGAGTGAAGCAGTTGCATGCATATCCTGAATCACATACTTCTACTGTCATCCCCTTTACTTACTCTTTACTTTTTTCTTTCTTTCAGCAGTTTAAGGTACCTTTTGTGTAAGTACTCAGGAATTTGTGGGCTGTAGTGAAAAAAGTCTTTTATTTGTTGAGTCCATCTGTAAATTCAAATCCCAAATTTTAAGCAATAATTTTCAACTTTGGTACATCAATATCTTTCATCATAATGTAGAATGTGTTGTAGTTTGAAATACTTTTATTTACCAGAAAAATAGAAAGCTATTTATTGGAGACATATGCCAGCTATGGCTATTTTCAGGATATCCTAAGCTTATCAAAATTTGTCTTCAATTGAAATGTACATATTAACAGAAGAGAAGAGGAAAAGATTGTTTTTTTATTCTTGTGAGCACTCTGTTCTCTCTCTCTCTCCCAGTCACCAAACTACAAGTCTCATCTTTCTGATCTAGACTCATTACATTCATCAGAAATCCTTTTGGAAACTGATCGTTCAGTTTTGAGCTGAGAATGCAGTCATTTTAATGAGTATTTTGTAATGATTAGATTGAAAATGATATTTATAATAATAGGTTCTTCTCATTTTCCTATATAACCCAATATCTGGGTCACTGATTTCATTATCCCTGCCCATTGTCTGATGAGTCAGAATCTGCATACAGGTTAAGCATGTACACATGGACAGAGCAATAAACATGCACTGGAAGGTGCCATAAATTAAAGTGGGATTTAATTCACTTGGAAACGAGTGAATTTTAGTTGTTTTCCTGGATTACTGACTCGTATTTGATTCAACAAAGGTTGGGCCTGCAATGATTACATAGGGCTCGTAGTAGGGTTACATGGGGCTGTAGTTTGTTATGATTTGTGTAGGTTACTCCAATCCTGAAGAATGAAGCCTAGAAAATGTCATGTAACTGTCTGCAAAGTGTGGATCTCTTAAATGATTCATGGGTACCAATTCTTCTTTCTCAGCATCTCTGGTGAGTTTCTCTCAGTGTTCAGTTTTCAGTGTTCAGTTTTATCTGAATATGTTCCATGAATAAAGAAAGTTGCCCCCAATCAATCAAATATCTTCTTAAACAGCTGCTCTGCACAGTAGTGGCACAGATAAATAGAAATTCTTGTTTAAAAAATAAACAGAATCTGTATTATACAGACGTTGCCTATATTGACAATGTATATTAAAAGAAAAATTTTAGACATTCATCCAAGTCATCTGAATGTTACGAAAGCTTTCATTTTGACCGTCTCTCTACCAGTGCAGTGCGAATACTACCTTGGTGTTCCTTTCTAACAAAGGGCTGTCAAACAATTCACATCAAAAGCTCTAGATTATAACACACCCAGCTGGCATCCAAATGTATTTGCCTGCTAATTTCCTCCGAGGTAGCTTTGACTTCCCTCCCACCTGTCAACAGGTGAGAAGCAGAGGTGGAGGTGGCTTCCCTGGTGGCTGCCACACAAACAGCCTAATTCAATAAGGTGATGTCAGTGTTAGCTGAAGCTTATCTGCTGAGTTCACGCGGGTTACAGTCTGGGAGTTTGCACAGTGCTCAGGGTGAATGGGAAGTAAGCTGACACCTGCCTTTCCATTCCCTTAAGGAAACACAGGACAAGTCTCACCTGCCCAACCAAAACGAGGCTACTTTCAGCGAGGCAGATAAGTTGACCAAGGTGAAGGCGCTTTAGAAAGTCCATCTCAACTGGCTGCTTCTTTAACAGGCCTGTGTGATTGTCTGACCAAGAAAAGGTCACTGACCTAGAAAGACATCTGTAAAAAGATGGTGTCCCACACATTTGCTGTATCGTAAAGTCTATTTGCACCTCATGCTCTGGTAAATTATTCACTTTTGCGATTGAAATTTTCTTGAATCGGTGTAAACACACTCAGTCTTGAGGCGGAGTACCAGATTGTTTGCACTTTCACTGCAACTCACAAAAGTTGCAACATCTTTGCTCTCCATTGTGAAGCCAGTCAGGAGTTTATTCCCAATGAAAAGCAATGGGAGGGAAGAGAGCAAAAGCCTCTTGTCTTAAGAAAGGGCCTTCGCTGCAATTGTTGAAATGACTGATCTGTGGCCTGCACTGTCATCATTACCCCCCGAAAGAGAGGCACCAAGCCCATAAAACAATCCACTGAGGGCTAATGGCTCCTGCGCATTTCATTTGTAAGACACTATAGAAAGTCTATGACAATAGGCTCCTTCTTGAGCAGGCCCATCTGGGTGCCTCTTAGATCCTTTGAAAAGCATGGAGGGTCGCTGACCTAGAAAGTCATCAATAAAAGACAATCCTTGGGAGGACAAATTGAAGAGCGGGGGGATCTCTCGTCCGTGCGAGGCTCAGTTGCTGGTGTGTGGGTGAGGCAGGCCAGCCGTGGGTGGCACACTGTTTCCTCCGCCACTCATTTTTTAATTCTGTGGTCAGGTGCTTTTAACTTTGCTGCCAAGTAA
Organism: Acestrorhynchus altus; assembly: GCA_034509495.1. Lineage (NCBI taxonomy): Eukaryota > Metazoa > Chordata > Actinopteri > Characiformes > Acestrorhynchidae > Acestrorhynchus > Acestrorhynchus altus. The sequence continues at coordinate 20,922,453 of CM067512.1, forward strand.
TGTGGACAAAACTTCCAAAATATTGAATAGTAGATTGATGAAGAAGGTTTCTAGCCAAAGCTAGTCTCTTCAAAAGGATCTTTATGGGTTCTTTAATAACATCCATGGTTCTATTCAGGACCATGAAAGCGCAAACAGCAATTTGGATGAAAAAAGGAAAGGTGTAAGTGTTAAAGATGTTGTAAAATGAAATCATTAAGTCTTAAAGTTAAGACTATTGTTTTTTCTAGGCTTTTCAAAAGTAATTATATAATTGCCTGTGTAATTACATGGTAAGTTACATAATGAATTGCATTTACATTGTTTGTATTCTGTAATGACAGGTTTGGTTATGTACTTTTTATCATTTATCAAGGAGTGACAAAAAACATTGCAAAAATTATTTTCTCTACAAACAGTACTGTACACTCAAATGTTCCATTATATTCAAATCTTTATAAAATATCTCCTTCTAGAGATGAACTGGGAGTGGTTTGGATATTTAGAAAACTGTCAACAGCTTGTTTTGCATTGGCAAATAAAATGTTAAAACTGTTTCTAAAACACTAGTGTTTAAAGGCATGTTTGCCATGGGGAGAGCCAAGAGTGCAAAATACACTTCTGTGAGATTAACAGAATGGACAAAAATCTACTCTACATCATTTTTCTCTGATGGGCCAAGACATGTCTGGTGTCCTAATTAGTTTCTTTAGGTTAGCACTAGAGTCTAAAGCTATGTTCTTTAATAAACAGTACGAATGAATTGTCACCCAACATACAGTATTTAATTTTTTCCACGTTACACACACACATTACATATAATATGCCAGCGATATTTTATTAGTCAAGTCACCTTTATCTTTATAGCACATTTAAAAGGCAACACGTCACCCAAAGTGCTTTACAATAAAGTCACTTAACAATTAACTAGCTATTATTGCACACTGAATTCAACAGAAAAATAACATGCAAATTAGATAAACAAAAGACCAACAATAAAACAAAGAAAAAGCTACTAATTCCAGGACAGAGAAAGCCAAAGCAGGGCAGATAACTGAATACATATCTATGGACTCGAACACCTTAGAGAAGAGATTAGCTTTTAAATTGTAATTAAAAACACCTACTGTTGACAATTCTTTTATAAAATGTAAGATTATTCTCGAGTCTTTGGAGCAATTACTAAAAAAAAAGGCCTGGTCACAATTATAACTCAAACAAGAGCAAGGAATGGCTAAAAGCAAAGGATTGGATGACCATGTCACTCATGCGAAGGTAACAAAGTAGGTTGGAAATACAACTTGCAAAGCTTTAAAAACAAACAGCAACTCTGTATTTTACTGGTAGCCAGTGCAGTGACCCCAGTACAGGGGGAATATTCTCCCTGTTCTTGGTGCCAGTCAGGAGCCTTCCAGCTGTGTTTTGGACCAGCTGTAAATGTGACAAGCTGGACTCGAACAACTGTTTTAAAGTCTTTCAAAGACAAGATGCCTTTTGCTGAAGTCATGAGCTGCAACACGCTACCTCTCACAACAGGGTTTAATTGCTTGTCAAAGTTGAGAATAGAGTCAAAGAGAAAGCCAAAGTTTTATTACATGGTCATGTACAGTAGACAACAGTGCTCCCAGATCATTAGCTTTTGTTTTGGCCGAATCAGGATTCCCAACAACAATAATAATGTCCAATTAGTTTTGGTTTATTTTAAGAAAGTTCTTGGACATGCAGCACTTTATGTCCTGTAAACAATCCTAATTGAGACATAGAGAGCAGTGGTTTATATTATAATCATTTGTATTTTTATCATTTATAAAGCTTCTTTTTGTTTCTACCTGTGTAGAAATCAACCTTATCTTATATAGTGTAAGTACAGCTAATGGAATTTTGTTCCAAGTAGGTAATTTTAACTAACCCTGAGTCTTTGATGTTGACAATGCATGTTAACTGTAGTAAAATCAACAGTATTATATGGATTATTAGCACTTTTATCTATTTGTGTCTCACTTAAATCAGTCATACTCAAAGTAATGTCCAATATCTGTGTGAACATGTATCCAGGTGTTTGAAATATAGTCCAAAATAGCCCATAAAGTACTGTTACCAACTGGTCTTGCTACCACAGCTTACCTGAAACAATGCTCGGACTCTTTGGGGAAGTTTGTTTTATGTTTATTGTTGACATTAAGTCTTACTGCATCATAAACCACATTGATAAGTCTTTTTGACCTTCATGAAGATATGTATGTGGAACAGATGTATTTACAGTACAAATGTTCTAGCAGCAGGTCCAAATATGAGCCAGTCATGGGCCACGTTCAATTCCTCTCCCTCCCTTCACCAATTGAATGGAGGAAATTCCAAGAACTATGCATTAGTCCCAAGTGGCTGAAAATAGGGGACTTTTTGGACCAACCGATGACTGGTTCCCTTATGCTAGCAATGTGAGCCAACCATTAATTTAAGTTGGTTAGTTTTCCAGATAACCATGAGTTACAAAATGAGTGACATGAAGGAGTTTTCAGTAACCGAAGTTCTCATTATTAAAGTGCTGAATGTCAGCGCTAAATACTTTATGAACGACCTTGAGACACCTTCACTAGTGAATTGTATGTTTCCTTTCATGATTTTCAGACACTGGAAGGTACCGACATTGCTGTACTCACTATTGCCCTAATGTTCACTTCCAAGGCTCAGCTCACCCATTTATCACCAAATAACAGGTTTTAATTGACCAAATGAATACAATGCTAAACCACAATAAACGACACATTTAGGCCCATCGTCCATCATTCATTCCAAACTATAATATACCTTATAATTATGCTATTCCCGTTAGGATCCGAGATGAGAAGGGCAGTTAATTATGGGGGCCTTTTTTGGTCAATAATCAGAAAAGGTCAGTGTCAGGGCTGTCACTGTCTTTGAAAATGCCAGTCAGGCAACAGATGTTAATTTGAACCATTACTGTCCTTTTGCTCCCATAGATGAGCTAGTGACAAACAGGAAGAGACACACACACACACGCACATACTCACACATGAACAGACTATAATTACCTCAGCTGCCATGAGCCTGATGGAGAGAGCAGCCCTGTAGAAAAGGCCCCATCACCTACCTTAGATATAATATTTTACTACCCGGCAATTTATCCATCATTGCTGAAAGCATTCAGGGGCTATTGTTGTCAGAGCAGGAGATGAAGCCACCAGTGAAGACTTCAATCTCTGAAATTACACCGTTTTGGAGACAAAAGAGGGAGATCGTGGGAGAAACATGGGGACCATGCTTTTGGGTGCCACTTTTATCACTGAATGGCAGACAGTTGAGCAATCAATGAGTTTGAGGGCAAAGAGTCGCAGAGGCAGACAGAGGCCTTTGTTTTTCAAGGAGATGTCGAATTGAGATGAAGTCTTTTGGGCTTGGAATTTGTGACTTATCACAATATAATTTGTCTGTAACTGATTATGATATCCCTGAGCTTCGAGTTGAATTAATTGGACGTGCTGATGTAAAGATGATTTGTGAGGAGTTTAGGAGAAAATACAGAATAAAAAGCTTTTTCAAAAAAGATTTTATATCATACCTAGAACCTGTTCACACTGCTGTACTGTCTGTGCACTCATGTGTGGGGGGTTATAATAGTGCACAAGAGTACACTGATGTACACACACACTTGTTATGTAGTTGTGTTTATGATTCCAGCAAAGGGCATAGATTTAGCCTCCCCACCAATATCCAGCAATTATTGAATTGTCCCCACCAATAATTTCATCCATGGACGTAGAATTAATATGGACGTACTGGCGCGTCCCCACCAATATCTAGCAAATAGTCCCCACCAATAATTTGTTATTTTGAATGGAGGGTTCACTGACATCTGCCTCCACTGATTATAACTGTAATATTAGCTTTATTAATAACACTTCCACATGTAGTATTGCTTCAAACTTACAAAGACACTCATCTTATTTACTCAGTTGTGGCAGAAGTACCATTTCCCATACCTAAATAAAAGTATATTTAGTACAGTCTATATGGGAAAATTGAAGTATAGTTTACATAACTCAAGTTAAAATATAAAAGTAGATGCTGAATGCACTTAAAGCAGTGGTTCTCAGTTTTGGTCATGGAGTACCACTGCCCTGCTTGTTGGATCATGAACTAATAAACTAACAAGCTTTTGCTGCGCATAACAGGGTGTTTTACAGCAGATAAACACTAGAACAAGCAGGTCAGTGGTACTCCAGGACCAAGATTGAGAACCACTGACTTAAAGTAAAAAAGTATAAGCAATTGAATGAATGAAGTTACACTTATATAGATATCTAGATATCCAACAACACGTCAACAATCAGCACTCAAGCATCAGCCAATTGTGCACAGCAGAAACCCCCATCCATGTGGTTCACTGTGAGGTTGGTGGCATTGGTTACCCAGGACAGAGTGCCTATTTGTATCTGGGCATACAGACATACATTCACTCACATGCATACAATATCCATGTTTTTGGAATGTGGGAGGACACTGGAATCCACCAACCCCCAAGCCACTGTGCTGCCCATTTCTTTAAAAAGAGGACTGCAGCATCATCTACAAAATCACAGAAATTACATTTAACTTTTTATGTACAGCAACAACAAAACCTCTAATTATTAAAGCTTACCCATTTTATTTTCTATTCGCAGATGGTAATATGGTAATATGTGGTTCTCAGCATTAAACCCATGAGCAGGTGATTAACATTAATATTCTTTTACTGTCTTTTCACTTTAACAATATTAACAAGTACCTCTTTACCACAATTCAGATTTAATGTCTTTGCCATTTTGAATTTGAACCTTCAAAACCCTGAAAACCCCTAGCCTTACATTACAAACCATTCACTCTATTGAAATGGAAATAAGAATCACTAATCGTAACAGTGGAAGGTTAAACATTGTAGTTTTACCAGGCTGTTAACTTCTGTAAGGCCGTCAGTGTGCCTGACAGAGCACCCTCAGATAAAAACATTTCATACTGTTTTTTACAGAGTAGATTTTGACAGTAATCTTGTTTAATAAAGGTAAAGGCATAAGAACACTTTACACTGTTTTGTTAAACATCATGGGACAGCAGCAAAGGTTTAGATATGCACTTACTTACAGAACCCATTCAAGTGTGCACCACCGAATGAACTTGAGGTGTAAGCAGGGTGAGACTGTGCTAGATGCTCAGTACACAGGTCATTAAAATATATAACAGTTATTTCAAAATAACTAAAATCTAAACCACAGAAACACTAGCACTTTGCATTATCATAGCAGTGGTAGGTGGGATCTTTCAAATAAAAGAAGGCTTACCAAATGAATCCTTTGTACATTAAATATAACTATGTAATGAAACATGACAAATGAATGAATCATACATTTATTTAATTCAACATGTCATGCAGTATCTAATTTTATGTTATATATTGTAACATAACGTGTTTCTATTGTCATATATTAAGGCTCTGAGCTCTCTTAACATTTAAACAAGTGAAAAATTAAATTACAGCATAGGCAGTGGCCTATTGCTGCTTACATATGCAAATTTGCTGTCTAGTTTCAGAGTAAAGCTGAAGATACTGTATGTTTTAATGTGATATAATGTTATATTCTCCATACAGTAAGGACTATGTATGTAATTACATTAATTCAGAAATACAGACATAGCATTCAAAGACTTTTTTCCATCATGCATAGCTTGAAGAACTTTGTTCTGGTTCACTGTATTGATCCACATTAATCTTCTGCATGTTAAGTTCTGACCACAGACTTTCAAATTCACGACTCAAGCTAAGATCATCCTATTCAGCTTTTTTGTTGCTCTCACAATGCACAAAACATTTTTGATTTCTCCCACGCCCTGCTGCTAGAGACACAGCATTTGTTTGCCATCATGCTGCAAATTGCCATTAAGGGTCACAAGGTCACTGTGTGGGGTTACGGAGGAAACGGCGGGCTATGGAGTGACAGAGGCACCCTGGAAAAAAAAGCAAGAGGAAGTGAATCTTCTGCTGGTCATTACAGCCTGGTGATGTTTCTGATTTTAATGGCCCCCCTGAGCATTGCCCACGACCAGAGGTGGGAGGGAGGGGTCAGAAGAGCTCTCCGGGATGGCCCTCTATTCACAGGAGGCAGGATGGAGGTGCAGTGCTGTTGCAGATCAGCAGACAGATGGAGGAGCATTGTGAGTGTTTTGATTGATAGAGGGTGGGGTCAAGGCGTAACCTCTGTTTTCCATACAAATAGGCCAGGGTGGGAGGATGCTGGAGGATGCTGGGGCATTTCTGAGCAGAGCTTCATTCCTTTACATGGTCCTGGGATGAGGCTGTAGAGATATGAGGCTGAAAGGTCTCACTGTTAAGGAAAGAATGCACGGAATGGTTCTGTGAATAGCTGGACAATGCTTTAGACCTGTCATCACTGGGAAATAGCTGTCAAACTGTACTCTCACATCGAAGAGCTAACCAGTCTGTCAGTCTCAACGGAATCTCAAAATAAAAGTAAAGGAAAATGTAGGACATGGACCTTTAACATTGATTCCAAAATGTATCCAAAGTACTGTTGGACAATATCCATTGACCTACACATCATGAAATGTTGACCTCTGAAATGGCAACTTAATGGGTTGAGAAACAGTATTTTCAAAGGGCTTGTATAATGAAGGATTAAAAATAAAATAAATTTAAGTTTGTAATAGTCATAGTAACCTACTTATTCACACTTAATAAATCGTTGCTATCCAATGAAAAACGTGATGAACATTTCCTACATGGTGACTTTACAGGAGAAAGCAAAAATTTTCTTTTTATCCAAAATTATTTTCCAAAATTATTTTAATATTTTCATTTCATATATATATATATATATATATATATATGAAATTTATATTATGTGTCATTATATGTCATAAATTAACTTAAAATATAAACCCTCCCAAAAGTCATAAATGAACTTAAAGGACTGAAATAAAGCAAATGAAATATTTAGGCCTTTTAACTTTGCAAAGTTAACTTTCCAAGTTCTTTTGGACCATTCTATTGGCCTGTTTCTTTTCAAATGTCCACGGCTGAAAACATAACTTTATGGAAGGGACCATATCATGGAAAATTCCATCCAATTTATCCAATTTATCAACTTCATCCAGTTCAGGGATTCCGGAGCCTGCCCAGAATCATCAGGCAGGAATACCCTCAGTCTATCACAGGGTGCCACAGACAACCATACACTGCTACACTCACTGGTAGGGGCAATGTAGCATAACCAGTCCACCTACAATGGGTATTTTTGGGAGGTGGGAGGAAACCAGAATACTCAAAGGTAACCCACACAGACACAGGGAGAACACACCAAACACCTCACAGACAGTGACTGTAGGGACTGAACCCAAATCCCCAGGTCTATGGGGCTGTGTGACACACACTGCCTGCAGCACTTTATGTATTAGTACTAGGCAGTAAGTGTAAGTGTAAGTGTAAACACGTTGTTCGATTCTGTGTCCAAAAAATCCATATGTAAAACTAATCACCAACTTTAAGTTTGAACAGATAAAGACAGCAGGACGGTGATGCCACAGGTACTGTGTGTGGCTTTGTGGGCTCGATCGCTGCTCAGTTCTGTTTGGTATGAGTGGTGTGCGTTGGTATGTTCATCCTGTGCTTTTGCTGATCTCCTCTGGGTACCACGGTTTCCTCCCTTCTCTCATCAAGACACGTGGAAGGTGAAATGGCCGTGCTAAATTGTGTGTAAATGTGTGTGACTGCTTGTTTGTCATACCCTGCAATAGATTGGTGACCGATGGATGGATGGATGGATGGATGGCTGGATGGATGGATGGATGGATGGATGGATGGATGGATGGATGGATGGAACATTGTAACATTAATGGTGCATTTTGCCACAGGTTTCGCTCACTCATTTTGTAATTTTGGAAGGTTTCTGTTCAGCATGAATTTACAAAATAAAATTTCCTGCTACAACAGTAATGAAAAATAAACCAGTAATATAAGGTTGTCAATTTGAGGCAATGGAACTCATTTCGTCTACACTATTTCTGTTTAATTGCAATTTAAACAATTTGTTAAATTCCGGTATTTAACAGTAATTGTCAGTGAGGCCTCGGGAGCTGTGAGACACATGCATTACCTATGGGGCCACCATGCTGCCCCAAATGTTTGTGCCCAAACATTTGCCCACCACCGTTTATGTTCTGTATAAGTTTCTGAAAAGCAGACATGATCAATGTACATTCTCATCTAATCTCTCCCTGGCCACAGTGGGCCGCTCTCACCTGAGCAATAAGTCAGCTTGTTTTTGCCACATTAGACCTGACCAGAATGCACAGCGCCATATTCCCCTCTGAGACACATCTCATGGCCTCCCGGGGCCAGTGGTCATGCACAGCAACAGTTGAATACACATCCTTCAACACATGCAAAAGGTTGTTTTACTGTGTTTCTGGCTCTTTTCCATTGAGATGTGTATTAATAGGCTTCACTATTAATTCACAAAACCCCAAACATAACCTTAACCTCAGTCACCAAAACAACATCTTTCAACTTCTAAAATGTGCCATTTTAATCCACTAAGTCTCCCCACAACTAAATGTCACGTTTCCTCGTCATTATGGGGGCATTTAGTTGCCAGAAGGAGAGTGAAATAGACTGCGCACACACATACATGCCATAAACACCATCCTTCTAGCACTCCCAACCAGCACGAGAGTGTAACAGTGACCAGGCCAGAAAGGCAAATCATCCTCACACACACACATTACCTTAATGATGTCAGATCAGGACCCCCAAGGCCGAGGCCCCTGATTGGCCCTTAGTCCCTCACAGGTCTAATGAGAAGGAGCTGGTGTTGTGAAATGTGGCCGGGCTAATTAAAGGTGCTATCTGCGAGACAATTGCTTATTTTGTTATTGCTTTAGAAAGGTGAATGTCCCAGAGGCTCTGACACCATCATATCCTTCACACACACAACCAATTAGAGGCCTGCAGGAGCCAGAGACTTTTGCACAACTGTAGCAAAGATGGTTGGATTGAATGTGTACAAGTGTATGACTTTTTTGTTTTTTATATTGTCATTGTCACGCAAGAACTTGCACTTTGTTTCTCATGTTTTGGCATAATTTGAATCTTGTATCAGCATCAGTATCAATTTCATGATTAACTGGCAAGTAGAGATGCTCCAAAATGACTTATTATTCATTGACTTCCATTCAATGTTTAAAAGCTTTTTCCTTCTCCTATAAGTTGCACATTAAGTCCAAAAATGTTCAAACCTAACGTTTTGCCATGTATATACCTTCCCCAACACAAAATGAACATTGTTACATACACCGATGAGCCATAGACTTATGAGCACCTCCTTGTTTTTACACTTATTGTCCAATTTTTCAGCTCCTCTTACAGGAGCACTTCATAGTTCTATAATTACACTGTAGTCCATATGTTTCTATACATTATTAGCCTCTTTTCAGCCTGTTCTTCAATGATCAGGTCCACCACAGGACAGGTATTAATTGGGTGGTGGGTCATTCTCAGCATTGCAGTGGGACTGATGTGGAAGTGATGTGTTAGTGTTTGTTGCACTGTTCGAGTGGACCTGTACACAGCAGTGCTTAACAGTGTCCTCTCACTGTCCACTCTAGTAAACACCCCTAGCTATTTGTTCCACTTTGTAGATGTAAAGTAGTGTTGGCTGGTTATTTCTGGACTATTCTCAGTCCAGCAGCGACTGCCATGGTGAAAATGACCCACCACCAAAATACCCTTTAGTGGCCCTATGAGGTCCTGACCATTGAAGAAGAGAGTGAAAGGAGAAATAGAAAGTGCTCATGTATAGTAAGAAACAGGATAGAACCAAGGATGTGGACATACTGTTATGGCTTTTCGGTGTACAAGCTAACGTTTCTGCGTACTGAACTACCATCAGAAGGCTCACCCAGCCTCACCAAATACCTAGCAACCAGCATATTCTGTCCAGCTTGGTCATTAAGAGGCTTTGGCTGTTTTAGACTATTGTTTGAGTTGCTAGTATTGTAGAATAGAAATTTCAATTCAATGCGTGGCAGATTTGGCTTGACTGTAATGTAGAGTTACTCTTATTTGGACTATTTGATGACCTTCACTGAACCAATGAAATTGTGCTACAAATTGTACACTGGACAAAACATTTGACCTTTTGACCATTTTCGTAACGCTACCAGGGTGACTTTAGAGATCTACAGAACAGCTGATTTCATAGTTGTGGCTCAAATTGTCTCGGTAATACTGTGAACTGGAAACGGAGCCTACAGGATACTATAATGTTCCTCACAGTTTACTGACAAGTGAGAGCATCAACTAAATTGGTGAGAAGAGCGGTCAACAGCAACAACACTTTAATGGTCACACTTCATCCACAGTCAGTAAATAACTGTAAGCATGGTAGAAATGCTGCAAACACTTCTGAATGCCTTTCAGGGAACAGGTTAGACTTCCTGCTGTGAATCTCAAATGACAGTGTGGTTTAGTTCAGGACTAGAGCAATGCAGCAATAAATACGATAATGAATAAATGTCTGATGTACAGTACAATTTGTTAACCGTAATTACAAAAATAGGTATCAGTCTCAGATATGAATGATTTTATTAAAAATGAAGATGTGTTGGACGCTCTCGGATTCTCTATTAACCGTCCAACCACACCGCAAAATCTGCAGGAACTGAGTGAGACTATTGAAGCTGCATTGGATGGATTATCACAGGACACCATCAGTAACCTCTACAACTCCATGCTGAGGCATGGTGCATGTTGTGTTAGCCAACATAGCAGCCCAATGCCATACTGAGAGCTCAGTGAATATTGCCCATGTCAGTGAAAATTGCCCCCACTCTGTGTGGCAGTTTGAAAAGAGGTGGTGGCTGGTGCTTGTCTTGACCCTTCTAGTGTCTGGAACATTTTCATTATCTCCAAATTTAAAGATGAATGGACCAATAGAATGACTTAGAATAAGACCTATTTACATTCATTTTCATTTCAAGTTTATTTAACAGCCACCTGACAGCAACAATGTGCACTGATGTCTCCTCATTATTGACTGCATTTCTCTCTCATAAACACTATACGCTGGTGTGATGCTGTTAGGGTTGTAATTTCTGACTGTGAGTTTGCCAATGTGGTTGACAGTGGAAGACCTTAGCATATTCACTACCAATTAAGATTAATGGCCTGCAATACAACCAGCCAGTCTCTCTCTCTCCCTCTATCTCTCTTTCTCTGTTTTACACACACACAAGGAGCCTCTCATAAAGATGATTGAAAGCTCTGTACACACATTTGTCCACGTGCTTGCTCAAATTATACATAATGACTCTCTCTCTTTCTCTCTCTCTCACACACACACACACACAATCACACACATAAGCACACAGTCAATTGACTGTGAGAACAACACTGTGGAAGAATCCTTTCGGCTCAGTGCTTATGACTGGGGCCTCGTTTGCAAACACAAACGGGCCGCTCGTGAATATGTAGTATATTTGTATGATTTTAATTGATGGGTTGGCCATATTTAGTTTGGGTAATGGGGTGATGGCCATGTGGTGGTCAGCAATGACCTCTGCTAGCCACAGGGGCATGAGCATGGCTGTCTTTGGCCTGATGATGCATTGGGCCCATGAGAAGCAGTCCCACCTCTTCGCCCTGTCCTGTCTGCTCTCAGCTGCTGTCATGGGACAGCCATGTGAGCAAGCGCTTTTGGACATTGTCTCATGGCACGCCCCGGTCCGTTTCTTGGAGTTCAGTGTGTGGCTATGGAAGTAAGAAAAAAAAAAAGAATGAAAAAAGCAAAGCGGACGTGGTGCAAGCGAGGGGAGGCTGAATAGAGCTAATAAAATTGTTTATCCATGTGCTGAAGGGTGTGTGAGATTTGTCCCAAACCACTGCACCCTTTGTGGCTGCTCGAGTGGGTGTGATCTCGGGCTAACAAAGCTTGTTGGACTTGTGGCGTTTATTTTGCTGTGCGGCCCCTTGTTTAACTCGCTTGTCATTACAACCTGTTAAATGGACAAAGCCTTCGTCTCACAACGTCAACAGTCAATTATTGAGAATTTTTGCTTTGTTTAGTCTTTTATTCCACCTTCGACACCCTCGCTGGCAGACCATATGAAAAAAATATGTTTTATTTGATATTCATATATATATATATATATATATATATAAAACACTGATCGACTTTTGTACCCTGACCAAACGTAACCAAGCAATTATTTTCTTTTTCTCCCCACCAAACAAAATTAGAAGGTACAGTTCCCATTCAATTGGTTGCTTGTCTACTGGCAGCAATATATAAACTGTCACAGCATGAAATCAATTTTCTGCCTTGGTTCATTTCAAATCAGAGGTTTTGAGCACATTAGTATTGCAATTAGAGGGCCTTTTGCTATGGGAGGCTGGTCCTGGAGAGAAGGAAACGAAAGGAGAGACACAGAGAGAAAGAGACTCCTTCTCCATGCTGCTACTGCACTCCCAACCTTTTCTTTTTTCTTCTCTTTTCTCTTTCTTCCCTCCCTCTCCTGCACCCTGTCAGCTTTAAGAAGGTGAAGGGGGGCAGCCCTAATCGCCACAGATAATAAATTTATCAACTCTTAAAGTTCTGAGCGGCCTGAATGAAGCTGGCCCCAGCCATTGAGTGCTGGCAGATTACTCACGCTTAGTTGGCTCTAGGTAGGCTTTGGCAAGGCTCCCCGCAAGGGCCAGGAATGGGGCTCCATTGAGTTCCATTCACAAGCTCCTGACACAGAGCATGCTTTTATGGCATGCTGCTTTATTATGAGAGGATTCCCCCACTGCCCAACCGCCCCCCCACCCCCTTTTCTCCAGCCGCCCACCCCAGGCTCGTCCATGCTATAGTCTTTCTTCTGCGTTAAGAAAAGGTTATCCCCTACCTTAATCTATAGTGGAGAGCGGATCAGAGTGAAGGGAAGGGGTGCTTGGCTGGGCGAGAAGAGGAGGGGGGTGCAAGAGAGCCCCGTTCAGGAATCCCCCTCCCAGGGACTGGATTCCTCTCTCTCTTTCAGTGTACCTTAGTCTCTCTCTCTCTCTCTCTCTCTCTATGTTTTTTACAAAGTGCCAGTAGGCCTCGGTCGAGGATTTGCATCCCAAATGAGGTAACCTGCCGATCTCCTCTATGAAGACATCAGATCAAAGATCAGCCAGTCAGGGAGCTGCTAAAACGTTAAGGAGGCCGGCCTGTAGACAAAGCCGGAGGGATGATCGCTGACCACAGCCTCAAGAGAGGGAGAAGAAGAAGAAGAAGAAAAAAAAACACTGGGATTCCTAATCCAGATTAGGAGTGGATTAGGGCGTTCACAATACCTCCCGATTTATTTGAAAATCGCACAGCACTCCAGTTCTCATTTTTTTCATAGAACCTTTCTTTGAAATAAAGAAAAATAAAGAGAAAATGACCACTTTTCCCGCCTCTGTGTTGTCCACCATATACTGAAGAACAATTCTCTGACTCTGTGTAGAACCCTTTTTGGTGCTCTAGAATTGGTAAACTACATAGAACATGGCACCTTTGGTGTCAGAATGCCCAATATGAATAATCAGATAGTCATAAGGCAAAGTAAAGTAAAAACATTTTATATTTGGTAGCATATTCTTTCCATGGAATACCTGCACCAGCCAGCAACCCACTGATAGCACCAACCTGTTGCATTCTTCTTTTGTGATTTTTTTTCCAGGCTTTTACCACAGCTTCGTTCAGTTGTTGTTTGTTTTGGGGGGCTTTTCCCTCCAGTCTCCTCTTCTGAATGTGAAATGCATGCTCAGTTGTGTTAAGGTCTAGTGATTGACTTGGCCAGGCTCCAGAAGCAGTCATGCAAGTCCAAGCCAAGCCACTACCTCCACCATGTTGGTTTATCCTTTTTAACAACAAATGCAGTCTTTACTGGGAAACCCAAGCCTTAGAGTGAGTAGACATTTAGAGCTCTTAATTGTACAGTCAATCTAACAGGGCACACCTGGTCAACAAAAATATCAGTCAAAGAAGTATTTACACATCGTCTCAAATTCATCTGATCTCAAACCCAAAACATCTTTATCTTAATAAGTTACTATATATATATATATATATATATATATATATATATATATATATACAAAGCTCTTCTCATTGAAAACTGTCCATTATATACAGCTTAAATGAGGGCAAGCTTCTTTAAAAATAGTTGTGAAAATGGGTTCTTTTTTGGTTAATCACAGTAGGGCCCTTTTTTGGTTCTATGTAGAACCCTTTCAAAAAGCTTTTGAACCAATGCAAATAACCTCTCGAACAAACAAAGAAACATTTAAGCATCAAAATGGTTCTTTGGGTTGTCAGGGTTATATAGTATCACAATCTTTACTATTCTTCACCCTGTGAAGAATCCCATTGTACAATATTCAGTCAGGTCTACCTCAAAGATGAGCTACAAGATGATATCATGACTTAAATATTTTGTAAGCCATTTACGTATTCATTCAGCAGAAACGAAAGACTGATCTATTCCCCAACACACACTTTCTGCTTTTGTAATAGGTCCCATTATGTAGGACATCTTTAATTTCCTGTTTTTAGCTTGAAATTCTTCTCTTCTAAACACGAGCAAACACTACTTGCACCACAGTGAGCCCGGAGACAAAGCCATTCTTCATTTGCTCATTGTCCTGATGTCAGGGTGTGGGCCAAATTGCCCCCATTGAGGCTTGGACCCCAGGTTTTTTAAGTAGGCCTCATCAGATAGACAACAATGACAGAAATGAACCCTTTAGCTGTAGCAGCTAACGCATGGGGCCCAGTGCCCCATGTTGATTCAGTGACGATTAAATTGGGGTATTTTATGATATGATATAATTGTTATCAATTGCTCTTGAGGTGATACGGACCCTGTTGTTCGTGCAGCACGCAGCGATTGCAGCTCCTTGCCGTGCGCCCTCTGCACCCCGGCGGCTCTAATGGCAGTTACATTCTTAATTAGCTCACTCCTTCACTCTCGCAGATATCCTTGTGGCTCTTGTCATTATCTATAAGAAATACGCTCAGTAGGAAGAACATGATACAATATATTTCTCACAAAAGCTGCTGCTTGTAATGTGTGCTTTTCCCCCTCTGAACAAAGACCTTGGTCTCCACATCCCCCCTTCTGTCTAATTTGTGGCTACTGAGTGGTGTTTAGCCCAGCGGGCACAGAGGGTGCTTTTTTTTTTTTTTTGTTTATGGAAAGTTAAAAATGCTTCTCTCTGACAGCTCTTTAAATACAGGCTTTTGAAATGGTGCATTGCAGCTTGGTTCTAAAGGTGAATTTAATTTAGATCTCAAAAGGGGACTAAAAGGCTCAAATTTTCTCTAATTGATGGTTTTCAAGGAAAGAGGGCAGGTGAGAATCCTTTGAATTAAGACCTGCATATTTTTTAGCCCTCCTTATGCTTAATGAGCTTAGTTAAGGCCATAAAGCACTCAAATATAACCAGTGAAAGAAAAATGTTAACCATCAGATATCCTCTGTGCCCACTGACTTGCAGTAGTCAAAAAGTTTTTGTTCATTTATTCAGTGTAAGGAAATGTATCAAAACGACTATTTTTGGGAATTGATCATTTGCTACAGATGTGGGAAACAGAGCTGAAAACTCCTGTAGTATTCCTTCAATGCAGAAATAGCTTAGCTGCATGTATCTGGGCTGGATAATGCCTGAGGGCCACACCTGAAGCGTAAGACAGTGGGCATATGTTCAGGGATATATTTGACATTCAACAAATGTCACCTGTCAATATAATTCATCATCTGCTGCAAAGTAGCCTACGCTTGGGACATGACTCATGGTGGTGGCCTTTTGTGGAGCCACTGATTCAAATCGCAAATGCTGAATAATCAAATGGTCCAAATACAAAATTCAAATGATTCAAATTCCAAACATATATTTGGTTACATACTATACTGCCTTTTTAGTTTCATAACAAGAAATTATCAGTGACGTATAACAATTTTTCATGTTTATCCAATAACAAGGGAAAATGATTTTTAAAGTATTTTAACTTATTTTATGTATTTATGGTTTTAGATATAGGCTCTCACATGAATGTACTAATGACTGCAAAGTTAAGAACAATGATGGTTGTTCTAATTGAAAGATTTGTGTTGATTTGTTTCCTTTGTTGGATTTTAGTTGAGGGCAACATGATATCTCAAACAATTATATTATATATTATAATTATATATATTATAATTATATTATAATTATATATAATTATACAATTATATATATTATATATATTTATATATAATTATAAGCTAAAATTCACCCCAAGAAATACAAGGTTCATATTTTACATATTTTGTAGATAAATTACAATTCACAAAACCTTCCATCCACTGCTGTCATGGTTGTGCCAAATACACACAATCCAGCCTGCCACAGCTTTATTTTCTTCATTTGAAGCTTCTAAAGCATGATATTTTTGGACAGACCTTCATAAATAAATTCTGTTATATTCTACTATAGTCATGTTAAAGAAGAGAGGTCTTAGGGTAAAGGTTATACTTAAAGTGGAGTTTTGGGTAAGTTCAAGTTTAGGTTATGGTAAAAGTTGCAATCGGGGTGAGGGTTAGGTTAAGTTTAGGTTATGGTTAAAGTTAGGGGTATGTTAAGTTCAGGTTATCATTCAAGTTAGGTAAGTCTTAGATTAAAGTTTGGTTTATATTATCTGTGGTTGCTTTGTAACATTCTCTTTTAGAATCATATAGTTTTTTGCTTTTTGCTTGTAAATTTTGAAGTAGATTGAGGGGGCATAGCCAGTTTAATGTGTATTTATATGTGGTAGCTTGAAAGGTCTTTTAGTTGCACAGGTACCTGTTAGACCACACGGACATTTGCTACCACAATGAATTGGAAAATGCAGATTTTTATATATTCCTTTGAAACTTTCATCTGACATTGAATTTTGTGATGAGGTTTACTTCTGGTGACTTGTCCATAAAGCTCATATTTGTATAGGTGATGTTTAAACCATATCCTGGTCTTCCAACCTTAAATAAGTATTTATACTAGAGCATCTCCAACAATTATAATATAGTAAAAAAAAACTTTTTTTCATAATTGTATTCATAATTACTATGAATATTCTTCATAATAAAGGTCAGCTGCAGTATATTATATTCATGTGCAGTACAGTTGAATTAAAATATTTCTAGCCTGTCTTGTATTACAGTTGATCAGTATGGCTTATGGCTTAGTTTCTCAAATTATTATAATAATTCTTAATGAGTTTGTTTAGATTGCTGTTCAAACAGTACAAATACTGTGTGTCATTCAGCACATGCATCCACAATCATGTGTTTTAACTACTACCAATCAGTTTGTACAAGATATAAAAAAATAACACACCTGTTATGCAGGTTACCATTTGAGTACAATTTAATTCCAAAAAAGATTTGTCAATTGTTATTTTCAGGAAATCCTAGACTACTCATTTGATTTGTAAAAAAAATAACAACAGAATTTTGCATGAATTTGACCATGGTTAGATCCAATTTTTTTTATTGTTTCATAAGGACTTAAATATTTTACCTCTCAGAAATTGATCATCCAGAGTATTTTGGAGCTGAAAATGTTGATGTTGAATGTTGACAAGCTATTTGTAATGATTAGTTTGACAAAGCTACTTCACAATTTACAAGCAGAAAGCAGACATTATATGATTCTAACAGAGAATTATTAAATACTTGAAAGTGGTCCAAATAAATATAATAATAACGTGAATGTCCCTTCTCATGACTTTTATTTTTGAAAAAAAACTGCCCCTTCCTCATTTTCATTTATAACCGGATATCTGGGTCAGTTACATCATCAACCCTGTCCCAACTCACTGATCAGTCACAGTCTGCTTGCAACTTGAGCATGCACTAGAATTTGGCATTTAAACTGGGATTTAATTCAGTTGGAAACAAGTGAATTTAAGCTGTTTTCCAAGATGGATTACTCACTGAAAATTAATCACAATGATACAAATGCTATAATAGATAGGATATCATGTGTGTAGGTTGCTCTAATCCTGAGACATGCAGCCTAGAAAACCAACTGTAACTGCCCGCGGATTGTGGGTTCTAAAATTGTAGTTGATAAGCTTTTAGATAGCAGAAGAAAAACAGTTCAGTTCAATTCAAATGTATTCAGATGAGCTCTTTACACAACAGGCATCTATTCCAAGTCATTTTTCAACATCCCTAAAGTTGGATCAAATGTAAAGTACATCTGCCAGATTTAAGTAATATCAAATCAAGTTTTGAAGATGTCATATATCTCTAGGAACATAAATATAATATTTGCATTTTGTGCATTTTGATAGCTGGCTAAACCACAGCCCAGAAAAATATTATTCTCATTATTCTGCCAGCCTGATTAGTTACTTTAATCAAATAGTGTCACGGCTCTTCAAATTAAAAAATATTTCTTTGACAGGTGTGTGTGTGTGTGTGTGTGTGTGTGTGTGTGTGTGTGTGTGTGTGTGTGTGTGTGTGTGTGTGTGTGTGAGTTTGCGTGATTCACAGTCAGACTATGTGTGTATGTGTGTGGGCGTAGTGTGGCAGACAAGAGTTCATAGTAACAGAGAACACTCATATCTAAGATGAAGTGGAGTGTTTGTGTATGTGTGTGTGTGTGTGTGTGGGAGTAGAATGACAGACAGAAGTTCAGGGGGATCGAGGCTCATTTCCCAGGTGTTTGTGTGTGTATGTGTGTGTGTGTGTGTGTGTGTGTGACAGACAGAGATCCAGTGTTTTTTCAAGGCAGCAGCTTGTCTCTCAGGTGAAGAAGGTGCGCTGACTCAGCTGTGTGCTATTTATTAGCAACTAGAGAGAGAGAGAAAGAGAGAGAAGGACAGAGGGAGGGATAGAGAGATCAGGGAGGAGAGGATGGTAGATCAGGTGTGTTCTGACTGAGGCCCTCATTAATGGGCCTTCATTATCTCTGATTTAAAGCTGAAGTGCCGTGGAGGTGTCATCTCGTAACATACTTCATTAAAGCGTTAATTTTTTCCAGAAGGTAAGAGAGGCTGGCGTAATGAAGCCATCACAAGCTCAGCACTATTCACCCCTTGTTAGGCATCAGCACACAGTGCTTGAGTGGCAGACACACACAGCAAAGCTTCCGAGCTTGCTTCGTCAAGTGGATTAGCATTCTTGCTGTTAAGATTATTGCTAAAATGTATTATTTATTATTAAAATGTATTATCTATCATCCTCTAACTGGTATACATACAGAGATTTTTATACAGATACCTGAGCACTAAATGTTCCAGTGTCCATTCTGCATAGTGTGATTTCGTTTTGTTGTATAGTTTTTTATAGTTCAAGACATTGTTGCTAACCTGAACAGAAAAGAAAAATTAATGGGAGATTGCAATTCAGGAGATTCACTAGTCCTCATATCTACAAAACTGTCACTTCTGATCAGTGAGAGGGGCCAGGCTAATGACATCACTGACCCAGATATTGAGTAATAGAAGAGAACAAGAACAGAGGGGCTGTTTGCTTTCTTTTTTTGCACAGTGTTCAAATTTCACAAAAGTGCAGTAAAGAACAACTGAAGGATACTGAAACATGCATAAATAATAAAAATAATAAAGGACATTTAGGTTGGGTTTTTGTTTCTTTCTTTGTTTGTTTTATTTACACCACTGTCATGTATTTTGAAGAACATATTAGTATACATTTTCTGTGCATATAAGTACTATATATATATATATATATATCCCATAAAATTCTTGTGATGTAGAAATATTATTATGCTAAATATTATGCTTAACATGGCCTGGTTATGGAAAAAAACATGAACCATATTCCACAGTCTGTTTTGAAACAAAAAATAAACAAACAAACAAATTAGTGAATGTACAGACCACAATGCATGATAGGCTTAATTTCAGTAAAGCTGGAGCAACAGGTGCTCTGTTTCTTGGACAGGGTTTAAGGCTAGAGATGGACTATATTCTCTTTTCAGTGACACCAATGTATGAGATATATATATATATATATATATATATATATATATATATATACATATATGACATTTAAAAGTTGTTTATAATATATAATTTTTAATTGTGATCATCATGATCATCATCATCATCATCATCATCATCATCATCATTGTTATAGCCAGCATTATCATCATCATCATCATTGTTATAGCCAGCATTATCATCATCATCATTGTTATAGCCAGCATTATCATCATCATCATCATCATCTTCTTCTTCATCTTCACCTTTTCTTTGCCTCCCATCGCTACAACGTTTAGTTCTTCTGCATGAATGGACACATCAGACAGAGAATGAACGTTTACTGTGCTGGCTGTTAAGGGAGGTTAAACCTGCTAAGAGCTCACTTCTCCAGTTATCTCGTTATGAATGTTTTGTTTTTTCCCCCAGGTGCCCTGGGACTCCCCCAGAGCCTCCAGGGCCCTCCATCCGCAGCACCAGCAAGCTGTGTCCAAGCAGCATGCAGGTAAACAAGCAGGTACAAGACAGCATCTGCATCAGGCTCATTGATTTCTCTGACTTTGCTCTACTTGTGCTGTTTTCTGGCTAATAGCAGCACACACACACACACACACACACACACACACACACACACACACACACACACACACACACACACACACAATAATAATAATTAATTTACCTTTACCATTCACTTCCTTTAAAAGCCTATTAAGGAAGTACAAGAAGAAAGACAATATTCTGCCATTCATTTATTGGTTTGTTTGTTTAGCTTGTTAGAATGATATTCATTGATATTTATTCTAAGTACTGAAAAAGGCTGAGCAAACCATTGTTTTTCTGCAGATTTGTCAGACTTTTGCCTGCTTAATGAGATTTCTGCCTAAAATGAGGGTAATAAAGTGGATACTGAAGCAGTATCATGGTAGGTACACTTGTGGTAGCTACAGGCTCATATGGTATGATGCAGTGACTACAGAAAACATGAACACCATAGATGCACTCCATCTTTCATAGAAATGAAGCAGTAATTGCCATGTTGTCAAATTTGAGTCTGTGCTGTAGAAACCAGAGATGGAGCCAGATTCACCTACTCATTTGCTAGGCCCGCCCCCTTTTCCAGACCAAGTGTGTCTCAGGGCATTTTTACCAAGGACACACACATTTGAGTACACATTTGTTATACATTTGGTGATGTCTGATTTCTTTAGTTTCTGTTTATAAATAAGGGTTAATCTACAGATGTAATAGTTAAAGGAATCACAACCCTTTGTCTGTTATTCCCATACTACTTCATGATGTGTACTTGAAAAAGAGTTCAACTTTGGCCTACTTTAAAGTTCTGCATTTGGTCCAAAATTCTGAACCATCCAAAAATGAACCAGACCATGCCAATGAACCAGACCATGGTTTAGTAGATCTGATCTGAGACCATCAGGTCTGCGACACCTGTTTATAATGTTTCAATGGTAAAAATGTTTAACTGCAACTTAACTATTTCATTAACAAAAAAGACCACAATGGTTAGATTGGATAAATCTTGTATTTTCTTATGATGTGGATGTGTATCATGTCTGTAGATTACTCTGATCCTGAGTTCTGAAGCCTAGAAAATGTATGCAACTGCCCATGAAGTGTAGATCTCAGCTTGTAAGTGTTAAACACTGAATTCTGGAGGAAAAAAAAAAGTAGACACTAGAGAAAAAATACATGGATAGCTTCACTTTTGTGAGACGTTTTATTGTCGTTTTATTTTTGTCGTTTGACGTTTTATTTTATTGTTTTCTACAGAACTGCAGTGGTGTGTTGGGTTATATACAGGGTTGTATATAGACCCCATAGAAGCTGTGTGATAGTGAAAGGGCAGTGTTTCACAATCCTTATGCGTTAGTCTTATGTGTGGAGCCAAAACAAGGAATTACCTGCAGACCACATTTTATTAGAATCGGTAACCACACCTCCCCCACTCTCATATTCAGTGCAGGATGCTCATAAGGCATCCTTTCACTCATGCTCTTCACACTGTACACCTACAACTGCAGTACAAAACACAGTTCCAACACCATCACTAAATAATCTGTAACATCACCAGCGATGATAAGGGAGGGAGTTAAGATCCTTGCAGCAATCTCTCTCTCAGCATGCTAGTGTTCAAAATCACTGTTCAAAATGGTTCCATTGGTTCAAATAACCAACTAAAATAACCAGTAGATTTATAAACATGCTTTATAAACATGTATCTGCAACTTGGAATGCTGCCTTAGAAGCTAGATATTAACAGACGGAGCTTTAGAAATACGTATCTGCTCCTTCGAGCTTTATATGTTAATGAAAGGTGTGCATGGTGTTGATATCACGAATCTGCCTAGCTAACTAGCTAGCCTAACTTTCTAAGGCAGCATTCCACAGCTTCTATCCAATATTTTCCATACTGGTGGATGACAAGCTGTTTTTTATATACTGTATGTGGTTACTGGTCACACTGATTCTGCCAGTTTACTTATCATATTTACACTGAGGTCCACAAGCTCCGGGACTGTATTCATTTGCACTTTA
Source organism: Acestrorhynchus altus (assembly GCA_034509495.1). Taxonomy (NCBI): domain Eukaryota; kingdom Metazoa; phylum Chordata; class Actinopteri; order Characiformes; family Acestrorhynchidae; genus Acestrorhynchus; species Acestrorhynchus altus. Next base: position 20,945,036 of record CM067512.1, read on the forward strand.
AATGCAACCCTGTACACTGTATACTCTGCATTTGTACACTCCTGTTAATGCACACTAATGTCCAGTTGTATTGCTGGACATGACCTTTAACTGTCATAATGTTGACCTGGAAGCTGTATTTTCAAAGCTTAAGCTGTATATTTGCTATGCATTTTTTGGTGTATACCTGAATACTAAGCTGCTGTGCTGTGCTTGAACACTAGCCTCCATCCATTCATCTTCTTATCTCTCTCATTCCCATTGCAGTGGGAACATCAAGTGTAAGGCAGGAATACCCCCTGGACAGGGTGCCAAGCCATTGCAGGGTACCACACACAAACAGTCACACCTAGGGTGAGTGTGACACCAGTCCTAACACAAAGTTAAATGAACATTCTTTTATATTAATATTCATAAGACTTCAAATTGATTGACAGGCACAAACTAGAAAAACACGTTAATATGTTCCTAATTTAAGGTAGTTGCTGGATTGTTGTTATGTCGTCACTAGGCTGTATCTAATTTTGCTAGTTGGTTGCTACAGTATACAGGTAGTTTCTAAAGGTTGCTAGGTGGTTGTTAGTGTGCTGCTAAGTGGTTGTGCATGTGGTTGGATGTGTTAGTAGCCCTAACCCCATTAATTACTAAAGAAACTAAAGAACTAACACTAACACCCCACTAACACTAACACCTCATTAATTACTAAAGAAACTAAAGAACTCACACTAACACCTCACTAACATTAACACCCCAATAATTACTAAAGAAACTAAAGAACTAACACTAACACCCCACTAACACTAACACCTAAACTAAAGTAACACCTAAACGAAACTAAAGAACTAACACTAACACCTCACTAACATTAACACCCCATTAATTACTAAAGAAACTAAAGAACTAACACCCCACTAACATTAACATCCCATTAATTACTAAAGAAACTAAAGAACTAACACTAACACCCCACTAACACTAACACCTAAACTAAAGTAACACCTAAACGAAACTAAAGAACTAACACTAACACCCCACTAACACTAACACCTAAACTAAAGTAACACCTAAACGAAACTAAAGAACTAACACTAACACCTCACTAACATTAACACCCCATTAATTACTAAAGAAACTAAAGAACTAACACCCCACTAACATTAACACCCCATTAATTACTAAAGAAACTAAAGAATTAACACCTCACTAACATTAACATCCCATTAATTACTAAAGAAACTAAAGAACTAACACTAACACCTCACTAACATTAACACCCCATCAGTTACTAAAGAAACTAAAGAACTAACACCCCACTAACATTAACACCCCATTAATTACTAAAGAAACTAAAGAACTAACACTAACACCTCACTAACATTAACACCCCATCAGTTACTAAAGAAAATAAAGAACTCTATAAAGAAATGTTAATATCTCACAAAATAGCAACAATCCACCACAAAGACAAAGAAAAGAAGAAGATACCTCAGACAACAATATAGTAGAGGTAAATAAAAATCTCAGAGCTCTTGCTTTTTATTCAATTTCACTTTAAAAATATGGATTGTGAAAACAGCCCTTACCACTCGTACTGGCTATTTGCAATAGCTATGCTTAATATATCATATAAATCATGTCTTCTGCACACCAACACAGTCTATGAAGACTATGAATCTCACAGCTTTTTGTACATATTTATACCCCTAATAACAAAAAGCAAAGAAACAACACTGTAATGTGTAGTAATGAGTGCTGACCAAAGCTTTTTGTTGAATATTATGACCTAACATTACATAATGTAGTTAAAACATGACTGAATCTCATTATAATACATTTGTGGAATATGCAAGGTGTTACTACATGGAGAAACTGCAGATGATTTCCACTCAAATTTATCTATATACCATCTGCACTGTGTACTGAGCAACATTATTGTAGATACACCTGGTATAAAAAGCTTGATGCTACTACGTATGCTTAATGTAAACAGCATGTCTATCTGCACCTGCTTTACAATTCTCATGAGCCATGTTTTGACCTTTTTATCTTTGTCCATTGACTCATCTGCACTTTGTGAGGTAAATTAATGCAAGTTTTAACTGTTAAACAGGTCAACAAAAAGCAACACTACACTTCCAATAATGTACCACTTACCCTTTCTGTGTGCATGGGTGTAAAACACAATGTCAGTTTGTAATCCAATTAGAAGATAAATGATGATAAAATTACATCTGTCATGTGAGAACAATTTTTAAAGACATTGTGTAAGTTCAAGCCAGTGTGATGCATATTGTTGAGAGCAGGTACAGAGAGGTTGCTATGTTCAGTTATGTTCTAATGCTTATGAGTGATGCTGTTGCTGACATTTAAATTAAAACTGGGAATTAAAAATGAATAATTGGGAATTAGGAATTTAAAGGTAAGTTATCTACATATCTATTTTACCATTAGCAGATTTACCATTAGCCTGATTTTGGACCTTTCAAAGTTTCAGAAAATACCATGGCTATCTAGATATCTTGGTATGATTGGCGCTTGACTGAGACAGAACTGTTTCTGCAGTGCAAGGTTTGTTAGAGGTTTTTTGCCTAAGTCCCACATTCCTCCTGTTCGGTTTGAGTTATTTTGAGGCTGATATTTAAATAAAAACTCTTGAAAAGAAATGAGGATAAATGAGCTCTTTAATTGCCTAAGAACTCCTCCGTTTCTAGGTTTGAGAAAAGCCTGTAGTGTGATAATGTACGGGCCATTGCAGCTGTTCACATCTTCCTTAGCAGCCCTTAACATGGTAAGTTTTTGGCTCAGTCTTGTTATGAAAATGCACAAATTGATCCACTATTGATTAATTAACACTGATGCCACTGTTGTGCTGCACACCTACATACAATAGCCTCTGTAATTATTATCACAACCACCAAACAGTGAGTATATGACTCACTACACAGCAGTATGATCGCTTAATTTTTTAGTTGTGTTAGGACTGTACCTGGAGTAGTATGACCCCCACCTTCTCACTTATGTAGAGATGTCATATAGACCAGATAGACCATATTTACATCACCATGCTCTGATGGATCCCACTGTCCTTGTCAACTGAACACATTCCAAATAAGTAACAAATAGAAGAAGAAACTTCTTACTGGGGATGGTTGGTGAATAATTCCCATTGTAGGCATGCTGCCATATATGGATATACTCATCAAAAATGTTTTGGAAACTTTTTCCCTAATAACAGTGCAAGCCCTGATATTGTTCTTCTGACTAAATAAAAAGCATAACAATGTTTTAATCCAGGATAATAGCAAAACCCACTTTCACAAAAAAAATAATCACAATGTGATTTACTCCAAGAGTCTTAATGAACATTTATTTATATATCTATAATCTGCTCTAATGGTTCATATCTAGGATACTGACAGAGCTCAGTAAATAATCTTGGCCAAGGATGGACATGGGGCCTGTCAGCATGTTGTGTTTTTGGCATCTTTCTTGGTCTGTGCTCTCTTTTGAACCCCTCTTTTGCCCTACAAGCCTGACGTGCCAAGAAAGTTGTGACTTGTTTTTGTAAAGGATCCAGCCTTTGTAAAGGTCTAGACAGTTGATTAGTTTCTCAACCAGGCTTTGTCTCGCTGCTCTTCAAGTGGACCATTTTTAAACAACAGATGATGGTGTTTGCCAAGTGTCACAGTGCACAGCGTGTTTGTTTGAGGAGCAAACACTAGTTAAGTTGCAGGTTGAGGAAAGATAAACTTTGGTGCTAAGTCTCTTTTTAAGGAGATCTTCTTAAACAAACATGTTCAGCCTTTAACTCTGGTAAAGACCTGCTGAGGACTGATTAAAGATGACTTTGTTTGCTGTAGTCACAGCATGTTGATGCCACTTATCAGCTGTGAAAGTCAATTGCTCAACTTGTAGTACGCGAGGACAAAATGAACTTCACCAGAATGGATTATTTACCTTCGTAACAGGCACACAAGTAACATTAATTCCTTGTAAGTCTCAAGTTTTAAAAGATGCTTTACTCAAAGGCTTAAATTAGAAGTATGCTTTTAATATTGTGGCATTAGCCAATTAGCTTTCTCCTACATGTTCAGCCAGCCAATGAGAGCAGAATATATCCTGTTATAAAGAAAATATATCATTACTGTGTAAAAGGAAGTTAATGTGAGTCTGTTAGAAACTCATGGTGATGTTCATCTGGCAGCTTCACAATGCGATATATTAATCTGTACCGCATATACACAATAGTGCACAGCACAACAGTAGGGCTCATTGTCTGCATTGCGCTGCATAAGGTGACAATTCTCCGTGGCAGTCAGTGCTCTGCAAGGTTTTGTTTCACATTTTAGTCCCTACTCAAGTCACTTGGTACCAGATACCAAATTTGTCTAATGCAAACCCAAAAAAGCCAAGTAGAATAGAGTAGTGTAGCGTAATCTAGGTTTCTTGCTGTAGCAAATCATTCTTTGTTGCAGTGTTATCCAGAAAAGTCTGCTGAAAATGCTGAAGATCTCATTCTGAAAGACATTTAACCTTTAGGCTAATTTTGTGGGATGTTTTTTTTTTGTTTGACATACTTTTATTCATCAAGAAAGTTTTGAATAAAAAGTAGTGAATAGTGAGTCATGAATAACCATAAGTATAACTATACTTATAACTGTAAGTATTTATAGGAGACAGTCACACATGCCAGATATTATTATTATTTTCAGGAGATCCTAGACTACTCATATGTGTCTTCATTTGATGTAAATTTAAATTTACATATTTCATGAATTTGACCATGTTTTGGTATCAAAAATGACTAGCACTTATATTTTCTTTGCAGAGCAGGACTAAAAACACCTTATATCTTAGAAATCCTGTTGGGAATCGATCATCCAGAGGGTGTATGAGCTGCAAATGTATAATTATTTGTAATGATTAGATTGACAAGGACATTTTTAATAATATGTTCTTCAAAATATTTCTCAGTGGTCCCAATAAAATAATAAATCAAATAAAATGTTCTTTATTATCATTGTTATTTATGTATGTACCAGTATATCAGTATCTATAGCTTAATATCTGGGTCAGTGACATCATTAGCCCCACCCCCTCTCACTTATTAGTCAGAGTCTGCACACAAGTTGAACGTGTACTTTGGCATTTAAACTGGGATTTAATTCAGTTGGAAACTAGTCAATTTTAGTTGGATTACTTGTGATTACTTGCTGATCATTCATAACACATGATAAGACAGGTCAATCTAGTCTCGTAGTTTGTTATGGTA
>CM067512.1:20955286-20957786 GCA_034509495.1 Acestrorhynchus altus
CTCTCTCAATTTGTATAACATTAGCAAAAACTCAATAAACATAAAGACAGTAGTCAGTGAGTGTATATAGCAAATATATATATATATATATATATATATATACATATATATATATATATATATATATATATATATATATATATATATATATGTCATTAGAATACATCCCAATAAACACAGAATCAGTGACCAGTCATTGTGTCTACCCATAAAACTGTTTTTAATGTTAGAATAATCATAAGAACAGTGGTCAGTGAAAATATCTACCTGTAAAACTATATATAACATTGGAAAAAACTCAAATATACATCAAGCTTGTGGCCAGTGAGAGTGTCTATGTGTAAAACTCTATATACCAATAGATTAAACACAAATAAACAACAAGTCAGTGGTCAGGGAGAGTGTCTACCTGTAAAATATCTGCCATTACAATAAATCAATCCAAATGCAATCCAAATAAACACAAAAGCAGTGGACTGGAAGTGTGTCTACTTGTAAAAATGTATGTAACATTAGAATAAACCCAAATAAACATACTCATTGGTCAGTAAGAGTGTCTACTTTTAAAATTCTATATAACATTACAATAAATCAAAATAAACAAGTCAGTGGTCAGTAAGCGTGATGTTTTAAAAGCACTATATAACATTAGAATAAATCCCAATCAGTCAATAATGTCCATTAGCATCTCTATGCAGTTCAAAGCATTTTGTTAGCACAAACCTAACGGTTCCTTTGCTGATCATAGTGAAGAACATAGTGTTGAAATTACACAAAAGTCCAGCATGTTAATTACTAGTAGATCACTAGCTGATAGTGTTACAGGGTGCTCTTCCTTACCAGTTCAAATAGTCTTACATCATTTCTAATGGAGCTGCCATGGGAATGTGGAACACATATTTTGTTCCACCACATTGTTGAACCATCACTGTTCCTCTGAATTGTTCTCAGTTTCTGAGCTGGATCACCCTGATGAGAAACAATCAGCTACAGAAATTGAAACAGGAATGATATATTTGTTGGCTGCTTTTTATGCATAAAAAGCAAATTTGGATCTCATCCGTTCACAGTGAGGGTTGTGTTTTACTGAAAAGTGTAAACAGAATCAGGCCAAGTATGATATCGATATTAATGTCAGATGTTAATTATTATTATTATTATTTTGTTTATTTAAAATAAATCAGTCTGAGAGATGTATGAAAGCATATTTGGGCAATGATATGGATTTGGATTGCAGAAAATATGTCCTGCTTAAATCTGACATGAAGTGGATCTGCTTGTTTTGTGATACTACAGTTGCTCTAACTGTAACTGTCACTACAATATCGGCAAATATGATATCAGACCATCAAACTTCTAGACATGGAGGACATAATCATGCTGTATCTTCTGCATTCTCTGTGAATGCGTGAAGGGTTGGTACAGACACGAGTCAGTTTCTGAGTGTTAACTTTTTACTTTTTCCTCTGACGTTCTCATGAAAGCACTAGCTGTAGTAGTTGGAGGGAGTCTGCATGTAGCCTACCGTCTGGATGTAGCTGTGTATTTTCAGTATCTCGTACAGGGAGGCAGAAAAATGGAAAGTTGAAGACAACTGTGACGATGCGTCTTTGTGTTGTGGTGGTGAGTTTAGACTGAGCTTAAACTCACCAACCATGCACACTGCATGAGCAGGTCCCTGTGCTTCTCTCCCAGAGCCCTTCTCCTGCTCCTGCTCCTCCCTCTTAAGTTTTTAACGAGCCTCCACCTCCATTGCCAGTGATACTGAATCATACCCCGCCCAGCTCAGGCACGCGTTTTAAAAGTAGGACAAAAGCTTATTTTGTCGCAAAGAAATTTAAAACGCCTGGGCAACAAACATGGGGGAGGAAAAAAAAGGGAGCCATGTGAAATATTGAAAAGGTTGAATAATTCTGAGTGCTCGTTCATGTGTTAAGAACAGGATTTTTGGAGGGGCTGTGGGGGTGTAGGGTGAGCAAGCAGGGGGTGTTACCCTCCTCTCCCTCTCCCATCTGCAGGGTGACATGCCGACCCCCGTCTGGAGCAGGATGGGATTAGCTCAGGCCTTCTTGGGCCCTGGGTCCACCTCTCCAGTCTACCAGCACTCTTTTAGTCTAAGAGTTGTCCTTAACCTCCACCAGCATTCACCAAAGCTCTGTATTATTGTAGAGGTGTGAGGAAACTCTGGTTTGCATAAGCGTGGGCGATATGGAGTCATGTTATTATTATTGTGATAAAATGAATCGAGTGTCAGTCAAAGTCATACCTCCTGAAAAAATGGAATAAATTTCCAAGTATAGGTTCAAGGTTGTCTGTTAAAACTTTCAGTTCTAATATACTGGGGGGAAACGAAGAGTCACTTTGCAAATGCTGAAACAAGCAGATTTCAATGCAATTGTTTTAAACAACATTTATTAATTTATTTGAGATGAATAAACCAATTATTTGCTTGCCATTTTTTGCTATTTTTTACAGTGTTTATATGAAAATAAGCTACAAC